>CM023536.1:27049689-27441208 GCA_013350335.1 Chimonanthus salicifolius
CGGTAAGAATTCTTAAAACAAGAGTTTATATATATATATTTTTTTAAGATAAGATATGGAATCCATTTCTTAGACTAAATATGGCCAAAAATGTTGTGGGCCATGGATCTAAGATCCATCCAACGGTAGGATAAGAAATGGATGAGATGGAAGAGATGGTTTAAGGAAAAAAAAAAATGAATGGATTAAGCATGGAAAAATAGAAATTTTAATGGATTGATGGGCCATAGGGTTCGGCCATGTCGCATGGCCGAACCCCATGGTAAATGATGGATGATTTTTAATTAGGGTTTGAGGTCTCAAATTATGGAGAAGGGTTAATGATGTTGAGGTTTTTAAGTGATTAAAAAGTTGGTGATTTTTAAGGAGTTTTAATGAAAAAACCATGAGGAATGTAAATAGGTATTTTGGTTTTAAAAAAATGGCATGGATAAGATGGACCATGAGCCATGGGTTCGGCCATGGTGTATGGCCGAACCCTATGGTGGTGATTAGTGATTTTAATGAATGGAAAAGGATGGAGATGGATAAAAATTTAAATGGATTTGTAAGTATAGTAGCTAATACTTTAAATGAGATGAACATGGGGAGTTCAATGAATGATTTAAATTCAATTGTGATAGGATTAAATGAGGCAAGATGGACCCAAGAAATTGGTAAATGGACATCATGGGTTCGGCCATGGTGTATGGCCGAACCCATGATCCCCTTTTTGTGGGCCACATTTTGGGCCAAATATGGAATGATATATGGGATTAAATGTTTTTTCAAAATTAATTAAATAGGTGGCTGATTTTAAGTACATGATGTCATGGTTAGGGAATCACAAATGGGCCCAAGCTTATGGGTCAAATATGAATTTAAAATGTGTATGGAAGAGGAGTGGCAAAACCGTAATGTGTAGCCACCTTAAAGAACCATGGGTTCGACCATGGTACATGGCCGAACCCTATGTGGTTGGACATGAAAATGGATATATTATGAATGAGTAAATGAAACGGATAGTTGCTGCGTTTTAGGCTCGCAAATCGGAATATTTAAAATGGGCAAAATGGGAATTATGCATATGGTTAAGCCAATGGGAAATGTGGCTAAGTTAGGGGCTGATTTTGATAAACTGTGTAACGTAATTAGGAATCTAAGGTTGTAATCAGTTAGGGATTTAATCATGAAATAAAATACGGACTAATTCGGTAAATGTGTAATAAGGTATCGGGACGTCGCAAAACGGTAGTGCGATCGGCGACCGGTTTATCGAACGGAAACGTAACGGGACGCTAAGCGGTATTCAGTAGGATTCCTACCTCTTTGTAAGCCGTAGATATGTGATGGTTATTTTAATCTATTTTGATAATTATGTGATTTGTATTATGATGGGTTTTTTATTTATGAATTATATGTTCATACTATGGTTTATATTTTTAATGTTATGCATTATATGGCTATGTATGATATATTAAGTTTATGAGATGTATATGTATATTACATAGCATAATGCACTTACATCTCATGCATGGTATGGGCGGGAAAATAATGAAACCGGAAGTCCATGCTCCGTCGGGGCGACCGAGAAGCAAACATGGGGATAGCCCGAGGGGCTATAACCGGAGTCCATGCTCCGTCGGGGCGACCGAGAATCAGACATGGGGATAGCTCTTATGCTATAACCGGAGTCCATGCTCCATCGAGGCGACCGAGAATCAGACATGGAGATAGCTCTTATGCTATAACCGGAGTCCATGCTCCGTCGGGGCTACCGAGAAGCAAACATGGGGACACCTTGACGAGGCTTTGCCGTCAAGGGGGATACGAGATTTTATGATGATACGGTGGATGGGTGGGACACATGACATAGGCACCCATGGCATGGCATTCATCATATGTTTATTATATTATTGTCGGTATGCATGTTATCACTAACCCATGTGCTAGCCCTACTCGGAGTCCTACTGGGCGCGTTGACTAACGCCCTACTTCTACCCTAGCTGATGACGCAGGAGATGGCGGAAACGGTGGACACATCGGGAGTCAAG
The DNA here is from genome assembly GCA_013350335.1 of Chimonanthus salicifolius. Taxonomy (NCBI): domain Eukaryota; kingdom Viridiplantae; phylum Streptophyta; class Magnoliopsida; order Laurales; family Calycanthaceae; genus Chimonanthus; species Chimonanthus salicifolius. The sequence continues at coordinate 27,051,723 of CM023536.1, forward strand.
CTTAGGAGCTTGGGAAGCAGATCTCTAGTTTTATTTAAGTTTCATTTTGGAGATGTAATTTAAAGTAGTTTAGCTCGTCGAACTGTATAATTTATATTTCTTGCTATGGTTTGGACTGCATTATGGACAATATCATTTTGATACATAAATATGAACATAGGGATATTTTAGTAATTTAGTGATGTATCTTCCCTTCTATCTAAAAATTGGTAGGATAGTCTCTATTATAATGTTCCGCATATAATTACATTCCGCGAGCTTACTTTCTACGCGTAAACCGTTCTCGTGGACTTCGTTCCGCGCACGCGTAGGGTTGGCCAGCTGAGGGCCGGGCTTTAAAAGCTCGGACTCAACTCGCATCGTGACGTCCACGCCCATTGTCACTTTTATTTCAAAAAAAAAAATAGACTCTGAATTCGGTGAAAATGGGGCGGGCGTTACAGAGTTACACAAGGCTAACCTTGGGCTGGTTTTGGTTAAACAAAGGGACTCTCATTTTACTCTCTCTATCTCTCTCTTCCTTGGACTGTTATCATCTCTCTAAGATCAAGAACAGCAGCTGGTTACTGATATGAAATCAGTCCTTGATTGATTTACTTCACCAAGACAAAAGCATACATTGAGCAAAGGAGTTGGCATCAAGGTTTTCTATCCAAAGCCAAAATTCTTTCTCTCTCTCTCTCTCTCAATCCTTGTCATCTGGTTGAATTATCTCAAAGAGCTTGCAACAAGATCAGTCTCAGTCCAAAGAACAGTAAGAGAGAAGGAGAGGTCAAGGAAATAAAGGGTCAAAGAAGGAGTTAAAAGAACCGAAGGAGACGCGGTATTAGTAAGTGCATTTTGAACCCTTATTTAATAAATTGGTTAAGAAAATGAGATCTGGCCATTGTATGGCCAGATCCATCAATGGTTTAGATCTAGGATTATCATATTTAAAACGATAAAGTATGAACCATAGGGTTCGGCCCCATTGGATGGCCGAACCCCATGAAAAAGATTGGTTGTTTTTGATGTTTTTGAAACATAGAAACTATGAATTTTGTGGACTGTTTTTAATGTTTCTTTAAGACTCAAATGCATGTTTTAAAGAGGGTTAAAAACATGGATTTGAATGATATAAAGACTGAAGGTATCATGGGTCTAAGTCATAGATTTAAATTGATGAAATGGACTATTGGGATCGGCCATCTTGAATGGCCGAATTCCAAGAAGTATTATGGTTATTTGGATTGAGTTTTACAAAATGGAAATCATACAAAGTGATGGACTTATTGGATGGTTTTGAAGGGTAAAAACATGGTAACATTATACAGTTACCATATGTCTAAATGAGACCTAAAACATGTTAAGAGAACCAAAACATGGACATAGGGTTCGGCCACCTTGGATGGCCGAACCCCATGTAAGTAATTGATTGTTTGGTTTGGCTTTCAAGAAGATGGAAATCATATCAATTATGGACTTAGTATTAAGGTGATTAAACATGAAGGATGATGGAACATAGGATTAAAATCTATAGGGTGAGGTTCGGCCATGTTGTGTGGCCGAACCCCACCAATTGTCATTTGATGGATTTGATGATTTGTTCATGATGAATTTGGGCAAATAAGATATATGAATAAAGGGATTAAATGACCAAAGTAAATAGTGAGGTTCGACCATGTAGTATGGCCAAACCCCACTAAGGTGGTTTGGTGATGGACTTTATTTTCTAAGGAAAAATTAAGCAAAGGGTAGTATAGTGGCATTATTGTAAATATGGATGAAAAGATGAAATGATCAAAAGAATGGACATATGAGTCAAAACCCAAGGTGGTAAGGTTCGGCCATGAAGTATGGCCGAACCCTACCAAGGTTCATTTGAAAGTTTGGGATACTTAGATGGTTTTAATTAAATAAAAAGAGACCAAAGTTTTAAATGGGTGAGGTTCGGCCATGGGGTATGGCCGAACCCCACAAAGTGGATTTTTGGAATTTAGATCAAATTAGAATCATATGGTCAAATGATTAACTTGCTGCTATGTACATAGGGTATTTGGATTTCTAGAACGGTGTACAAGCCGTGATCGGAAGACGGCTCAAAGGAAGGGTCAAACAAAGTAATCTAGAGTAGGTTTCCTACCTTTATTGTAACCACACTCCTATTTACTGTTTAAGTTGATTTTGATAAGTTTTGGTGAATGTAAAGTTATATTTCTAAATGTAATGTTTGCATAGACATCTCATGCATCGCATGGGATAATGGTGTTGTAACCGGAGGCCACACTCCGTCGGGGTACCCGAAAGACCACTATGGGGTACCCTGATGATGAGAATCCCATCAGGAGGAATCCGGAGGCCACACTCCGTCAGGGAGTCCGAAAGACCACTGTGGGTTACCTTGACGATGAGAATCCCGTCAAGTGATGGCTACGTTGAATGGTGATGGGTGGGACTCATTACATGTTCATTTCATACATAGCATGTTTTTATGGAATTTTGTCACACCTGTATTATTATTATACTATTTGCATGTTTTCGACTAACCATATGGTAGCCCTATTCGGAAACACTACTGGGCTCATTGATCTAACGCCCTATCTATATCCTTAGTGGATGACGCAGGAAAGTCAAAGATTGAGGATCAAGAAGAGGACCAAGCAAAGAAGCTTGGGCGGTTTGAATGATTGGAATGGATTATGAATGACTATTTATGAACTTGTTATTTGATTTATTCGGACAATGTAATTCGGTAATTAGATGTGTTGGCATGTAATAAGTAGTTAGGTAGATGCTATGGTTTGTTTTATTTTGGATGGTTTAGAATGAATGGTACACTAAGGTTATTTGGTAATAATGGAAAATAAATCTTGTACTTTGCTATCTTAAGTTATAAAATTGAGTAGATATAGGTTCTATTATAACCTCAATTAGACTAAGACTAAGTATATTCCGCATGTTTTATTGGTACCATGTGTGGATCAGTTTTATGGACTTAGTTCATACGCACATGGGCTTGGCCAGTTAAGGGTCGGATTTAGAGATCCGAACTTAACTCGCGTCATGACATTCCGCCCCGATCACTTGTTGATTATTATTATATTTAAAAAATAAAAAATAAACTCTGATTATTAAGAGTGAAAAGGGAGGGGTGTTACACGACGCTCTAGAGTTTTTTTTTATAATGGTTCCAGGGTACCTCCCTTTAATCCACTTTCGGGTTACAAGTTTTTAAAAGAAAATTAAAAACCAAAAGCACTTGCTTTAAAGCTCTTTCTCGCTGATGTGTGCTTCTTGAAGATCTCACCCAAGTTGTGTCGACGCTCCTTCTTGCAGTCGTCATGTAGCAATCACAATCTTGTGGGTGACAAGGAAATTTGGCTTAACCAAAGCTTTCTTATTTTATAACTCTCTCACTTGTAAACTCAATCGAAGATTAGTTGTTTATGATCTTTCTTTCCTCCTCTCTTTCTCACTTGCAAACACAATCCGAAGATTGGTTGTTTATGATCTTTCTCTCAAGAGTGTTGATTGATCCTTAAACATGTCGTTGTTGCCGATGGGTCGATAGTTGTGGCACCGATGGGTCGACATTTATGGCACCGATGGGTCAGTCCATACGAGAGACTCATTCTGGTGCAAAAACATGCTTGACAGTAGCTTCCCTTGGGAAACCTATTACCCAGAACGACCTAGCGCCCTGTGCTAAGGGGTCGGTCCTTTATCTCTCGATCGCTCTTTGATTGCCGATAAGTTTTTTTTTTTTTTTTCCGAGAGCCCTTATAAGTTCCCAGTCCAGAACTTATAAGTTTTATACCGACGAGTCGTTGACCACGACGGGTCGGTGCATACGAGACTCTCGGTCAGAGGCATTTCCAGAATGACAGTTCGAAGTTCCAGAACCAATGTCAATCTGGCCGACCAGTCTTTGACCACGATGGGTCGATCCTGACTATACCGAGGGGTCGGTGAGATAGACTCGTCGTGCTAATAGTGAACATAATTCATGTTTGGAAGTTCACTTCCAATTCACTGTCCAGCTTCCTCTCTAGGCATTTTATGTTTATTACCAACATATGCAACTAAGCCTAGTAGTCCTCTCTCAGGTGTGGGTTCCACCTAGGGTCATCTATGGCTACATACTTGTTCTTGTGATTTCCATGAAGACGACCTTTGAGATTGGTGGAGGATGATCTTCTTCCTCGTTCATCTTGAGTCTTCAAGCTTCTTGGCAAGTGCTTCTACCCGAGTCATGTAATTAACAAACAGGGACTCGGTCAAGCTGGGGCACTAACAATGTTTATTGAAATGAAATTCAAAGCACGCTAATCATACATTCATTTCTTGATTTGAGTACATTGATATAGCATACATAAATGAAGTATGACCTTACACACACAACTCGTATGCCTATTATCTTGTTATTATCCAAAACATGATAACTTGTTTTACCATTCTTTCATGGGAGCTTCAATTCCTTGAAAGGAGCTGGTACTTAAATGGATTATTCAATCATTACTTTTGGTAGGTCACACCAAAACAAAATATCCATTTAATCGACATAGAGCATGTTTCATTCCACAAAGGATTCGTAAGTTTTAGAACTTTGGAATGAAATGACACTGTGTATGTGTATTAAACCAATTTTAATTACATACATGCCCCATACATGAGGTAATGCACACATTACATTCATTTCCTAAAGATGCAGAAATCACATGGCATATGAAACGAAATAAGATATGTATAATCCAATACTAGAGTGCAAACTTGCATGTATAAACAAGTATCTTGTAGAAGATCAATCTAACAATCAAACAAGAACATGGATTGAAAGCAAGATACAAGGTGACTCCAAGACATGTTTCAAATGTGAATTCCTTTACACATTTGAACACGATCATTGTGAGACTTGGAATCTAAGTTCACAATCCAGTGTTGGTCTTTTCTTAAATCTGGTTTTAATTTTGGGTGCCTTCCCATTTGATCTTCTGAATCATATTCCTGATTTTTGTACCATGATGCTAGTCTTCAAATCATCGGTACAAGGGCTTTAAAGAATACTTGAAGGTTACTACCTTCATCAAGTTCCTTAACTCCATCCTCTTCTTTCTTAGAGGATATAACTTGGACTTTTTCAATGGATAAATTTTAATGAATCACCTATATTTTCAGCACACAAAATTATTGATAGGTGATGTTATCCATTGGAATAGAAAAGGCAAATTTTCAGTGGATTCTTCCAGCCTATTTTGTTGTTTCATGCCTTCTAAATATTTTGACAACAGATCATGAAACAACACTGATGAATGCTATATATGTTTGGTGTATGTGCATAGCCAATTCATCACAAGTCCAAGCAGCTTTGGTCTTTGGGCTGAGTGGTCACGAAAGTTGAAAGTTTATCCAATTCCTATTCCATAGGCACATATCACTTTTTATTCACATATTTCCAACTATGATTTTATGATGAAAACATTTTATAGTTCTTCATTCCATTTTTCATAAAAAATAGAGTCTTGGAAATATCATGGCTTTCTCTTATAGCCATTGTTCTAGCACGGATCAACTCGAATAGTTAGATCCTTTCTCAAGAGCAGCTTGCTCTAATACCAATTGAAAGTTCTCATTTTAAATGTACTAGAACATCATATTGACCCTAGAGGGGAGGGAGGGGGTATGAATAGGTCAATCCCATTTTTCATGGTGTTTACAAATTTCTTAATTGATTTGAGTGCAACGGAACATTTATCAAGAGATCTATTTAGTGTGATAAATTCCTAAATGATCACACTAACATTTTGACCCTTTACATAAACTTTGATTATCGATGCTTGTGTGCAATGTGTATAATGAGATAATCAATATGCAAAGTAGTGTGTTAAGAAAGGTACTTAAATACTAAATACAAACACACATGAATCAAACACCACAAGACCAATTTAAAGTGGTTCGGTTAGCCAACCTACATCCACTGTTAGATTCGCTCTACCTTGAGTTATCCCCAAAATCCACTAAGTGGGACTTACACCCTCAAAATTAGAGTAGGAATTTCACCTCACTCAATCGGCTGGGAATTTCACCCACCATTGTCGAATAGGAATGCCACCTATACATTTGGCTGGGAGTTCCACCTATCCATTTGGCCGCGAGCTCCACCCACCTCTGTACCAGAGACAATGCTCCAAAATTTTTTATAGTGGTATCAAGGTACCTCCCCTTAATCCAATTTCGGAACAAAGGTTTTAAAGAAAATTAAAACCAACAAGCACTTGCCTTTGAAGCTCTTTCTTCTGATGTGTGGTTCTTCGAGATCCCACCCATGTATGTCGATGCTCCGCCTCATAGCCATCGTTTAGCGATCACAGTCCAGGGTGTGAAGGAAATTGGTTCTACCAAAGGTTTCCTGGTTTATGGTTCTCTCCTTCTCACTTTCAAACTCAATCCTCAGATTGGTTGTTTATGAGTTTTCATTTTTCCTCTCTCTCTCACAACTCAATCCATTTGATTGGTTGTATTTGATTCCCCTAGTGTAAGCACGAGAGAGAGAGTGATCCTTCTGTTAGCCCTTGTTTAAGCTCACTAGTGAAGATGAGGGTCCAACTGATCTTTCCGAAGGATACCAACTGGTTGCATAAAGGTTGGTTTATATAGCGAAGGAAACAGTTGAAGTAACAATAATGTATCGACAAGTCGGTCACACCCAGGGTTCGATGACTAGAAATATTACCATTACAAATCCGACCGTTGTGCATTAAGTGCACTCCCAATGGTAATATTCTTTCCAATCAATACTTATGGTACCGAGAGGTCGGTCCATACGAGAGGCTCGTTCTGGTGCAAAACATGCTTAACAGTAGTTTCCACGTTAGAAACTTGTTACCTAGAACGACCTGTCGCCCATTACCGAGGGGTCGGTCCTGGTACTCTCAATCGGTCTTTGAGTGCCAATATGTCTGTTTCTTCGAGAATCCATATGAGTTCAAGGTTTCAGAACTCAAGATCTTGATCGATGAGTCGTTGACCACGAGGGGTCGTTGCAGCCTTTCATCGAGGGGTCGGTGCATACAAGACTTTCGATCAGAGGCAAACTCAGAATGACAGTTTAATGTTCCATAACCTAATGTCATTCGGGCCTACCAGTCTGTGACCACGATGGGTCGATCCTGACTGCACCGAAGGGTTGGTGATATAAGACTGGTCAAACTGAGAGTGAAACCAAATACATATTTCCAAGTTGGGTTCCAATTCATAGTCAACCTTTCTCACTAGGCTTCATATGATTTTAACCATTTGTTCTTCTAAACCTAGGGATAGTCATCTCTAAGCTGTGGGTACCACCTATAGTCATCTATGTCCATTTTACCTGTTTTATGATTGCCATAACGATGAGCTTCAATCCGGCGGAGCACGATCTTTTCTCTTGATCATCTTGGATCTTCAATCTTCCAGTAAGTGCTTATTTCCAAGTCATGGAATTGACAAACATAGGGACTTGGCCAAGCCGAGGCACTAACAACCTCTCTTCTCTACACTTTAAGTTGAAAACACAAACAAATAATGAGGAAACAAGTAGTAGACTTGTGGAGGTTCACCTTAAAAACCGGAAGATTTAAAGGAAGGAAATAAAAAGGTTTGCACATTATAGTGCTGTCTTCAATATAGTTCTTTTCTACTTCTTCACAAAATAACACAATTTCACATATTTTTCCTGGTCATGCTTGTGCATTGTTAATATCACAGCCTAAGCTAATGCCCCAGCAAAAAAAATATGGTAGCCTTTTTCTTTCTTGTGAATGTTTATAAGATAGGCAGTGACAATTTACTGAATAGCGTTTCTTCATTTCAAAAGCACTCAGAGCACAATTGTATGCTGGTTTCCCATGTGCCATTGCCTAGGATTTATTCTGAAGCTTGTTTGTAATTTTTAGACCACTGCTGTTAGATGGTCACTTTCATCCGGAAGTGCTAATCTGTGAATCAGAAAAGAAAATCTGAAGAGAGTTAATTTGTTGATTCACAGAAAATCTGAAGAGAGTTAATTTGTTGCTGAAGTTGTGTAGGAAGTTCCTAAGTTTGTATTCTTGTATAACACCTTTCTTCATTGGTTTCAGATAAGCTTTTCATTCAGTTCAAAATGACCTTGTACCAATGAAAGCCCATTATATTCATTGGTTTTAGATAAGCTTTTCATTCACTTCAAAATAGGTATCGTATCGGCCGAGATATCTCGAATTTTAGACACCTGAGATATCTCGGCCGATATGATACCAGAGGAGAAAAAAAATCAGCTGAATATTGGCCAATTTCTTAAAAAAAAAAAAAAACAAATATCGGTTGCGGACCCTGTCGATATCTCGGCCGATATTTATATTTTTTTAATTCTTTTTATAAAACAACCTTTTTTATTTTTTTAAATGAATTTTTTCAAAAAAAAAAAGTCATGGAGATTTCCGAAAAAAAGTATTTTGAAAGAGAGAAAAAATTCGGTTGAAAATTCGGCTGACCTTGTACCAATCAAAGCCCATTATACCCACCGAATTTTCGACTCATGGTTCAAAATGACCTTGTACCAATCAAAGCCCATTATACTCAGTCTACTTTGTTTTCATTTCTGTTTTGTTATGGCTGCAATAGCATGGCTGAACTTATATTTATATACTTTTCAAATTGCTGTTGCACTGTTTGGAGAAAAATCGGAAACAGATCATGAAAATGATTTCGTATTGTTCCTATCACAGGTAACTCTCTCTCTCTCTTGGAGAAAAAAATAGCACAGCATCTGGTGGAAAGCATGGAACAATTGTTTCTTTACACTCATAACTAACTCATGCAGCTGAGAGTATCCATGATATTAAGCATACCCAAGTGGATCTGGGGCCACAATTTGTAAATTTTTAATACACTGTTTGTTGGAATTATTTCTATTTTGGAGGATATGATTATCCACTAATGAGATAATCTTTTCAGATTCAGCATTTTTTCTCTAAAAACAAAAAAACCCCATGTACCCTGTACGAGACCTCAAATAAATCCATTTTAGCACCTAAAATCAACCCACATAAAACCACAAGAAGAAAACAGAGAGAGTGAGATGGACAACAATCCGTTATGATGGATTGTAAAAGAAATTAAATCAAAATTGAAAAAACTTACAATCCAACAATAGGGTGCAATGGATGACAATCGGATTGTGATTTCCGGCAATGGGTGCGTTTGATTCAACTTGAAGAAAAAAGAAGAAAATAAGAGTGGTGACAGAGCCGGCTAGACGCAAATGGAGGCCTAAGACAAAGTTTATAAATAGGGCCTTTACAAAAAAAAACTTTTGTAGGGAAAAAATCCAAAAGATTGAAATGCCTTCAAATATTGATTAGGAAAGCTCTTCACCCACCTTCTAAAACTCATCTAAATACTTATTTTCCAATTAAAATAAAAAAGAAGAGAAAAGTCCTCTAAATACTTATTATGCTACAGTTTTTTTTTTTTTTAAAAGGTGTTATATGGCAACTATTAGTAGGCCCTTTTATCAGTGGGGCCTAAAGCAACCGCTTGTCTTGATTAGAGGTGTAACCGGCCCTTAGTGGTGAGAGAAGCTTCTCAGTTGAGAGGGACAAATAGAGATGACAGATTGATGGGGGGAGGAGAGAGAGACCCAGAGAGTGACCAAGGGATAGGGAGGGAGAGACCCAGAGAGAGTGGGCAAGGGAGACTAAGAGACAGACCCTGCTGTGAGAGAGTGAGTGACCGAGAGAGAGACCCGGAGAGAGTGTCTGCACTATGAGAGAGACACAGAGAAAAGAGAGAGATCCAGAGAGCGTGAGAGGGAGATCGAGAGAGTGACTAGAGAGATCCAAAGCGTGAGAGGTAGAGCGTGTGAGAGAAATAGAGAGAGGCAAGAAAAGAGTGTGAGGGACATGAGAGAGAGTGGTGAGAGAAGGGAATAGATGGAAAGAGTGAAAGAGACTGAGGAACGAGAATTGGAAGTTTGTTGTCTTTTATTTCCTAAGTGATTCCGACGAGCTTTTGACAGTGCCGGTCCTGAGATGCCCTGAAATCTTAGGGGCCCTAGGCGCAGTGTAGACCCTGAGATTTTAGGGACCTTGAAATTATGAGTAAAGTTATTGGTCGCATTGGTGAGAGTCTTAGGTGACGGCTTAGCGAGGGTCGACCCTGTCTTTTGGACTCGTCCATTATCCATCCGAAAGTTATTAAACCATAAAGATCCGGTCCATGAGTTGATCTGGCCGTTTTGTTAACAATCTGGCCGGATGGACCTTATGCAGGCTAGAACTAAATCTGTTTACACGCTGGTTGATGCAGGGGGTCAAAATATCGGTCGATACTGTGCGTATCGGCCGATATATCGGGTTTTCGAAGGCCGATATATATCGGCCGTACAAAAAAAAATTCGGCCGATATGACCGAATTTCTGACCTATAATTCGGTCATGATATCGGCCAAATTTTAAAAATTCGGTTGTTTGTTATTTTTTTTTTTAAAAAAAAAGCCCTCTCTTTTTTAGAAATATCGGACGAGAAAGAATGGAAAGAGAAAAAAGAAAATATGGAGAAAAGATTGAAGAAAAAAAATCGCTACACGGCCTACACCTTTCACAGCTTTCCTTTCTCTTCTTTTTCTTCTTTGTTGATGGGAAAAATATAGAGAGCGACGGCAGCAGCTAGGGTTTAATAAAGAGAGTGAAAGAGAAGAAGGGTATTAAAATATGAGCATTAGGGTTTCTAAGTGAAAATCCATCTTTATGAAAAGGAACTCATGTGAACTTCCTAAATAGCTCATGTGTGTATTCTAATATTTTATCAAAAAGTTACTTTTAATGTGAAAGTAATATTTTTTTATTTTAAATACAATATTTACTTATACCGAAAGTAAAAAGTATAATGTTTTCTTTTATTTATCTTATTATAATAATTTAATATTATATTTACCATCTAATATTTTTACCATTGTCATTATTATTAGAAGGTATTCTTTATTTTTATTATATCAATTTAACATAATTAACTATAGCTCATAATTTTATCTAATAATTTTATTTATCTAATTATTATTAATGAAAAATAAAATCTATTTTCTCAAATGACAGAAAACATTATATTATTATGTATGACATTTGTGTGGTTATCAGTTCAAGTGATTAGGACCCCATTAGTTTCATTTTCTAATATTTTTTCTACATTATTATGTAATTTTCAATCATTTTATTATTTATTTTTTTATTTCTATAATTCATAACTTAAAATAACACTCATTGACTAAGAAAATAAATTATGAAATTATTTATATAAATTGTCCTCATTTATCTGTTTTTCTTTGTAATTTTCACCATTTTATTACTAATTATATAATTTCTCGATATCATAACTTCATAAATATATTAGAAGATATAAATATCCGATATTTTATGAAAAAATTATATATTTAATAAGCCTATAATTATCTGTATTTATTGTAATTTTTTTGAATTTTCTTTTTAAGAAGATAAATAAGAGAGAAAAAATACGGACGATATGAAAAATCCACCAATTTTTCCACCGTGGCTGATGGGGGAATCATTGTTACATACTCAAAACCAATTTAGAGGCCGAGCAAGATCGGGAAGCAGGACTCCGTGCTAGTGCTCCGCGTGGGCAAAGCACTTTATGTTAATCGATCGGAAAGCATTGCTCTTTCCTCAATCGCAAGAGGGAAGAGCAAGAGAGACAAGTGGGGTGGGGAGGGGAAAAAAGCGAGGGCATTGTTGTAAATAATGGCAAACTGTAGAGGTGTGTTGTCATTTAATTGTCTTCATATTCCCTCCAACGCAGCTTCCTTTCGCTCGAAGACAGTGAGTGAGAAAAGTAGGAAATGGTGTCGGACAACTCTTTCCCTTCTTTTTACAACTCCAAACACTCCACCTTCTCCAACTCCGTCACCAAAAGGTACCACTAATGGCTCAATCCAATTCCCCGTTCTTCTCATTTTTCCCTATGGCCTTATTTTCATCCCTTCTTTTTTCAGTTTATATTGGAATGTTCTCATTTCTTTTAAGTTGGACCTGCAAGAATTCTCTTCGATTTTTAGAGAAAGAAGAGCATTTTTTTTTAAATAACGTTGTGGTCGTTACAGGTTTTTTAAGATTCAGTAATTCCTTTTTTTTTGTTTTTAATATTTTTTCAAAGGCTCTGATCTCGTTTATTTCTAGTCCGGGTTGCGACCTCCAACTGCGGCAATTGGCATTGTTTCCGTTGACGTGGGAGAATCCGAGCCTTCCATCCAAGCGGATGGACACTGATCCGATAGCTGTTGAATGAACGGAAGACAGTGTCGATGACCAAAAAGGGCCATCACTTGGTTGGCAAGGATGGGATCAGTGGTGGGGAGAGAGAGGTTCAGCTTTTTTTTAGTTTGAAATTTGGATCTCATTGGGTCCCACGTCTGCCTTCTTCGGTGGGGTTGGGAAATGGGAAGTAAGGATTAACTGTGGTAAATGCCACGCGTCTTTTGGTTATATATGTTTCTATGCCACGTCTACTGCACACTCTCTGAAAGGAGATAAATTTTGTATATCTGTTTGTATTATTATTTTTTAATATAAGATTATGAAATTGAAGATGAGGGGTTTAATTTTTTATTTTTATTTTCATCCGACGATTATAGTCATTGATGACTAATTTTCATATTTTGTTTTTATTTTTTTTACTTCTGCAAATAAATTATATTTCTTATTTTAAAATAAAATGCCACTAAATCATTTTACCGTCACTTGCCACAAACAAACTAGGGTTAGGGAGGTTAATCATGTACTGAGGATAGGATGCTCCAAGCATGAGCTGCTGATCATGGCTACTGTATATTAATTAACTCTCAATTATCACCTCTTTATTCAGAAAAATGTACTTTAATTCCAACTCGCATAAGCACAAGAGCACATTTCATTTTCAATGCATGTATATTATATGTGTACATCCTTTTCTCTCACAAATTTCATGGGAAAGATTTCCTAGTACAAATGGTCGTTTCTATTCACAATAATTTTCATTTTGTCGTCTTGAATACTATTTTACTTTGTTGTTAGCTGTATTTTTCAAGGTTCTCTTCAAAGTAAGGTTTGCTCAATTGCTTTTGTTCAAACCTTTTGATTTTTGACACATGCAAATGACTGTCTTTGTCTTTGCGTCCCCATACCCTTTTCTGTTCTTCCAAGCAAAGCAAAAGTCTTTTAGTTTTGATGTGTGGATTTATACTTCGTCTTCATACTATGTACTGAGTTATGTTTTAGAGCTTCGTTGAAATCTTGATACTAAAGTTTGCGTTGGATGTCTCCTAGTATAATGCATATTGGCATGTAGTTGACCGTACACATGATATATCATTCATATCCAATTGAATGTTGATGTTGATGTTGATGTGTATTGCCTTGTTGGTATTTTAGACCTTTTGGCCCGTTATTTCCTTTTTAATATGATATTACTTTAGGATTGGACCGGTAGCTGACATGAATGGTGCTCTGTGTTGCAAACTTACTGTTGTTGTCTCAACCCACCTTCAAAATATGTAAGTAGGGGTTGAAAAAAAAAAAAAAAACATTTCTTCTATGAATCCTTTTGTTCATTTAGTATCCTGGGCGAACTGCTCCATCTTTTCCTTTGCCAAAAATCGGATCCGGCCACAAACTTCAAGTCACATTCACCTGTTGAGATAATAGATATCACCTTCTGCCATTTGAGAAGTGTAACATTTTCTTGTTAGAAATATGGCTTTCTTTGAGACTATCTCCTTCATTGTTGCTAATTGTTTTGCCCTTGTAAACATCTGTGAATAATATTTTGTGCTTTTCTGAGTTGAATGACCTCATTTAGCTGTGTTTTAAGATTTTAATTCCTTCATTGTTGAACAGTGAATATTTGCAATTTATTGATTTTTGCCAGCATTTGCCTATTTGCACGGAATGTCCTGATGCTATTTGTGTGTTGTGTAACCCCTAATTTCTACCATTTTCCATCTAACCACTTCAGTTGTTGTAATTGGAATCTGTTTTTCTTTAATGCATTTTACCTATGTAAAAATGTGGTTTCCTCGTTCATTTTCAGGATTTTCTCAGATGTTGCAGGGAATATAACAATAGATGTCGATGGGCAGTCATTTCTATTACACAAGGTAAAATTATATACTGTTTTTTTACATAAATCTGGTTAATTTTCATGCAAACATTGTCCTAGAGTTGGCTTTACCATTCCTAGAATAGAGCCCTGCTATCTTTCTTCTATGCTGTGTCACGCGACATCTTTTCTTGATGGGAGCAAGTCGAATCTATGCAATGTTTCCTTATTGCAGAGTCCTATAGTCTATAAATTAGGGCTTTGGAGGGAGGTGCGACTGCATTTTTAACCCCGAAATATTTGTAATGATGATATCGAATGTAGTTGCTTCTAAAGCTTTGAGTAGTACGGCTACATGCAAATTTAAACATGATTTGGGATCATTGTGGTTTTACCCATGTTACCCTTATCAATATGCTTCATTAATCATAAAAAAATGCTTCTAAGTGCTTCATTGACATGGTAGTTTATTATTACATTGTTGGTACATACTAAACTAGTATGGTAATGAATGGTGAGGTTATAACCATGAACGATATGTAGTTCTTCTGAGACCTTCTTGTTGGCTGTAGTTTTGGCTATTCGTTTATTCAAAAGCAGCACAAGCGAAAATGGAGAAGAAGATGAATGAAGAAGAAGAATAGGTAGAGGTTAGAAGCAAAAGAGAGTAGTTTTTTTTTTTTCTCCTTCTCATTCCATAAACTTAAAGGGTTTCTTTTTTACAAACCATCTTAGCCATGGGTAAATGGGTCATTAAATGGGAAAGTTGGACGGAATGGGTTGAATTGAGGAATGTGGACACGTGGAAGGAGATATGGCTGGTTACGGTAGGAACTAAAGAAGGAGATACAGCTGCCTACTGTAGGAACTAAAGGCGAAAATTGGTTACACAATTGGGGAATAATCTCGTCACACGTGTAGGACTTAAAGGGGAGGGGTGTGGGTTTTGGCACGTGGGACGAATAAGTTTAGGGTAAGGACATGTGTTTCGCAAATTGGAAAAGTGGTAGGTGCGAAAAGAACTGAGTCGAAAGTCTGTGTTTAGGGCTACAAAGGAAACAACGAATATCTTGAAAGAAAAGGGGAAAACGAAAGAGAGGCAACGGCAGGAGCAGGAAGATGGAAAAGGAAAGGAAGCGAAGGGAAATCGAGAGAAAGTGGCAGAGGGAAGGAAGGTGAAGAGGACAGCAATAACTTGGAGTACCTACAAAGAAGGAGAGGGCAGCGAAAGGAGGTGAAATTGGCAGTAGTGGCGAGAAAAAGATGGAGGCAAAATCTAAAAGGAATCGCGGAGAAGAGAGAAGCAGAAGCAGCAAGTAAAAGAGATACACTTGGGAAGACGACAACTGGAACAAGCCAGCGAGGAAGGTATGGTCTGTTTGTTTTGTTTTTTTTTTTTTTTTGGGTGAAGGAAGGAGGATGGGGATTTGATGCAGGACAACTAATAGGGTAACCCTAAATACCTAAATTGGTTCCCTAAAAGTTAAAAAGGATGAAAATAATGCACCTAAAACTAGTATGGGCTGTGATTAAACTTTAATTAATAAATGCAATTAACTAATATAACAATGATTACCAATAATCATGCAAATACCAAAAATACAATGAGTTGAAATGGTTTTAAATGGCTGGTATGAGAGAAATAACATGTAAAGGGGATAATATGTAAATAAATGAGAAAAACAAAGGTGAGGTTATTAAGTTATGACTTAGGCACGTGGGTTTAAAGAAATTAGGGCAAGAAGGTAAGGATACGAAGGGTGAAAAAGAAAAGGGAAGTCGAGAGAGGCAGAAGAACTGCGATTGCCAAGGAAGAGTTGCAGCAGCCTAAGGGAAGAGAAAGAGATAAGAAGTGAAGAAGAAGAAAAGAAGTACCTGAAGAAGAAATAAGGCCTCACACCAAGCCTCACGCCAAGCCTCTCGCCCAAGGAATCACTCCCACAATCTGAAAATCGCACCTTGCAAAGGTATTTTGCGAAAATCTCACTCTTTATTTCAATCGATCGTATGTAATAATGCTTACAAGAAAGGGTTTTTATAAGAGATGCCTTCCTTAAATAAAGAAACTCCTAAAAATAGTGTAAAACGAAAATAAACTCTCTTAAAATAGGAAATCCTAATTTTTAATTACAACCAAATTAAAATATAGAAACAAACAATAAAAGAAACTCCACATGGATCTGCTCCGCATCAATCTCTCCATTTGAAAAAGAACTCGACCTCGAGTTCAAACAGATGAAAAGATACAAATCTACCTACGCACATGTCTTCCCAATGTGGGGTCTTCAAAATGCAATCACGCATACGTGAGGCCTTTAGGTATTAAACCAAGCAGATTAGCATCGGGCCAAAATAAGAATGCTGGATCGGCTTTCCTCCGCCATCGATGGTATACTCGGAATCCGATACTAACGTCATGACCAACTCTGGGTGGTGATAACAACAATATGTGAATATAGTGCGCATCCGATGTGACATGACTCTTAAATATCTCCATTAAATCAGGAGCAAATTGATGTAGCTCAAACTCAAACAACCAAGTGATATCTGTCAGGGGCCTGGGCTTCCACGTCACAGAATATAGCTGACGTCCTCCTGCAGGTGTGGAAACAACTTCCTCAACTAGTATAAATTCTATCTTCCCTCTTTTGGGTGGTATGGTAGGTAAAGAAGGTACGTGCTGAGTTGGTTGGATAGGTGTAGGACACGGATCATGTTGTGGATCAGGTTGTGGATCATTCTGTACGTCAAAAAGGCCTGTAGGATGGTCAAGATCAGGCTGTGGATCAGGAAGGCCAATAGGATGTTCAGGATCATGCTGATGTGGGGTGGGGCTTGGAGGTGAAGATGTTGGTTCTGGATTGGGTGTGAGGTCTACCACATTATTATCCACATCAATTTCCTTGGACTCACATTGAAAATCTGTAGCAAGCTCATATTTTTCATTATATCCATTAATGTGAATTTTAATTTCAGCGTGTGATTCATGAATGTGTGGTGTAGATGCATGTACAGACTCAGATAGATTGGGTGATACTGACACCGGAATAGGATCTGTGGATGGGGACGGTATGGGGACACACCTAACTTTCTTAACCTGAGTGGAGCACTCACGAGCAAGATGCTCGTAGCATTGACAGTGACAACAAAATGTCCCTAAACCTAACTTGGTTTCCATACGAGTTAAGCGAGCACTTATCTCTAATACAACCTTGGCAATATGTGTGGGGACCATGTCGAATGTCTTAAAATGATCTACTCTAAGAATGATACAATGCAATTTTTTTTATAATTAATTAATTAATTTTTTTAAATTAATTAATTTTTTAAATGCGTCCTAATATCTGGAAAGTTAAGAAATTCTCCTAAAATAGGATCTGATACCAAATTTGATGCAGGACAACTAATAGGGTAACCCTAAATACCTAAATTGGTTCCCTAAAAGTTAAAAGGGATGAAAATAATGCACCTAAAACTAATATGGGTTGAGATTAAACTTTAATTAATAAATGCAATTAACTAATATAACAATGATTACCAATAATCATGCAAATACCAAAAATACAATGAGTTGAAATGGTTTTAAATAGTTGGTATGAGAGAAATAACATGTAAAGGGGATAATATGTAAATAAATGAGAAAAACAAAGGTGAGGTTATTAAGTTATGACTTAGGCACGTGAGTATAATAAAGAAATTAGGGCAAGAAGGTAAGGATACGAAGGGTGAAAAAGAAAAGGGAAGTCGAGAGAGGCGGAAGAGCTGCGACTGCCAAGGAAGAGTTGCAGCAGCCTAAGGGAAGAGATGCGGCAGCCAAGGGGAAGAGAAAGAAATAAGAAGAGAAAGAAGAAGAAAAGAAGTACCTGAAGAAGAAATAAGGCCTCACACCAAGCCTCTCGCTGAAGGAATCACTCCCACAATCTGAAAATCGCACCTTGCAAAGGTATTTTGCGAAAATCTCACTCTTTATTTCATTCAATCGTATGTAATAATGCTTACAAGAAAGGGCTTTTATAAGAGATGCCTTCCTTAAATAAAGAAACTCCTAAAAATAGCATAAAACGAAAATAAACTCTCTTAAAATAGGAAATCCTAATTTCTAATTACAACCAAATCAAAAATAGAAATAAACAATAAAAGAAACTCCACATGGATCTGCTTCGCATCTGGATTGGGATGGGAGATCGTACCTGGGATAATGCCCAGATTTTGGCGAAGATGGTGGGGATCGAGACCACGATCGTCCCTGATAATGCAGGAATCTGTCTCCGAACAGGGTCGTCTCTGTATAACAGAGATAGAGAGAACCATTGCTCTGAACCAATTGATGAAGAACCAGCCTGCAACTAGGCAAAAAAAGAAGAAACAAAGAAGATAAGGAAAATGTTATGCGTTTGATTAATTTCATTAATAATCCATTGTCTGTATCTCCTCTCTTACAAGCATAGGTATTTATAAGAAAACAAATAACTCGAAAATAGAAAAGACTCAATTAGGAAAGCCACCGACCTAGCTTCCTTGCTAAAGTAGAACTCCTAAACTAAATAGGAAACTAACTAAAGTTGGGTTGCTAAGATCCCAAACGAGAATAACAAATCTTATTTGCTAATTAAGAAATAAATAGATAAATAAAAATAAATAGAAGTGGATTCGGGAGGATCATCCGTGTCCATGTCCTACATCACATCTTGTCCATAGCTGTTAGTGCTACAAATCACTTTTTTATTTCCTATTTGTAATGTCTTATATTGTTGTAATATCCTTATTCTTGTTAGGAATAATAAGTATGCGAAATAAAACCAGTGGAATCAACACGATAAACAACATGAGACACAAGATTTACGTGGTTCGGCCAAACCCGGTCTACGTCCTCAGAGCGTGTAATTTGTATTAAGAGAAGAAGATAGAGAATATTACAAATAAGATAAACCTCTCTCTAATTGGAACCCCAACGCCGGGCCGAGAGACCTTTGCAAAATTCTCTGTATCAGTGTGCAATGTCCACCCGTCTGAGCAGCCCCTTTCAGATCTGTCTCTCTAAAAACTGTGCTGGCTGTAATTAGCCCTTTCATGCTTTCTCACAGAAATAATCTACGACCAACACAACCCAATTTCCTTGGGCTCACACCTCCAGCCATGTAGCCCAATCTGCAATGGAGCTTCAAACACAGGCTGCCTCTCTGTATACAGAAGCAGCAACTCCCAACACTTCTATGTTGGGTCTCTCCTCTCTCTCTTTCACATGCTGGTTTCTCTCTCTTTCTTTGCTTGTTTTCACACACTGCACCATGCTCTCCTTAGAATGCCTCTCTCACTGTCCAAGCACCTACCACCAAGCACACCTTTCATTATTGCATAAGGCCTCCATGCTGCTATTGCATTGCAGATGTGTATTTGAGTTAGGCAACCGGTTGTCCTTGCCTAATCCAAATGGGACTCCTCACGCATGCCTTGTGAGTTCCCCAATATTGTGTGAGCCACCTCTACCTTATGATGTCGTGTGTAACTCTATCTATAGCACTCCAACATGTACGGCATACATGTCCACTTGTCATGCAGTTATTGAGAGGTTGTGATAGAGTTTAGATTACGATTAGATTGGATTTAGATTATCTTTATCTCATTATGATGTCATTTGATTTTATCTTATCATAGATTTAGATGGGTTTATCCTTTATCTTATGTATTTCAAGTTTATTATAAATAAAATACATCACCTCTCCTTTGGAGAGAGACCGAGCAACAATATTATTTCACAGGTCGCATTAGGATTCTCTACTCACTTTCGGTCCTTAAAAGGATTGCAATTACTCATGCTGTCCACAACAAGGGCTCTTAACACAAGCCGATTATGAGTTGATTTCCCACACACGTCTCTGTGTGACATCTAGTTGCACGACGCTAACTTGCAGCACGTGTGATGATCAAGCATGGCCTCCACCTGTATATTGTTGTTGAATTTGAGCCATCCACCCAACAATTCTAGCATCCATTTTATTCCTTGCAACATTGTCATGTTAATCAAGTATTATTTTCGGAAGAATATGTAAGATTGGCCATCCTCCAAGCATTTGTAATTTTTTTTTTCCTCTTTCTGGTGTTTATAATGCTGCTGTATGTTTATTCTCTTGGACCTGTTGATTTCCCTTTCGTCGTTGTTACTGTTAATCCTCTAATCATTTGGCCTCTCTCTCTCAGACTCACTCTACACACACACTCAAACCTCCATTAATTGGCCAATTTAGAGACTTCTTGGAATGCCAACATAAGAGGTTCACTTTCTTTCACCCAGTTCATATGTAGGCATTCCATAATGGTTGGTGAAGGCTAAATATAAACTCCTTTTTTGTGGGGGAACAATTGCCTTCTTAAAATGTAGTACCTTCCTGGAGTTTTGGATCAATTAGATGTTGCTACAAAGATGAAGAATCTTTTCTTTGAAAGATTGCTTTTCACCCTAATATTGGCTGTTCCGATGCAGAAATAACTCTCATGAGCTCAAACCTAATGTTTTCTATATTAGTTTTCTTAGCACCTTATCATAGGACTTTTCTAGGTTAATAAACTCCGTATGTATGTTTTTTTTTCCTTCCTAAACTTCTTCATTGGTTATCTCAAAATAAAAATGGCTTTGGTGGTTTAACTCCCTAACATAAATCCAACTTTGTTGTCAAAATCTTTTTATTCCTCATGACATTTTTATCAACAAATATTTGTATCATACCCACACACAATTTTTCAAGAAACTACCTGTAGCTGTAGGTTTTGTATTATCTTATTGCATGGATCTCCTTTATTTTGGGTTCTAAATGGTACCAATCAAACTCCCAATATAGTGGTTATATTTAGGATGTGTTGGGATATCAATTGATATCAATGTGCATTACATTAGAATGAGTAAAATATTTAAAAATATCAAAAAAAAATATATATATCGAAGATTGATGGGATAAATAACTTAGATGATGATGATGATAAAAACTAGGAAATCTGGAAAATGCCAATTTTACATTTTTTTTTTGGGTGCTTATAATTTCCTCAATTCCATGGAAAGCTGAATTGCTAGAATAAGTAATCATCATTAGTCATTTTTGCATCTATATGGGATTGGAACAATTAAAAGG
The DNA here is from genome assembly GCA_013350335.1 of Chimonanthus salicifolius. NCBI lineage: Eukaryota > Viridiplantae > Streptophyta > Magnoliopsida > Laurales > Calycanthaceae > Chimonanthus > Chimonanthus salicifolius. The sequence continues at coordinate 27,072,928 of CM023536.1, forward strand.
GATGATATTAATCTTCAAATCAAAGCTCCAATCTTGCATAAAAATGGTTAAGCTCTTCCAATAACAATAATCCTGCCTCAACCACCTCACATACACAAAATAAACCTGGTCTTTGTCAAAGAACGTTACAAATTTAGGAAGTGCGGGTGAAATATGGGTTAAATTGTTTGATAATGTTTGCACTCTGTTTGATGTCATGCCTCAACCTTGTTATCAATAAATTGATAGTGATCATGGTGGAGTAGATGCGTGTAACTTCCAGAAAGGTCCTGCATTCATCTACTTCTATCATTCTGTTATCTTTTTGGATTTCTTTCATGACATATTGGTTGCTTGGGGATAAGAGGTTTTACTCCTACATTCTATTGCCCTATCCCAGAACACTTCCTACACTTCCTATATCACCTATATCATATCATGTCCTTTGCCCCCCAGTCCAAGTTTTTAAAGGTCTACCCTTTTTCCTAGTCCCTACCACTTGCAGTTTATAATTTCTTCATATTGAGACTGTTTTCAGTTATCAAGGGACATGTCAAAACCATTTTAGATATCCTTCCCTCATTTTCTCACATATTGTGGTTGTTTGTAAGGTTCTCCTAATGTTGTCTCTTACATCTATCTTCTTCCGTGAGTTTGTTTAATGACTTTTGTCCATTGAGATTTGCCAATTCAGAACTTGTAGAGATACAGTATCCTCCTGGCGTTGGTCAGTAAGAGACATGTAAGAGCTCTCAAAGAGTTCCTTGAGTATAGGAAGTACATTTTGGCTTCGAGCTTTTTCACTCTAAAGGGAAGTCTTCATGACAATAATTAGATGGCTATTGATTTTTCTTGGTACGTAAGTGGCAAGCCACCACCACCACCACCACCATCAAAACCTTTGTCCATCTATTTGGGGTCGGTTTCCAACTTCTTTTTTTCAATCAACTCTATTTGTTTTGCCAACCCAATCCATGTTTTGACTACCTTCCTCTTTTATTAACTTCCATTTGTAATACTTCAAATCTTTGTACTAGAGCTACTTTAGGCCTTTCTACTGATTGTCCAACCATCTTTGAAGGCAATTTATCTATTGAACAATGTATCTCAAGCCAACTGGGCAGTTTGTTTGAGTCCGCCTTGAGACAAATGGACAAGACTATAACTTGAACATGGTCGTTTGCAACTTAGATATTTGGTCTCGAATATGTTAAGTTCAATTTCCAAGAAAAAAGATATGCCTTTCTATCTTCATATATGTATCAACAATTACATATAAATGATTAGAATAGGAATACAATATGAGTACTAAAATACTCCCTCCGTCCCATTTTCATTTTCTCATTTAAAACATTTATATTTTTTAAGAAACTCTATGTATAAGGCTAGCACTCTATGTGATCTCATCTATTTTCAACACACTTTATGCTACTCAAATATAAATGAGAACTATTTTGGGACAATTACAAAATCTATAGAAGACAACTAAATTGGGACAGAGGGAGTATAAAACTTTTTAAATTATCTTGCTTTACAAGTGACGAGGTGTGTTGATATCTGATACAAATAAAGATCCTTGTCACAGAACTTCTTTCTGCCATATCCAACAAGTTACTAATTTGATGCAACTCACCCACTGTACAGTGAACCATTGTCATGGCCATGCAAAACCTATCCTTGTATGTGCTTGGTGTTGTTGGTTCTACTTTCTACTTATCCCTATTTAAGACTATTCTGTCTTATGCCAGTTTTAACTAATGGTGTCATATGCCACCATCATTTACCCTGGCCTGGTATGGGCAGATGTAGTACAGTGCATGCCCAACTGAATTTTTCAAATCTTGTGCTCCATTGTGAAAGATAATGGCCCATAAGTCACGTTCACAGGATGATCCTAACTGTCCAATTTGGAGTTTACAATTTGGGCTGTGCTGCTTCACAATGAGTCCTAGGATTTAGTGGTCTAGGTGGGTGCACATGCATGGTGGGGGATGAGTTGTTTCAATGTCATAATTTGGTCACACATTTTATAGTCTAGTTACTGAGCTTCTTGTTAGCTGTGGCTTCTTGTGTCATCAAGCGGTGACCAATCTATGAAATGAGCCGTCTTTTTATTGTCATCTCTAGTGCAATGGTTGTCCATATGTACATTTAGATTACCATCCCTTTACTAAATTGTGAGCATTGATTTTGCTGTTTGAAGTTTCCTTTGGTCTCTCGGAGTGGAAAAATCCGAAAAATGGTGGTAGATGCCCGGGATTCAGATCTCTCCAAGTTGGAGCTTCCTAATGTACCAGGTGGCCCTGAAACATTTGAACTTGCAGCCAAGTTTTGTTATGGTACAAACTTCGAGATCACCACAGCAAATGTGGCTCACCTTCGATGTGCTGCTGAATACCTAGAAATGACTGAAGATTACAGAGAAGGAAACCTTATTACTAGAACAGAAACCTACTTGAATGAGATAGTTCTGCAAAATCTAGATAAATCGGTTGAAGTTTATACACGTGTGACAATTTACTTCCCATGGCGGAAGAGGTGAGGATCATAGACAGATGCGTGGATGCAATTGCGATGATTGCTAGCAAGGAGCAGTTGGTCTCTGGCTTATCTCGCTTGGAATGTGATGGCGGCTCCGAGAAGCTGAAGACAGATGTTGGTGAGTGGTGGGTTGAAGATCTCGCTGTTTTGAGGATTGATCTTTACCAGCGAGTCATAACTGCCATGAGAAAGACAGGAGTTCGTCCTGATAGCATAATCTCATCTCTAATACATTATGCTCAAAGCTCCTTGAAAGGCATTGGAAAACGTCACTTGTGGGACCCAGCAAGGATGAAACTGGACACTGGGATAGATGTGGAAAATGAACAAAGGATAATTGTGGAAACTCTTGTCAGTCTTCTACCAACGGAAAAGTCTGTCCAAATGAGTTTTCTTTTTGGAATGCTGAAGATGGCAATGGTGGTTGATGCCTCAATTGCCTGTAGGCTTGAGCTGGAAAGGAGGATTGGTTTCCAGCTAGAAATGGTGTCACTTGATGATCTTCTGATCCCTTCTTTGCAGGCAGGGGATTCACTTTTCAATGTTGACAGTGTCCACAGAATACTAGTGAATTTCTTGCAAAGGATTGAAGAGGAAGATCATGATGATACATCACAGTATGACTATGAATCTGAAGGTCCTGATTCTCCGAGTCATGCTTCAGTTTTGAAAGTTGGTCGGCTCATTGATGGGTATCTTGCGGAAATTGCTCCTGATCCATATCTGAATCTGCAGAAGTTCATGGCAATCATTGATCTTTTACCAGACTATGCCCGTGTTGTGGATGATGGGCTTTACAGAGCAGTTGACATATACTTGAAGGTAATTCCGTCTACCATTTCTCTGCAACAGTGAGTGCTTGCCAACTGCTATCAGTGTACTTTGATTTTTTGTCTTGATTCCTGCTTCTTTATCATTTGTTAATTTCTTAATCTAAGATATTATTCTTCTAGAGGCCATTTCTAGTATGTCCTGCTGGCCTACTGCTTGGCCCAGCCACAACAAACATATCCATACGATTGCCAGTGTCAAGTGATTGGTTTATGAACAAATGATGCTCTGCTTCTACTCATCACGGAAATCAAACCAGCTGAGTTTTGTATAACTGGTAATGCATCCTACTTGCTTGTCCCACCTGACCTAGTAGTGGGCTTCATCATCACCGGACTAAATTGTAATTAACTCTTCAAATATGACTAAGGAAAGCAGTATTTGATTGTAGCAGTATGTGTTCTGGGCTGAAGTGAACGTATTGTAAATGCTAAGGCACAACGATCTGGGCCATTGATCTGCTGTGACCCCTGGGGATGTATAATAACTTCATTAATGAAAGATTTTAACCATCTCTGTTGCATAGTTCTGTGCATAGTACTGTCTTTGAAATTTTAAGTTCTCCCTTTTCAGGCACATCCTTCGTTAACTGAATCCGAATGCAGGAAGCTCTGCAAGCTTATTGAGTGCCAGAAGCTCTCACAGGATGCATCCCAGCATGCCGCACAGAATGACCGGCTCCCTGTTCAGATGGCGGTCCGCATCCTCTACTTTGAGCAGCTCCGCCTCAAGAATGCACTCTGCGGGAGCTCGGGCGATGGGCTGCTGTCACAAAGGATCAGCAGCGGGGTCCCCAGTGCTGCCATGTCCCCCCGTGACAACTACGCTTCCTTGCGACGGGAGAATCGTGAGTTGAAGCTTGAGATCTCAAGGATGCGTGTGCGGCTAAGTGAGCTGGAGAAGGAGCATGTGTTCATGAAGCAAGGGATGATGGGTGGTAAGCCTGGGAATGGAGGCAGGACATTCCTCTCATCTCTGTCTAGGGGTTTTGGTAGGATTGGGATCTTTGGGCCTGCAGGTGGGAATCGGCCCAAGTGTGGGAGAAAGAACCAGGGATCAGAGGACACGAATAGGAGGCGGCGGAGGCACACAGTCTCGTAGAAATGTTCTAGGGCACAAAATGCACGCATGGTTCGCGCCGGAGTTCGAGAGGGGCGCTCTGTAATTTTGTCATTGGAGTGAGGCATGCGTGCTGTCTTAGTGCACGTGTGAAATGGAAATTGCGGGCAGGTGTGGCATGCAATGGTTTTGTTGCAACTTGGAACCTGTGTAGGGAATGTATTTTAAACTTTTAGTTTAAATGCAGAATTGCTACCCTCATGTTATCCTATTCATCAAAATGAAAACAGCATTTTCCAAAAATAATCTCATGGCGGTTGGCTTATCTCAAAGACTATGTTCTAAAATCCTTTGAGTGGTGATTGTACTTCCGTGGAAATTCTCCAACTCTTGAGTTTGTACTCAGTTTTAAGATTTGGTGGTTAGATTCATTTCGGAATTATTTTCTTTATAATAGAATATTTTGGCGTTCCACTCATTTTAGTAATACAGTATAAAAAATAATAAATAAAGGGATTGTTCATTGAAAATATGTACATGAATAAACATGTTTAAAAATTATAAAATTGGGTAAGAGTGTCTTAGGCACGTCCATGTTATTTTTTGGAATCACAAGACTGCTAAAAAAAAAGCCAATGTAATGACAGAATCTAAAAATGTTGGTGCTTTAATATGAAAATATTATTTAGATAGTGTTTTTTCATGTTAAAATGCTCATTTTCATGTTAAAGCACTAATGATGCAGAATGCTATATAGAAGGATAAAAGTTTTTATAGCTTGGTGGTAAAGGTATTTTTATTTTATATAGAGGTCTTGGTTTCAAATCTAATTCAATTTTTTTTTCTCATTCTTATCCTTTTTTCATTTTTAAAAAAATAAAATAAAACTAAGAGGTATTCATTTGTCTGAGTCTTACCTAAATAAATAGGTTCGACAATTCGATAGGTTGGGTTTGGACTTTTAAGCTCATTTATTTTTTAAATACTAGCCTAACGGGCTTTAGTGGGCTTCAAGTAGAAGCCCGAGTCCACCCCAACTTAAATAAATGGGCTTAGACAAAGATTTTTTTTTATTCGACCCACCGGACTCGAGCTTAGAAATTAAACGGGTTTAAAAGTGCGAGCCCGATATGTCAAACGAAAATCTTTGCCAAGAGTGTTTATTTAAATCGGGATGGGCCAGGGCCTTATATAAAGTTGTCGAGGCCCGTTGGGTCGTACTTAAAAAATAAACGAGCCTTAAAGCACGAGATCGACGAGTCAAACAAAAAAGCTTTATCCAAGTCCATTTATTTCGGTCGACGGTGGACTCAAGCTTTTACTTGAAGCCCACGAAGTCCCGTTGAGTTTGTACTTAAAAAATAAACATGCCTAAAAACCTAAGCCCGACCCATCGACTAAATAATATTTGTCGAAGCCCGTTTATTTAGTCGGGCTCAATCAAATAAACAACTTTTAGTTTTTACTATTTTTTTTTTAAAAAAAATAATAAGATTGAAAAAATGAGTTGAACAAGATTTGAACCCAAGACTTTCGCTTGAAAAACAAATACCTTTACCACCAAGCTAAAATATATAAAAATCATATCTGAATCAGTGGGTCAGTAGCAAGGGGTAAAACTACTTTAGAAAAATAAATATTGTATTCTAAAGCTACTTTAGAAGACCTAGACCTAATACTAGGATAAACCTTAGAATCCATGACTGAGAAATTGGTAGAACTTGATAGGCTTTCTAAAGTTAATTAGAATTTGTCATGTTTGGAGAAGCTCTTGCATCTATCAAATGTGCTCAAGTATTAGTAAAATCCTTATGGTTTGATAGAGCACTCAAAGAGTTTTCCAAAAAGTCCAAGAACAACCAATTCCGAATTGTATAGTTCAAGTTATGAGCATTTTCCTAAAATGGTGCAAAACAGGGATCTTAGTGCCCTGGCTTGACCGCGTCACATTTTTGTCAATTCCGTGACTCAAGAGAAGTATTGCTTTGGAAGACTGAAAACAAGGAATCAAGATTCAAGTGGTGTGAAGGTTGAATAAAGTTCAAGATTGGAAGATCAAATTGAAGATTCAACATCATCATGTATATGGCAATCATAAAGGTAAATTGGCCATAAATGACTCTAGGGTAGACCCCATAAACCTAGGAAGACCTTGATTAGGTTTAGAAAACATATTGGCTAATTTAATCAAACCTAAGTGGACCATGACAGTCAACAGAACCAAATGGACTTAAACTTGTAAAACTGATATATTATCAGGACCATACATCGTGTCTAGCAACCCATAGCCAAAGACAGTACAAATCCATCATGGTTCACGATCCATCGTCTGGAATGACAAAGGTTCTGGTTGGAAAATACTATCAAATTGTTTGCTCTCAGGCCGAGTCTATTGTGGTTGGCGACCCATTGTGAGTGACAAGGCAACCTCATCGTGGGCCACGATTTGTCGGCTGGGTTTTACAGAGTTCTAGTTGAAATAGACTCTGTAAATTGAAGTTGATCTCAAGATGATACTATCGTCAATGGCGACTCGTCGCCAATGGGTTCGACGACCCATCGTGAAACTCGACTCATAATGGGTGACCATTTTCTGACCGTTTGAGGTACATATATGTGCGACGGTCTTATAGATGTGAAGCAATTTAAAATGGCACGACCCATCGTGAGCCATGATCCATCGCCAACTTCAGGTCAGGAGAAATTCTCGTCTGCCTATAAATACTCCGGACTTTGAAGCTACTTGTTGGAACCTCTAACTTGAAAATTCCGAAGGCAAAATCAGAGCTTCCCTAACCTCTCTCTAAGTACTTCACATTTGGTGAATAATTTAAGAATCCAATCAAATCTTTGATTGAGATTAAGAGAGAAAGAAAACCTGTCTAGGATTCCATTAGCACATCTACAATCCTAGAACCTTCTCCCAAAACTTGTGGTTGCTTATACATTGGCACATCTTCGTTATCAAGGACATCAAGTTGGGAGAACTCTTCAAGAAGCACATTGTTGAGTCTAAAAATCTTACATTCTTACCTTTTAGTTATGATTAAGTTAGCCTTGATTTTGTAAATAAAAGATACGTTTACGGTTTTTTCTAGTTTTGTAAATAGAAAGATGGAAAAACAGGATTCATGCATAAAACAATGAATAATTACCAGAAGAGAGCTTAAAATAGAAATTTTAGAATTTCATAATTAATTTATGTCACTTTTGTAATGCCCCGCCCTTTCCGAGATTCAGAGTCTAATTATTTTTTTTAAAGTCAAGTAGAAGAGAGTGGGAGACATCACGACGCGAGTTAAGTTCGGACTTCCAAAGTCCGACCCTTAACTGGCCACCCATGTGAGCATGGACTAAACCCATGATTAACAAGCCACACATGGAACTAATCAAGTCATGCGGAATAAAATAAGACTAACTGCGGAATTAAACTGAATAGATAGCAAGTACAAGTCTCCCATTAAAACTAGTTAATCCAAATATCTATTATCAAACTATAAACAAACCATAGCAAAGTTACTAGCTATTACATGTCCATAAATTGTAATCCATATGACAGTAAAATATATATCCATTCCAACACTCAAGCGCTTAAGCTTGGCTCCCCTCCTGGTCCTCGACCTTCTCTTTCCTTTTTCCTTTTTCTGCATTATCCTCTAAGGATAGAATTAGGGCGTTAGATCAACGCACCCAGTAGGTTTTCCTATCAAGGCTACCATATGGTTAGTATATACAACATGCATCTATATAGTATATGATCATCCAAAAACATCTAAAATCAATGCTATGTATGTAAGTTCAAATGTAATGAGTCCCACCCATCACACAATACATAGCCATCACTTGACGAGACTCTCCTTGCCAAGGTAAACCACAGTACTCTTTCATTTTTTCTTGATGATATTCCTCCTAGGGGGACCCTCATCGCCTAAGGAGGCCGATGTGGCTCTCATCATCATAATATTCCTCCTGGCGGGACCCTCATCGCTTAAGGAGGCCGATATAACTCTTATCATCATGATACTCCTCCTGGCGGGACCCTCATCGCCTAAGGAGGCCTCACAATTGCATCACGGCATACCGACGGAGTGTGGGCTCCGATTTCCATAATCATAATCCCATGTCCATGCATGAGATGCCAAAGAATATATGCAACATGTAAATAGATCTCATCATTCAAATCCAATATGATAAATAATAGTATAACAATGTCTCATAAAAACCATCAGAAAACCAAGTATAAATGTGGTTACAAGTAGGTAGGAAACCTACTTAATGTTCACTTAGTTTGACCGTTCTTTAAACCGTCAACCGATCACGACTTTGTACACCGTTCAAGCAATTCCCATGGCCCTATTAAATAACAGCAAATCAAACATTCATCCATGTGATTCCAACTTAGTCTAAGTCCCAAAAATCCACTTTGTGGGGTGCGGCCATACCCCATGGCCGAACCTCACCCATTTAAATTTTGGTCTCTCTTTTATTTAATTAAAACCATTCAATTAAACCAAACTTCCAAATGAACCTTGGTAGGGTTCGGCCATACAACTTGGCCGAACCTTACCATTTTGGTTTTGGCCCATATATCCAATCCTATGATCATTTCATCTTTGATCATTTCATCCATAATTACCATTATGCCATTTAGACTAACTTTTTGTTTAATTTTCCTTAAACACCAATAACCATAACTAATCCACCTTGATGGGGTTTGGCCATACAACATGGCCGAACCTCACCATCTTAATTTGGTCCTTTTAAATCATTCTTACATACATCTTCAATCACCTTGATAGTTATACACTAAGGCCACCAATGACCATTAGTGGGGTTCGGCCATCCTTAATGGCCGAACCTCACCAAACTGGTTTTTGTTCCTCTTTCCATCATCCATGATGGCTGTTTATTTACCTATACTAAATCCATAGATAGACATATATAATTCTTAAATCAACAGCATACCATAGTCCATAATTTCCAACCATGTTCTTGCTCTAACTAACCCATAAAACAGTCTATGGGGTTCGGCCATGTGTGGTTCTCTTGATTCAATTAGTCCATCATCTGTCCATGGTTTATATCAGCAACTTAGCCACAACATCAACATGATTCAGCCATGCCATAGCCGCTCCAAAACAGTAAATTTATCTCCATTTAAAAATCCTTTTAAGACCATCAAAATGTCCAAATAAGTTCATGGGTTCGGCCATCCAAAGTGGTCGAACCCAATGATCCATTTTATCATTTTTAAACAACCTTTACCCAAAGTTTAAACCCTTGATGACTTCGGCCACTCCGTGGCTAAATCATGACATTCAAATCCATGATTTAAAACCCTTTCAAATTGCATCTTAGGTCTAATTAAAAACATCTAAAATTGTCCATCATTTTGCATGGTTTTCAACTTACAAAAACCATCAACATAACCATATTATTTCATGGGGTTCGGCCATCCAAAGTGGCCGAACCCTATGGTCCATGTTTTCCATCTTTTTAAATATCAATATTCATATTCTAAACCTTTGGTAGATTCGGCCATCCCATGGCCAAATCATGTTCCATTTAACCCATTTTATTTAACAAAATTCCACGGAAACACTTACCAATTTCCTAAGCCTTTCTTCTTGCCTTTGATCCTTGCTTTCTTCCTTCTTGCTCCCTTAGTTCCTAGCTGATTAGAAGCTTGAATCAATGGTGAAAACACCAAAGTGTAATTCGGCCAAGAGGGTATGTTCTTGAAAGAGAGGGAGAGAGATGAATTCTAAAATTCTTTGTGATGGAATTCGGGAATGGTGTATTCCTTTTTGTTAAACAACCCTTGACCCCTCATTTAACCCTCATCAATATTGATTAAACCAAAGAGTCACTTGATGCCAACCAAGGCATCCCTTGGCACTCCCAACGTTGGCCTCTTGGGTTTCCATCATAAGATGGAAACCCTCCATATTCCCCATTCAAGACTTATCCCATTCCATTTAATTTCATGCACGGAAAAACTTCCCCTCATGCCACGAACGTGTGGAATTCTTTGTGGTGTTTAAGACTAAGGCAACTCCTCACCTCCTCATTTGACTCAATGGAATTCAAGGCCCCTTTGGTTTCCATTTTAACTCACCCAACTCATTAGCCCAATTCACCACATTAAATGCTATTCATTTAATGCACTTGAGTCAACTCAACCATTTAATTCAAATCCAACTCACTTCATTCCCAACTCAACCTGATTTAACTCATATTTGAGCTCACTTGAGGGTCCACACGGTCAACCATGGTCCACATGGTCAACACGACCCATTGGGTCCCCATTTAGCCCATGGATCCAATTTGACGCCATGACCCATTTATGGGTGGTTTACCCATTTAAATGTGGTTTTACACACTTGTATCAAGCCTACCCATTTATCATACATTTCATTTCCAATCCATTCAGCTTAACCATAATAAAATTGAGCTTACCCAATGGTAAAATAAATCCACCATGACCCATTGGGTCCCAATTGGGTCCTTTAACCCAATTAGCCACTTTGACCCCATTTGATGTTCATTACCCATTTACTTAAATTTGATCCTTATAATATGTTCATAGGGTCTTAATTTGAACAATGGGCCCCACCATTTTCTCATTTACAATCGCATCTATTAATTCTACCATTCCAGTGGCATTTTCGTAAATATCAATATCTTTGAGAAAACGGGGTGTTACAACTTTAGGGTTTTGATGTAAATTGGATAATCTGGATCTGTTTATGAGAGTCTAGATTTATTCAATATTTAGAATTTTAGTGGTATTGATTAATTATTTAATTTTAAAATCCAAATCTGCAATTAAAAAGCTAAGAGTGGAAATCAAGATCCATGGGCCAAGGATTCACTGCAATTGGGCCAAGCTTTGCTCCAAATGCTAGGCCAAGCACTTCAGGCACATTTTCCAATGTGGGCCAGGCCAAAGTGAATTCAGGCCCAGGAAGCTTAAGTCTAAGTCTCCAATTCAAGTCCAAGTCCAAGTCCAATTTAAAGATCCAATGCTCCAGGTTCAAATCCAAGTTTACCAACCTTGAGCCCAAATCCATTTTACATCCAAACCCAAAAGCCCATGTCCATGACCCATCCTACCCACCTAATCTTAACGATCCAATTTCCAATCTCCCATCCACACCATCCATTAACCCAATCAACCAATCCAAACCATTCACTTCATGCATCTCATTTATCCCATGCATTTCATATCATCAAACCCTAGATCCAATTAGTCAATCCAACCCGTTCATGCATCATGATTAGATTTAGGACATCCAAACCATTCATCATATTGATTAACCTTAGGATTAGGATCATCCATGCACCATCTATCCATCCATCCACTTAGGTCATCCATCATGCATCATAGCCACTAGATCTAGGATCATTTAATCCTAGCCCTCCATTTCATGTTTCATCTCATTAAAACCCTAGGCATCTCATTAAATCCTAGAATTCAGGTGTTCATGCGCATATCCCATCCACATCACACGACACACAGAATCTTAGGAAGCCTCATGCGCATGCAACCTTAGGAAAATCCCTATTCTTTCTCTCCACTCCATTCCACCTCACCCAATCTTATCCCTCCAAACCTTGCTCGAATTTTGCACTATAATTTCTCCATGCACTTAGACAAAAATCCATCCAAATACACTCCTAAGATCCCTACACACCTCATCATCTCAATCCTCCATGCTCCACACGATTTTTGTCTATCTCTTTCCTATCCCATTCGAAATTCATAGTCAACCCTCCACCTCATCATCTCATCCATTCATTCATCCATCCATTTAATCTTAGTTGTTCATGTCATTGCACAACCCAAAACCCTAAAACACCATGCCAAATTCGACCAAGCCACATCCAATCCCTAATTTCTCTCATTCCTTTCTTTCCTCCCAATACACCTTAGCCACCAAGCAACCAATGCACAGTAAATTCGACAATAGCAGTAGGAAGCCCTAATTTTCTATCTTTTAATCCTAGCCACCCAATTTAAGTTAGATCTAATCCCAACCTTTCATCCATCAGCTTAAACCTAGATTTGATCCTAGCCATCCATTCAATCCCAAGTCCTATAAATAGCCCAGTAACCCACATACCAAACTCGAATTTGACTCTAGAGCCAAAGAGGACCAAAGGATTGAAGAGAAGTCCAAGAAAAGACTCAAGGATACATAGAGAATTCGAATTTTACACTGAGTTTCTTTTGTAGTTTCAATTTACAAATATCTTGTATTCAACCAATCCTGTATTTTTCCAATAAATTATGAAAGGACAACCCGTTTAGAATCTAGAAACATCCAATTTCTAAATTCCTTTTATGATTGTTTTTTTATTCGATTTTAAGATTGTATGCTTTAATTATTTAATTGGAAAAACAGTTAGGCTTAGGTTAAGATTGTTAGATCTAAGTTACTAAGGTTTGATTTTATAATTTAAAGTTTATGATTTTAACATTGATGATAAACATGAACTGGAACTTAGATTTTACGTGAATTTCAAATCTAGGTCGTTTGTTTATTTAAATATTTTTGGCGATGAACGGTTTTTTCCAAACCACTTTTTACGTTACTGCATTTTTATTTCTGTCATTTATTTTTCTTGCCGATTTATTTTTCATGTTTATTTTGCTTCACTTGAATGTTGTATTTTAATTTTTCTTTTTAGATGTTTAATTCATTTAAAATATATTTATTTCATGTATTTAAAACCTCCCTAACAACTTCATTCACTAGTTAGGATTAAATTTAATTAGAACTAGATTTTGTGAATTAGGATGAGTCGGTGAAATTGTTTATAAACTCTTAATCAAATATTGTTTTAATCACTTTTAATCAATGTTCTAAAATTGTAGATCTATTTATTTGATTGAAGATTTGATTAGTTGGAAATTTACTTTTAAAGATTGAAATTGATTTTCTATCCTAGATTTAATTTTGAATCTTGGTTTTCTAAGAAACATAAAAATTGAGGCATGTGTATTTTGAATTTCATATTTTGAATGTTTCCTATGGGTTTGACCTCGCACTCAATCGCTGTACTATGAATGGTTCGTGCGCTTACGAGATTTACAAAATTAAAACACAGCAACACACATTTTCATCAGATTTGAGCTATAAAGGCAAGTGCTTCTTCTTGTGATTAAAATATCATCTTGTTAAGTGGATTAAAGATTTGATCTTGAACCACTATAAAAAATAGAGGGATAAGGATTAGATCGGGGTAGGTCGAATATTTCAAAAATAGGTGATTGTGTTGGGTGAGCTCTATTGTATAGGCATAATGCATACTTTATTGTGTTGGTGTAATTACAACGCTTAGTGAATTTTAGATAACTCAAGTTTGGGTGAGTTCATCAGTGGATGTAGAAGGGGTTTACTCTGAACCACTTTATATTGGGTGTTTGGTCTTTGCTTGGGTGAGTCCATCAGTGGATGTAGGAGGGGTTTACACTGAACCACTTTATATTGGGTGTTTTGTCTTTGCTTGGGTGAGTCCATCAATGGATGTAGGAGGGGTTTTATCTTGTACACTCTTGTTATGACACAATACTTGATTAATTTTGTTTATTCTGCTGCATTTATTATGATTAATTAAAAAATTTGAAAAGGTCATTAAAATTGGAGATTGTCTTATTCATCCCCCCTCTAGAGACAATCGTGTTCTATCATCTGGAAATTTAAAGGGAGATTCCCAATTAGGATTAAATTTTCCCTCACTTTGAGAGATTATTTGAGGTATCAAATAAACTTCAAAATGATTCAAATTTTGTGAGCAGGTAGATCTCTCAGTTAGATTTCCAACTGAGCTCAAGATGACCCAAAAATGAGTTCGGAAGCTCAAGTTATGATCGTCTTATTGAAGACTGTAAAACTGTCAAACTCAGAGAGGTTTACTACTTTTGGAGAGAGGTGAACCGCTCTGCGCTGATATTCATGTTTCTTTGCCCCAGTTTGAAGCGGCTCACCTCTCCTTGAGACATGTGAACCGATACTGTGTAGAAAGTTAAATTTGGGGCTTTTTAGTGCGTTTTCAATTACTCTTTTCTTTTGAAAAGCGCTCCCAGCGGCTAGACGGCCATATTCCTCAAAATCCTTTAAATATATCACCTTAGAGCATTCCAAAGGTTGATTAACAAGTGGAAAATTCTTCCATACATTCTTAAAATCTCCCAAACACTTCAAGAGTACCAAAACTCCATAGTTAGATCCTCAAGACTCTTGAACTTGACTTGAATCACATTCAAAGTTTTTATAGGAAAATCTTGAGCATCTTAGGCTCACTTTTGATGTGTATTTGAGATAACCTTTAGGGATATAGATTATCTTCATAGGAAAACCTTCTACCATCCTTAAATCCCTTACTTACATCTTGGTTGGGCATCATTGGAGCACCTACACTTCATCAAATAAGCCAAGAAAATAGAGGATCTTCAAGAACGTTCCAAAGCCACTTCGAGCATCAAGAGGCAAACGTTCTTGGTAATTTTCATAAAACAATTCTTTTTATTATTGTGTGATTTGTATAGGGTTAGTGTAACCCTTGTAAAAAGAGAAATGTGTCTTCTCTCTTCAGTGTTATCGGTCTGATCTTCACCCGTGAAGAAGATCAAGTGTTGTAAAGGTTCGGTTTTCACCCGTGAAGGAGATCAAGAGTTGTAATAGGTTTGATATTCACCCTTCAAGAAGATCTTAGTAGAATCCTCAAGTGGTGTACTTGAAGCGTGGAAGTAGGCGAGTGCTGAACCACGTAAAAATCCTTGTGTCACTTTTCTTCCATTTCTTCTCACATCTTCTTATTACTTGTGTACATGTTTTACTTCTTATCTTCATTACACACTAAATTTTTGAGAATTTGTTGATCCATGCTGAACGTTCCCTTGGGAGCTAGAATAACACGATTGACCCTAGAAGAAGAGTGAATAGGTCAATTTAAAATTGTTGGTCATTTTTAAAATTACTTGATTGATTAGTTTAAGCACAATGGATGTAACAATCAAGTGAATGTGTGTTAGAAAATTTGATTAAACAATCAACACAAGAAAATAACTCTAACACCACAAACGTAAGGACACAAGATATATAGTGGTTCAGCTCACCAACCTACATCGACTGTTAAGACTCAGTTCAACTTTGAGCTATTCCTAAATTCACTAAGTGGGGACTTACACCCTCACAAT
Organism: Chimonanthus salicifolius; assembly: GCA_013350335.1. Lineage (NCBI taxonomy): Eukaryota > Viridiplantae > Streptophyta > Magnoliopsida > Laurales > Calycanthaceae > Chimonanthus > Chimonanthus salicifolius. The sequence continues at coordinate 27,088,544 of CM023536.1, forward strand.
TAGAGTAGGAATTACACATCACTCAATCGGCTGAGAATTTCACCTACCACTGTAGAATAGGAATTCCACCTATCCAATTGACTGGGAATTCTACCCATCACTGTGCCAGAGGCGACTCTCTAGAGTTTTTATAGTGGTTTCGGAGCCAATCCTCCTTATTCCACTTTTAGGACAAAGGTTTTAAAAACAAAATTAAAACCAAGAAGCACTTGCCTTTGAAGCTTTTTCTCGTAGACGTGTGCTTCTTGAAGATCCCACCCAATGTGTGCCGACGCTCCTCCTTATAACCATCGTAAAGTAATCACAATCTAAGGGTGTCAAGGAAACTAGTTTTACCAAAGGTTTCCTAGTTTATTTCTTTTTTTTCCTCATCTTTTTCTCACTTTTAAACTCAATCAATAGATTGGTTGTTTATGATTCTCAGTACAAGAGTGTTGATCGTTCTTTAGAGTGTATGACTCTTCTTAGTTCAAGGAAGCTAATAAAACGATCACACAATACTCATATTTATAGAGGAGTTTTAACGATTTTTCAGACTGTCCAGTACCGACAGGTCGGTGGCACCGATGGGTCGGTGTTCATATTTATTACCGTTCAACCACCCTACCATTGCACAATAAATGCACTCTCATTGACTTTATTACTTCCCGGTCGACAGGTTGGTGTTGCCGATGGGTCGACAGTTATGGCACCGAGAGGTTGGTCCATACGAGTGTCTCGATCTGGGGAAACAACATGCTGACAGTAGTTTCAAGTCTAGAAACTTCTCTTACCTAGAACGACCTGTCGGCCTTTACAGAGGGGTCGATCCTGATACTCTCGATCGGTCTTGATATACCGAGATGTCTGTTTCTTCGAGAGCGCACTTGAGTTCACAGTTCAGAACTCACAAGTCCTTTACGGATGAGTCGTCGACCACGAGGGGTCGTTTAAGTTCATCACCGAGGGTCAGTGCATACGAGACTCTCGGTCAGAGGCTTACCAGAATGACAGTTCTTTGACCCAGAACCTCTTTCATTCTGGGCGACCAATCCTTGACCACGATGGGTCGATCCTGTCTCCACCGAGGGGTCGGTGAGAATGACTGGTCGAGCTGACAGTGAAACCAATTCCATATTTCCAAGTTGGGTTCCAATTCACTGTCCAGCTTCCTCTCTAATTATTTCTTCTTGCAAAGTTTTTGGCAAACATTGCTATTTCATCATTTGAGAATCCATCTTCGGAAAAAATTCTTTTTCTTTTGTCTTCTTTTCTTTTAGTGAAGATTTCAAGGCAATTGACTTATCATTTGGTTGTTCAAAGTGTAGTTCGAAAGTTTGCAATGAACCACCCAAATCATCAATGTTCATCAAGGACACATCTCTGTTGTCCTCCATGGCCACAACCTTGGGCTTGAATCTTTCCGCAAGATTCCGGACAATTTTGGTACATACCTTGTCCTCGGATATTCCTTCACCTAGAGTGTATATTTGATTAACAATGTCGATGACCTTGGAATAGAAATCCATGAAAACTTCATCCTCCATCATTTTAATGGTGTCAAACTGAGTTTGGAGGATCTGAAGTTTAAACCTCTTAACTATTGAGGTGCCCTTGTGGGTTCTCTCAAGAACTTCTGATGCTTCCTTTACAGTTTTTCCGGTCATGATTCGCATGTATTCACTATCTGAAACTGCACAATTAAGGGCATTCATGGCTTTCCCATATGCTGTCTGAGCAGCTTTCTCAGCAGGGGTCCAAGAGGCAAAGGGTTTGGGTGACACGGTTGTGATGGAGGCTGCAGTTTTTTCTTCTATGGGTTCTTCCCATCTAGTCTTTATAATATCCCAAACCGATGAATCAATGGAAATAAAGAAGCTTCTCATTTTGGCCTTTCAAGAGGCATAGTTTGATCCATCAAAGTAGGGAGGTTTGGATATTGCATGATTGTCTCCCATGGTGTTCTAGTTTTGGATCTACTCGGATGATTAAATCCTTGTAATGATCACTGGTTCTGATACCAATTGAAAGTACCCTTTACACGAGTGCTAGAACAACCTGATTGACCCTAGAGGGGGTGAATAGGTCAATGCAAATTCGTTGGTCTTTTTTTAATTTACTTGATTAGTTAATTTAAATGCAGTAAAAACAATAATCAAGAGTGTGTGTGTTAGCAGATGTGATTAAAAACAATCAATACAAGAGTTTGGCTCTAACACCACAAACACAAGGACACAAAATATATAATGGTTCGGTTCGCCAAGGTACATCCACTGTTAGGACTCACTTAGCTTTGAGCTATCTCCAAATTCATTTTGTGGGGACTTACACCCTCACAATTAGAGTAGGAATTCCATCTCACTCAATCGACTGGAACTTCCACCCACCACTGTGCCATAGACGACGCTTTAGAGTTTTTTATAGTGGTTCCAGGGTACCTCCCTTTAATCCACTTTCAGGTTACAGGTTTCTAAAAAGAAAATTAAAAACCAAAAAGCATTTTCCTTAAAGCTCTTTCTCGTTGATGTGTGCTTCTTGAAGATCCCACTAGAGTTGTGTCAACGCTCCTTCTTCCAGTCGTCGTGTAGCAATCACAATTTGTTGGTGACAAGGAAGCTTGGCTAAACCAAACTTTCCTAGTTTATAGTTTTCTCACTTGTAAACTCAATCCGAAGATTGGTTGTTTATGATCTTTCTCTCATCCTCTCTTTCTCACTTGCAAACACAATCCGAAGATTGGTTGTTTATGATCTTTCTCTCAAGAGTGTTGATCATTCCTTATAGTGTATAACTCTTTTAAGCTTAAGGAAGATAGTAAAACGATCACAAAATACTCATATTTATAGAGGAGTTTTAACGGTCATATTGACTGTCCAAGACCGACAGGTCGGTGACACCGATGGGTCGGTGTTCATATTTATTACAGTTCAACCACCCCACCGTTATGTATTAAATGCACCCTCAACGACATTATTACTTTCCGGTCGACATGTCGTTGTCACCGATGGGTCGACACTTATAGCACCGAGGGGCCGGTCCATATGAGAGGCTCGTTCTATTGCAAAAACATTCTTGACAGTAGTTTCCACTTTGGAAACCTGTTACCCAAAACGACCTGTCGCCCTTTGCCGAGGGGTCGGTCCTGTATCTTTCGATTGGTCTTTGCTTGTCAATATGTTTGTTTTATCGAGAGCACTTATAAGTTCCCAGTCTAGAACTTATAAGATTTATACCTGACAAGTCATTGACCATGAGGGGTCGTTCAAGTTCATCACCTATAGGTCGATGCATACGAGACTCTCAGTCAGAGGTATTTCCAGAATAGCAAATCTAATTTCCAGAACCAATGTCAATCTGGCCGACCTTTCTTTGACCACGATAGGTCGATCCTAACTATACCGAGAGGTCAGTGATATAGACTAGTTGTGCTGACAATGAACATAATTCATGTTTCCAAGTTCACTTCCAATTCACTATACAACATCCTCTTTAGGCATTTTATGTTTATTATCAACATATGCAACTAAGCCTATTAGTCCTCTCTCAGGTATGGGTTCCACCTAGGGTCATCTATGGCCTTATACATGTTCTTGTGATTGCCATGACGACGGGCCTTGAGCTTGGTGGAGCATGATCTTCTTCCTTGATCATCTTGAGTCTTCAAGCTTCTTGGCAAGTGCTTCTACCCGAGTCATGTAATTGACGAACAGGGACTCAATCAAGCTGGGGCACTAACACACTTAAGTACTACACTGATTATAAATGCATTAAGTCCCGACACGGTCAAAATGCGGCATGTTACAAGAGGATATCCGACACACCTGGGCCAGTAGAAGCAAAACGACACACCTAGGCCGATAATAATATAACATATCATAGTTCAGCAGTTGAGTGTACGTGGAGGCAATATCATCATCATCATAGTCACAATATACGGTAAACATCATTAGTATCAATAAACACATTTCATAGTAGTGCATCATGTCTAGGCATATAAGTGAGTTCATTATTTATGATCCTTGAAACCACTCATTGCACTAAATCATCTTAACCTGATTTACCCATACTGTAATGTTAAGTCTCCTCATCGAAAATATGTGGGGTATCACTATATCTGTTAAACACACAAATAGGAAGACAATGAATCATACAGTTATTAATCAAACATAATACACAGATATATACAGTACAACATACATTTATAGTATTTCAAATCATTCTGTCCTATTTTCTGGAAAAACTCTAAGGGAAAAAAATATAAGTCTCTTTAATGGGTTACTATTCATTTTTAGTTACAATAATCCATCAATATAATACTTAGTGCCCAGTCTCATATTTCTCCTAGGAAGGGTAGAGTATTGAGACTTTGCCTAGAGGGTATAATAAAGGTGCTCAGGCCTCTAAACATATTGTCTTCTGGAAATGACTATGGAGACATATTGAGTTAGGCCTAGATATAAGATGCTCAAGCCACTACTCATATATTGAGTTAGTCCTAGAGATAAAAGAAAAATCACTCAGTGTCTGAACCCTTCTTTTGTACCGAGAAGTGAAGTTAATCGCTCAGCAATTGATAGCTACCGGACTGCGTTTCCATTGCGCCACAGATAGAGAGTATCGTCCTGGAGTGATTACATAATATATGTATATATAATAGTACAAATAAGGGTTAGTATCACTTTTAATTAATAATTTGGTATAAAACATCACATTAAAATCTAGGGTCTAAACTTAACATGAAATCCTTAATTTAGGATAAATCTTAAAAATCAGTTCTAGGTTCCTCGGAACATGCCTCGGAAACAGGTACTGTGGCTTCGAAACTTCCGAGCCACTGCCTAAATTTTGGGTTTTATAGAACCTTCGGAACTGGGTTCTGTACTTTGGAACATCCGAAGTCCAGGTCTCGGAACGTCTGAGCTTGCTTCCGAATAGAAAAACAGCACAATTAGAAAATAATGAGTCTTGGTATGTCTCGGAACTTGCTGAGGTCTGCTCGAAATTTCCGAGTCGTTCAGAACGTCCCAATGGGTCTTGGAACGTCATGTCTGTCCAGTTGAGGCAGAGGGAACAAAAGTTCGGAACTTCCAAAGTCCCACCTACGGATCTTCTGAAGGCCGATTCTCAGATCTTCCAAGAGTCGTCTTCTTCCTCTGTCACCTTAACAGTGCAGTGAGGGGAGGGACAGAGTAAAATATGAATAAAAAAATAGTGGGATTCCTGAATTCGTTTTTCACATCCTTGTGGTAAGATGTGCTCTACATTAAGTCCTCTTCAATTTCGAAATAAATTGGACAACAAAAAAAATGAAATAACCTCTGATTTTAAGAGAGAAATCAGTAAAACACCTAAGAAATCAAAGTTTCCACTAAACTTCAAAATTTAAGACTCAAATCTATACCAAAATCACTTCTGTTTGAGTCTAAACTCGTTAGAATTTGAAAATAAACACAGTGGTTACCTTCACTTGGATAGTTGGGTTGAAATCCAGCAACTGGGAAACACTTAAACTAACAGTGATGAATTTTGTGAAAGAAGAAACAAAAAAGCAGAGGAGCAACAGTAGTATGAATTTGAAAATGAGTGAAATCCATTGCTCCTGAGTCCTTTATATATATTTTTGAGAGTAGGGAGGCATAGGCATGCAGTGGAGAAAGAACTTGCACAACTGACTGCAAGCTATGCTCATAGTTGGCAGGATTTGATGCCCATGTAGCTACTCGTCACCTGTTATGTAGGTGATTTAAGATTTTTGGATATTTGCAGTTTAGTCGCTCAAATCTTATTTGCATATATGCCCAGTTTCATTTATTTAATATTTAATTATTTTAAAAGGTTTATTTAGTTTAAGCCATCTTACCTTAAATGTTGGGTTTTTAAAACTCCAAATACCATAAAATTTTGGAGAATTATAATTTACTAAAATAAATTGATTTAAATAAAAATCACCTTTAACACTTTTCCTTTAACTTAAATTGTATTTATTTAAAGGGTTTAAAATATTTATTCTAAAAATAGAAAACCATAAATCAACAAGTTAAAACATAATTTAACAACACCTATTTTCTTAGATTTTTTCTAACTTCCAAAATTGCTTAAAATAATATTTCTTAGTTTTTTGGGATATTTTCGGGTAGTTTTAATAACATTTTCTGAAATTAAAAATATAATAAAAATACTTATAAATTTCAGAACTTAAATCCCTAATAAATAAATCAATTTCACTAAATCAGTAATCAAACAATTATTTAATAATAAAATAACACTGTTTATGGTAAATTACCATTTTGCCCTTCCAACTTAAATGAGTTGGATCAACGAGCTATCAAGATCTAATTGGGCAAATCCTGGACTTTTCACAAAGCCCTAACTGTAATCTTCATAATTAACAGTTTAAAACATTATTTATTAAAACAAACTATATTAATTAAGCTTAATTCAGGTCAAGGTATTACATGTCTTATGCTCCACATTAAAAATGGTTGATCATAGTGGTATCATTAATGAGACTTAAAAGTTAAATCTCTATCCACATGTGGTATCACTTGAAATGATCTTAAAATTACCATGATTTTCCCTCTCCTTTCTTCATCCCCTTTCCCAAAGCTTATAGTCATATTATACACTCGTGATGTCGGGGAATTGGGAACAGTGCACTACATTAGCATCACTCATTACATATTGTCCTTATTTAGTTATATATCTGTTTAAATGAATGATGAGATGCTATGATGTGCACATCTAACCCTTTGTCACACTCTAATATTAAGGGGGGAATAAATATGGAAACTAAAATGACAAGGTTTATGATAACCACATGGACTTATACCTATTCAAATGACCCTTCATAGCTTGCGAGCCATGAAATGTGTTTAAGATAGCCCTTTGTCAATTTATGATAAAAAGGGAGATAAATATTGAAATACTAGAGACACAAATATTCTTATGGGAGAAAACTTTTGAAGGGGTTAACACATGAAGAATGAGGGATAAATAAAAATTCAACATGAGTATCAAAGATAGGGGGAGCATGTGTTATTTATGATATCTTTTAAAATTGAACACATTGATTATTTTCACTGAGCAATGGGGAGATGACTTTGCACGAGAATATGCAGTTTATGTTGTACTTACAGGAATATCACAAACATATTCTAAGGAGGAGCCGCCATGAGCCTTCAAGCCTTCAGACCCTAATTCAGTCTTGTCCATGTGTATAGAGATCATTGTAACATTGTATTTATGTACATGGCATGTATTTAAATTTCTCCAAGTCTGTAGTATGTATTTGGGTTTGTATAGGATATTCTATAGGTCTTCTCACGAAATTGATTAAAGGGGAGATTGTTGGCCTAGAAGTTAAATTTGCCTCCTCTGAGTCAGATTGAGTTGTCAATTCTGTGATTGAGTCCGAATGAGTCTTGAGTTGCTAATTTCATGATTGAGTTGTGACTAAGTTGTGATCGTGTCCGTATGTCCAAGATCGCATTTCTGGAAGACCGACAAAGTCAAATCAAGCTTTAAGCTCTAGAAATAACTTCTATTAGAAGGCCGCTCACCAAAATAAGTAAACTCAAATGGGGTCCAACTAATTCTATAGTTGACCCGGTTCGTCCGAGTCACCCATATTGTCAATTACGTGACTCAGTTGGACCTTACCTTGGAAGAATGTGAAGATCTACTATGCACGGAAGAATCTACACAGAATATGTTATTGGCACACAGGCAAGTGAACCTTATGAGACCTTAGGCTAAGTCAAATACCTTAGAAGTCAATTGTTTATAAACTGGAAAATTAGAATATAATTGACTTTCAGCCTCGAGGCCTCGTGCAGTCTGTCGAGGCCTCACAGACAGTCTTTTACTGAAGAATATCTGGACATCTGTAACTCAGCTGACCTTGTGTCTTGCTGACCGAGTCTCTTACAGATTTAGGAAATTAAATCTGTATTCCGTAATTGAGAGTTTATTATGGAAATAAGGTATATTCACATGTTGAAACTGCAAGTGCCACCTCATACAAATTTGAATTGAACCGTTGGGGAGACTCATCTTGGATAGCTGTCATGTACAAATTTGGTAAGGCTCCTCAATCTGTATGATTGACAATCATCAATCTCTCTCCATATAAATTCTTGATTGATGACTGAAATAAATGGATGGTCAATCATGCACAGGTGTCATCCTGACTAGCTGGTCATTAACTGATTGGCAAGACAGAATAATTGGAATTACATGCAAAGTTTGTGTTGTCTTTGCTGTAACCGTCACGAGGCCTCATTAGAATCCTCGAGGCCTCGTGGACGTGACTGGCCACAAAAACAAACACTGTCTTATTTATATCTTAGAACTATTTGAAATAAGGTACACAGAGAACCTCTTGGAAATATAACAGTGTGACCAGAGATATTAGCCACCTCCTCTTACACCTTCTTCATCATCTTCTTATATAGATGTTTGGGTAATCAATACCCCAGTTCTGATGAAGTTTAAGGTGTTCTCTTAGGACCTTAAAACCAGTCATATTTATGTCCTATATTGCTGTGCCAATAATCACTCTGATGGAGCGAATCTGATGGAAGGAGCACACAGATCGAGTAAAGAAGAAAGCGCTTAAAGAAGATTGGATAAGGCCCAAGGCAAGTGTTTCTTCTTTATTTTATTTTAACCATTGTAAAGTGGATTAGAACAGTGTGTTCGAACCACTCAAAAAAAATAGGTATAGAGGATTAGACCATTTGGGTTGAACCTCTATAAAAAAACTAGGTTGTACTATTTGGGTGTGAGACCCATACATAGTATGTTTGGGACGACCCTGGAGTTGGGAAGTCTGACAGTGGACGTAGGTTTGTTGAAACCGAACCACTATAAAATATCTGTGTTTATATGCGGCTGATATTTTAACTTGATTACTTGGATTGAATACTGTGTCACATACACACACTTATATTGGATCGGCCATTTCTATTAACAGTGATTAATTTGAAGGTGAAAGGAACTCCTTGAATATTTTATACACTAAAAGTATAGTTCGGTTGAGAAATTTTAAAAGGGAATTAAAATTGAAAACTGACCTATTCACCCCCCTCTAGGCGTGCATTACTTTAGTAACGGAATTTTAATTGGTATTAGAGCTCGTTACTCTGAGATGGACTTAATTGTCCGAGTTGATCTTTTACTAAAATCATGCACAAAGGTGATAGTCACCCTGTTTCTAAACCTCCCTATTTTGATGGCTCTAACTATGCCTCTTGGAAGGCAAAAATAAAAGTTTTTTTTATATCACTTGATGGAGCAGTCTGGGAATAATAGTAAGAGGATGGGAACAACCGATTGAGGAAATCATTGAAAATTCTACTAGAAATGAAACAGGAAAATCTGTACAACAAGTTGTTGGTACTAAACCTAAGGATTATTGCACTTGATAGATATGGAGAAAATGTTATATATAGCAAATGGAAAGGCGTTAAACTCCATTAACTGTGCTGTCTCACTTGATGAATTCAAACGTATAATGACTTGTTTGACAGCCAAAGATGCTTAGGACATCTTAGAAATAACACATGAGGGGACCTCTGTTGTTAAGAGGTCTAAACTGCAAATTCTCCAATCTAAATTTGATAACATATGAATGGATGAAAGTGAAATGTTTATGGAGTTTTACTCAAAGTTAAGTGATATAGTAAATTCTATGTTGGCCTTAGGAGAAATAATTCCTGAATCTAAAGTTTATACCAAGGTACTTAGAAATCTACCCAAAAGATTTAAACCTAAGGTAGCTGCTATTGAAGAGTATAGAGATGTTTCTTTCATGAAAATTGATGACTTAGAAGGATCTCTTCAAACCTATAAACTTCATTTTGAAGATGAAATGTCTAAAAGGAAATCTGTTGCTTTAAAGTCATCCTCAAACATTGATAAACCTAAAGAAGAGAAATCTGAATCTGAAAGTGAGGATGATGTTGCCTTTGTTGGCTAAAAAATTCCTAAGAAACTTCAATAAAAGGAAAAAGTTTAAAAATTTTAAAAGAAGTGAGCCAAGGGATAAAAATACCAACAGATTTAGTACAATGAGAGATGCCAACAGATTTAGTACATTGAAAGAAAAAGGAAGAGATAAGGACAAAGAACAAAAATGCTATAATTGTGGAGGTCAAGGACACTTTGATATTGAATGTCCTTCAAAAATAAATAAGAAAGCCTTAACTAGAACATATGAAACTACATCTCAATCGGAAAGTGATTCTGATGAATCCACTCAAGATAAATCTGAAGATCTGAAAGGGTTCATAACTTCTATAGTAACTGTTGAAAATGTTTCAGAAAGTGAATCTGATGAAGATGATGATCTTCAAGAGGCTTATGATTTCCTTTTTCTGGAAAGTTAAAATTGGCTAAAAAACTAAGTAAAAAAAATCTGAAAATACAAAGTTAATGAGCCAGTTGGAAGAAGAAAAAAACATTAATGAAAATCTTTTAATAACTTTGAAAACTACAAATGAAGACGATCTTAAATTAAAATAAATTCAAAATGAGTTACAAGATAAGCTGAAAAATTATGAGAATGATATTAAAAAATTAGAAGATATTCGAAGTATCTTATCAGAAGAAATCATTAATACTCATTCTAAAATAAAAAGTTTTAAAAATCATAAACTCAACTTTGAAAGTAAATTTACCCAAGGACAATACAAATTAGAAAGATTGCTAAACTCGGGTAAAAGTCATGAGGACAAAACTGGTCTTGGGTACAATAAAGACAATGTAAAAACAGTGAGCCAAACTATGTTTATTAAGGGTCAATCCTTTAGACCTTCAAATATTACCTGTTTTTACTATGCTAAAAAGGGACATTTCAGATTTGAGTGCGAACTTAGAAAAAGAAACTAATGGGAAAAAACAAATCAGGAAAAAAATTTAAAGTGCAAACTTATGAAAAAGAAAAGAGAGAATATTATCATCGTGAAAATTTGGCTAAAAAACTGAACAAAATTTTAAATGAAAAAATGAGTAGAAAATTCGGATATAACCTTAAAAAATCTGTCCCTAGAATTTAAAAACCACAACCACTTTGAAATGGGTTCCTAAGTATAAAAGCCTGGTCGTTCATACAGCACTAAAGGTTGAAGATCAGTCTAAGTGGTACCTTGATAGTGGTTGTTCAAGGTATATGACTGGAGATAAAACTTTTATGTCAAACCTTGTAGATTTCAATGGTGGTTCAGTTACCTTTGGGGATGGAAATCTTGCCAAAATTGTAGGGAAAGGAACCTTAGAATTAAATGACTCCCTTACCGCTAGTTGATGGTCTTAAATACAATCTTTTGAGTATATCTCAAATAGGTGAGAAAGGTCATATGTTACCTTCCGTAAGAATGATTGTCAAATCTATAACAATGAAGGTGAAGCTGTCCTTAAGGGGTTGAAAACTTCTGATCAATGTTATGCCCTTGAAAACTGTCCAACTCCTAGCATAAATTATTGTAATATGTTTAAACATAATGAAGCTGAGTTGTGGCACAAGAGATTAGGACACGTAAACTTCAAAGATTTGTCAAAATTGAGCGAACACATCAAAGGACTGCCCAAGATAAGTCGATCAGCTCAAGTGTCTTGTGGTGAGTGTCAAAAGGGTAAACAAGTGAGAGCAGCCCATAAGAAAGTAAATGTTGTGACTACCACCAGATTACTTGAGCTTCTACATATGGACTTAGTTGAACCAACCCAAAATATGAGTATAGGAGGTAAGGTGTATTTCATAGGTTGTCGTTGATGATTATACAGATACACATGGGTAGGTTACCTTAGGGAGAAATCAGATGCATATCATGAATTTAAAATTATTGCAAAACGCATTGTGCTTGAAAATAAATACCCATAAATAGAATCAGAAGTGATCATGGGGGTGAATTTGAAAATCACCGTTTTAAAAAATATTGTGAAAAACATGGCATACATCATGAGTTCTCTGCTCCTAAGACACCCCAACAAAATGGGGTGGCCGAAAGGAAAAATCAGGTTCTTCAAGACATGGCCACAGTCATGCTAGATAGCAAGAAGTTACCAAAAAATCTGTGGGCCAAGGCTTGTCAATGCCGCCTGTTACATTATAAATAGAGTTTATCTAAGGGTTGGCCTTGATAAAACAATGTTTGAATTGTGGACCGGTAGGAAACCAAATTGTAAGTATCTCAAGGTTTTCGGTAGTAAATGTCACATTCTTAGAGACCATGAAAGCTCTTGGAAAAATTCGATGCGAAAAGTGATGAAGGAATTTTTCTAGGCTACTTTAACACCAGTCGAGCCTATAGAGTTAAAAATCTTAGAACTGGTGCTATAATGGAATCCATTAATCTAGCCATTGATGATCAGTCCTCTTTTGTACATGAAACCGTTAAAGAGGTGGATCTATCTTCAAATCAAATTGACGATCCTCCTACGTCTTCTTCAACATCCATTGAACTTAAACCAAATAAGAAACATCCTATGTCAAACATCATTGGGGATCCCATGACGGGAGTAAAAGCAAGGAAGTAACTAGAAAACATCTCTAGCTGTTTTTGCTTCACCTCACAATTGGAACCCAAGAACATTGATGAAGCGTTGCTAGATGAAGATTGAGTAAATGCAATGCAAGAAGAACTTATTCAATTTAGAAGAAATGACGTATGGGATTTTGTACCAAGACCAAAAAATACAAATGTAATAGGTACCAAGTGGATTTACAAAACTAAAATGGATGAAAATGGGACAATAGTTTGGAATAAGGCCAGCCTTGTTACTCAAGGGTATACACAAATTGAGGAAATCGATTTTGATGAGACTTTTGCTCCAGTAGCACGTCTTGAGTCTATACGTATTCTATTGTCTATTGCGTGTTATTTGAAATTTAAGTTTTTTCAAATGGATGTAAAGAGTGCATTCTTGAATGGTTTATTAAATGAAGAGGTCTACGTAGAGCATCCTAAAGGGTTCATGGATCCAAAATACTCTAATCATATCTACAAATTAAAGAAGGTACTTTATGGCCTTAAACAAGCTCCACGGGCATGGTATGAAAGACTTACACAATTTTTATTAGATAATGATTTTCAAAGAGGAAGTGTAGACAAAACACTATTTGTGAGAAAATCCAACGAAACTATATTGATAGCTCAAATATAAGTGGATGATATTGTGTTTGGATCCACTGATGAACAAGCTGCAATTAGTTTCTCTAATCTTATGAAATCAGAATTTGAAATGAGCATGGTTGGAAAGCTTAATTATTTTCTTGGGTTACAAATAAAACAACTTAATGATGGGTTTTTTATTTCGCAATCCAAGTATGCAAAAAATCTTGTTAAAAGATTTGGCCTCGAAGGTAGTAAGTACTCAAATATTCCCATGAGCACCACTCTGAAATTATCAAAAGATGAAAATGGGAAAGATGTTGATCCTAGCATGTACAGGAGCATGATAAGTAGTCTTCTGTATTTGACTGCTAGTAGACCCGATATTTCTTTTAATGTGGGTGCTTGTGTACGGTTCCAAGCTAATCCTAAAGAATCCCACGTAACAGTCGTAAAACGTATAATTAAATATGTATCAGGAACGTGTCTATATGGAATTTGGTACCCATTCGATACATCATTTCATATTGCAGGGTACACCGATGCGGATTGGGCCGGAAAGTTAGATGATAGAAAATCTACAAGTGGAAGGTTGTTTTTACATTGGAAACTGCCTGATTGCCTGGCACAGTCAAAAACAATCTTCAGTATCCCTTTCGACTGCAGAGGTTGAATACATAGCCGCAGCAAGCTGTTATACTCAATTTGTCTGGATGAGACAAATGTTTGTCGATTATGGTATGACAGGAGGAACAATGACTCTCCATTGTACTATGTTTAGTAAGTGTAGATGATATTTCAAAATCAATAAAAATAAATAATAAAAAAAAGAAAGATTTAGTCTCGAGGCCTCGAGCCATCTCTCGTGTAAGACCTCGGGTTTTCAGTTTATTATTTATTTAATTTTAATAATGAATTTTAGAATTAAATCTTATATGGATAAAGAATTGGGCCATGACCCAATTAGGACCCAACCAATGGAGGAATTGGTTTTATTAAATTTAAACGGGTTGGATTAAATTAGTGATGAATCATATCCAATTTTGGATAAAAGATATTATGGCCGAAATTTGAATGTGAAATCCATACATTATGCGCATGAAAGATATGTGGGACTTTAAATCCACAAATGATATACTATAATATTTTCAAAAGGGATGAAATATTTAGCAAATAATTAAAAGATTGAGCATGGTCGAAATTTAGAGAATGATACTCATATTATGCGCATGGGATATTTTTAAAAGGGAATGTACATTGTCTTTAATTAAATGAAAAGAACACTTAGATTATAATTGAGATTATGCGCATGGTACATGCTAAATAAGAATTAAAGGAAGGTCTTAATAAGGCAAGGGAAGTCGGCCATGGCTAAGTAAAGCAAGGGGCACACGGCCAAGGAGGGGGGTTGCTTATCTTAAAACAATTTCTAATATTGGATTAAGGAAAGCCTAATAAAAGGAGAGACCCAAAGGGGGTACATGGTATTTACAACCTCATATCTCTTTCAATCTCTCAAAGCTCATACACGACAATAGCAAGAGAAGAAAGGGAAGCAACAAGAAGGAGTTCTTGTTTGGAGAAAATCAAAGAGAAAGGAAAAGAAAGATTAGAAGAGCAAGGAAGAGGTTAGTATCTAAGTGTTGAATGTTATAAAATTATTTTAGAGTAAAGAACCATAGGCCATGATGTTAGGCCGAACCCCATGGAGAAAGATTGGAGATGGGTGGTGGTTTAAAAAGAGAAGAAAGAACCATAGGGTTCGGCCATAGTGCATGGCCGAACCCCATGGAAAGAGATGATTAATTATTGGTTTTAAAGATTGAAAACCATGGCATGTTTTTTATTCATTCATTGGGTTATGTTCTTAGATTTTGGATCATGGAAAATCATGGTTATTTCATGATGGTTTGAATGATGAAAACGATGGGGATTTATGGTTTAGATTAACAAATTTAAATGATAAAAATCCATGGAAGAGTTGTTAATATTTAAAGGAAAAAATTGGATGGACATTGGGTCGGCCTTGGCATGGCCGAATCATGACTTCTAGATGGCTAAATGGTTGGATCTAAAATAATAAAAGGAAGAGGTGAGGTTCGGCCATGGTGTATGGCTGAACCCAACCAAACTTTTATGGAAGTGATGATCGGTTTTGATGGGATCTAAACCAATGGCTAAGATCATGAACCATAGGGTTCAGCCAAGGTGTATGGCCGAACCCCATGAGGTAGATTTTTGAATAGAGATTAAAACAGAAAACTTCTAACTAAGGAAAGGGTTTGCTAAATTGGAAAACATCTAATTTTGGAAGGTGTTCTACTAAATTTGGAAACCTTCCATTTATGGAAGAAGTTGTTAATTATGGAAAAGCAATCTAATTTTGGAAGGTGTTTCCAAATATGGAAAGGGGTTGCTTATTAGGAAAGTTTCTATTCTTGGAAGTGGATATTAAAATTAGAAAATATCTACTTAAAGACCATGAAGATTATTTATGGAAACCATCCCAAGAATGGAAGGTAAGGCTTGATTATGGAACCTAATTTAAATGAATGGATTGGCTGCCATGAGTGAGGTTCGGCCATGATGTATGGCCGAACCCCACTAGGGTTTAGTTTTTGGAAACCTTGTTATTTATGGAATATGATATTCAATCATAGAAGGGTTGGTGTTTAATTAAAAAACCTTCTAAATGTGGACCTTAGGTTAAAAATGGAAGGACGAGTTTTTTTTAGAAAACTTTCCATTTATGGAAGGAGGTTGATATTTTGGTAAGTTAAATAGGGAAAACCTTCTAATGATAGAAGGGGAGATTAAGAAAGGGAAGTTCTATTCTTGGAAGGTGAAATCTAAATGTGAAGATCTTCCAATTATAGAAAGGTGGAGATTAATTGGAAATTATACACCGTAGGGTTCAGCCATGGTGTATGGACGAAACCCCATGGTCCAAATTAAGGGATTAATGGCACCTTTAATTCATGGTTTAAGGGCTGATTTATAAATCATATTATGAACCTATGTCATGAGTTAGGTTATGGGTAGTTTTAAAATAAAATAAAGGATACAATGTATGATATGAATTGATGGAGAAAGGAATGGCAAAAAAATAATTAAAATACCAAAGTAGGAGAACCATGGGTTCGGCCATGATGTATGGCCGAACCCCATGAGATGTGTTTGATGAACTTATTTGGTTAGGGAAATTTTTAAGGTCTAATTATGGAAGATTTAAAGGAAGAAGGAAACCAATGGCATTTTGGTAAATATGTGAGAATGTTGGACATTGGGTTTGGCCATGGTGTATGGCCGAACCCCATGAATTATTTTATGGGATTATGTACTTTGGAAGCATGAATGGATGACTTGGAACTTAAGCAAAGAAAAGAGACTAGGATTATCAACAGTGGCATTTTTTGTAAATATGTATGAAAAATGTAAACCATGGGTTCGGCCATGGTGTATGGCCGAACCCAATGGGGTTTTATTTATGGACTTAGAACCTTGTAATTAGGTGAGACTTGGTGTCGATTTATTATTATATTATAAGGTAACGGGATCTCACAAGAGGTGCGCGATCGGTGATCAAATCTTGGACGGAAACGCAAGGACTTGTGAACGGTCTTAGGTAGGATTCCACCTCTTTGAAATCATGGATTATGTATTGGTTTTTATTTTATGTTTGATGAAAATGTGTTTCAAAGGATATGATTTATTATTGAATTTCAAATGCTACGTTTACCTTGATTTAAATAGCATGGATTGATTATGTTGCAAAGTGATTTTACATGCTAGGTTTTTTTTGTATAAAGAGCATGTATTGGACATGTTTTCAAATGATGATTTTCAATGCTATGTTTATGTTATAAAATAGCATATGTTTCATTGGTATCTCATGCATGGCATGGGGTGAAGGATTTATAACTGAAGGGGTCACACTCATTCGGGGCGTCTGAAAAACCTATGTGCAACACCTTGATGTGATTTCCATCAAGAAGATCTCCGGAGGGTCCACACTCCGTCGGGGCGACCGAAAGACCTATGTGGTAGGCACTTTATGTACAGGTGATGGGTGGGACTCATTGCATATTTGTCATCATTGCATGGCATGGATTTATATGGTTTTGATATCACTATATTATATGATATGTTTTGTACTAACCATGTGTTAGCCGTAACTGAATACCTACTGGGCGCGTTATACTAACGCCCTACTTCTACCCTGTAGTTGGTGACACAGGTAATCAGGGAAGAGATGAGCGTAAGACGGACCAGGCATAGGAGCTTGGAAGATCTAGTTTACATGTTTTGAATAAAATTGCTCATGAACTTGTATTTGAGTATTTGGCTTTTGGATTGTAATAACTTAGATGGTTGAATGGTTTGGTTTGATGATTATGACGTACTTTGCTATTTGATTGGATTAGAACGTGGTTCTAATATAATTCCGCATTCTTGATGATTATGATTCCGCAGTTGTATGATTTTATTCTGCAAGTCGGTATTGCTATGTGTGAACCATTTTATTGGACTGAGTCCATACACACATAGGGTTGGTCAGTTAAGGGTCGGACTTTGGAAGTTCGGACTTAGCTCGCGTCGTGACGTCCTGCGCTCTATCACTCCACTCTGTTACAAATATATATATATATATATATATATATATATATATATATATATATATATATATATATATATATACACTGAATTTACGGGAAAAAGCGAGTGAAAAAGGACGGGAAGTTGCATCTCAAGCCCTCGCGGTCGAGTTAAGTTACTCGTGTTCGGTACCTCCCTTCAAATCACTGTCATCGAGGCCTCGATGCTTACTCAAGCCCTCGCCATTACGTTAAGTGTCGTCCCTCATTTTAAATTGACACAAGTCATTTTCGAAGCAACCGTTATACCTCTGTTAGGACTCCCAAACTCGGCCCCGCGAACGAAAGGGGATTTTGGTGTTTTCGGTTCCGGCCATCTCATTCTCTCTCGGTTTCTTGATCGGTCTGGTTTTTCAGTTCCAAGTACTATCTCTTCTCCTATTTTGCTTTCTTTGGCTCATTATTTGGTTCGGTTTTTCCGATTGAGAATGCCTCAGAAGAAATTGGGGGTTGTCCCAAACAGTACCAAACGATGCTTGCAGAGTCATGCCGCATCGTCATGAGCTGCCACCGGTTCTCCTCCTCCGCCAACAAGACCAAAGAAAATCAGGGCTTATAAAAACCCTTATTGGTCCATTCCTTCTGCCCCATTATCGGTTTCATCTTCTGAAGAAACAGAGGTCGCACCTCAAGAAACCCTGTGACTGTATCTTCTCCTATTTCTCGTCCATCTCCTGGCTCGTCAAGACGATCTCACTCGTCTGAGTTACATCTTGATGGTTCTGATGTATCATCTCCTCCCTCTGATCCTCCTAGTGCTATGCTTTTTTGATCTGTTCAGAAGGAACATTCCTTCAAGAACTTCAATGTCAAGCGTACGTGTTACCTCCTTGACCTTGAAAAATATAATACTTTCAAAATCCTTCAAAAGGTAGGTTGGGAAAATATTCTGAATTGGGGTGACAATGCCTACCCCTCTATGGTAAAGGGCATGTGTTCATCTATTCATAAATCCCCGGGCGACCCCTCTCATTCCTTCTCAGTAAAATTCTCCAACGAAGAAAAACTCACTGTCACACCTGAGCTGATTTCTCAGCTCATGAACATTCATGTGTTTAAAGGTGGGGATATTTCTGCTGCCCGACATGAGATGGCTCCTGAGGACTCACACAGGATAATTTGCAAACTGTGTGGCTTTGACGTAGAAAGGGAAGGCAAACTTCAAATACATTCTTCTTATCTCCCTCCTAAGTACAAGATTCTTCACTTAATCTTTACTTTCAATGTCTAACCCCGACTGATGAACAATGTCACTCCCCGACCCGATGGGTGGGCCCGGAACGTGACTGGTTCTTTTTTTTTTTTTTGAAAGACTAAACCAACACAAGCATTCTAACTGGGCCGGATCAACAGTTAGGCCCAAAAGGTCACACATGATCCCCAACATGTGGACTCAAACATATACCATAAGTCTACCTAACAAATAGACATAAAAATAATATATAGCATGATCACATAATTCCAACCATTATTATTTCAAAAACAACAACATCAGAGTCACTACAGAAGCGTAGTAGTTTTCAATACATCACATTGATACAAACTAAGTACCACACCCGGTACTTTACAAGAGAAAATGGTTCGAAGAACCAGAAAGCAAAAATAAGGGTATTCCCCTCAGTGGGAATCCCAAAGCAACGCCACAGCTTATCCACTCTAAGCTTGGAATAGAGGGTTCTCCTCCTCGGGTTCATCTCCTGAAAGGTGAGTGGGGTGAGCTAACTAGCCTAGTGAAGGAAATATAACAGTACAGTTTTTAAGTAAACAACAGGTTAGCACAATAATCAACAGTTGCAATAATATCTCATGCTTGATAACAAATAAGCATAATATCATCGTTAGTCCCATAATTCATCATTTCTTTTCCAATATTGCTGTCATCCAACGTAACCCCTAGATACGATACTGACACCAATAGTATTAAGTCCCGACACGGTCAAAATACATCATTACAAGTACATCTCCGGTATACACCTCAAAACCGGTACTGACACACCTTGCCAGTCAATGTCGACCCACCTATTCCAGTAGACGTAACCAACACCCTCGGCAATGGTTCAATAGTAAAAGGCACGTGGAAGCAGTATTTCACAATTCATATGATCAACATCATAGCATTCACCATTACCTGTAACACCTTGGAATTTTATATTACTTATATTTATGAAATTTGCCATTTATTGGATAAGGTTATGATTGGAACAATTGGGTAAGATATATTCAATTGGCTCAAAATTGCTAATTGGGTCAAATGTCCAATTGGGACCCATTGGGGCGTGTTTGACTTGGTTGACCACCAAGTGAGTTGAGCTAAATTAAATGAGTTGAGTCGTACGGTTTATAATTCAAATTCCAATAACGAGACGTACAGTTTGTATTTTAAATTCGAATTCAAATAACGAGACGTACAGTTTATATCTCAAATTCAAATTCAAACGACGGGACGTACGATTGATATTTCAAATCCAAATTCAAACAAAAGAAATGACGGTGTACATTTTCAATGTAAAGGGATGGACGGCTTGATGTTTAAAATTTAAATGAAGGAGATGGATTCAATGTTTGAATTCAAGTAAATGGAATATATTTAAAATTTAAAATAAATGGAGTGGACGGTTTCATGTTTGAATTCCAAACAAATAAGATGGAGGAAGCTATGTTTAAATTCAAATTAATGATACACGATGGAGAGATGGAAGGATATAGGTTTATTTCAAATTCAAAAATACACGTTGGAAAGATGAGGAAGGTTTAAAGTTTAAAATCAAACAAATGAGTTGGATTTAATATTTGAATTTCAAGCAAATGGAATAAATTTGAAATTCAAATAAGGTGGACGGTCTTACTATTGGAAATTCAAATAAAGGAAATGGAAGAGTTATAATGGATACACGTTGAGCTGGTTTTAAAAATTTGAAATTCAAGATAATGGAGATGGATTGGCTTATTTCAAAATCAAGACAAGGATGCTCATGGAGGGATAATGAGATAGTTTTACATTTAAAATTTTCAAAATTCAAATGGCTCACACGTTGGAGTCTTGAGAATTTTATCTCATGTAAAGATAGGAAAGATAACCCCAATTGGCCATCTCTCCCTCACACTCTACCTAGGACGGCCAGCAATCTAAGAGAAAAGATCAAACACTTGGAGAAGTTCTCATTCCATTTTCTTGCTCTCTTGGATGTCCCTCTCAAAGACTTGGAGTAATTTTATCATCTCAAGGTTTTCTCTCTCTCTCAAATCTATACCCTAGCCGAACCACCTCAAGGACTGCAACAAGATCAATCTCAGTTAAAGGAGAAGAAGAAAGGACTAAGAAAGAAACGGAAGAGCAAACCGGAGCAAAGACCAAATCGGTGGAGTCGCGGAAACGGTAAGTGTTCTACAATTTTTAGTTAGTAAGATAACCAAAGAAGCATGATCAGTTCCTTGAATATCCAAATCTTAAAAAGGGATGTACAAAACCATTGAGCATGAAAAGGAGGTGATTAGGTTTGGTCATGATGATTGGCCAAACCCATCAAAGAATATGATCATGGCTAGGATGTTCAAAGGAAGAGGTAAAGGAACCATAGGGTTCGGCCATGACTATGGCCGAACCCCATGGAAGAAAATGAATGGTTAATGTTGTTTAAAAGGAGTAGGAATTGAATCATAGGGTTCGGCCACCTTGGATGGCCGAACCCCATGAAAGAATGTGGAAACTTTTATGGTTTTTGAGGAATGAAAACCATACTTTGTTTTGAAGGTTTAAAGGGTTTTTAAAGGGAGTTAAGGTTACTGTTTTAGATCAGTTATTACATGGCTGAAATATGTGGTTATCATGGCTAAGTTGCTGGTCATAAACCATGGAAAAATAATGGAGTAATTGGATTAAGAGAACCATAGGGTTCGTCGGCCATGTGTATGGCCGAACCCAATGGACTGTTTTTATGTGTTAGTTAAAATAAGAAACATGGTTGGAAAATTATGGACTATGATGTGCTTTGATTTAAGAATTAGATATGTTGATTTATGGACTTAGTATAGGTAATTAATCAGCCATCATGGATGATGGAAAGTGGAACAAAAACCGGTTTGGTGAGGTTCGGCCATGAAGTATGGCCGAACCCCACTAATGGTTATTAGTGGCTTGAATGTGTAACTAATAATGTGATTGAAGTGGTATTTAAGAATGATTCAAAGGATCAAAATTATGATGGTGAGGTTCGGCCATGTTGTATGGCCGAAACCTACCAAGGGTCTTTGGGAAGTTTGAGTTAATTGAAGGGTTTTAATTAAATAAAAATGGAGACCAAACAGTTAAGTGGGTGAGGTTCGGCCATGGGGTATGGCCGAACCCCACAAAGTGGATTTTTGGGATTTAGACTAAGTTGGAATCACATGATTAAGAGGTTGATTTGCTGTTATAAAAATGGGGCCACGGGACTTGCTTGAACGGCGTACAAGTTGTAAACGGGAGACAGTTCAAAAGAAGGGTCAAACTAAGTGAACATTAAGTAGGTTTTCCTACCTCTTTGTAACCACTCTTATATGTGATGTTTACCATGAATTTTATGAGTAGTTTATGTTATAGTATTATGTTCAAATGGGATTATGAAGTGTTAGAATATATTTCCAAACGGCATGTATCATGTATTCATTGACATCTCATGCATGGCATGGGGTGATGGTTATGTAGCCGGAGGGTCCACACTCCGTCGGGGCGTCCGAAAAACCTATGTGGTGGTATCATGATAATAAGAATTCCCATCAAGGGAAACCGGAGGGTCCACACTCCGTCGGGGCGTCCGAACAACCAATGTGGAGGGAGGCTGTGTATATTTGTGATGGGTGGGACTCATTACATTCGCATCACATACATAACATTCTTTTTGTAAGATTTTGATGACATGTATTTTTATATTATTTGCATGTTTTATACTCTAACTTTGTGGTAGCCCTAATCGGAAACCTACTGGGCGTGTTGGTCTAGCGCCCTACCTCTATCCTTAGTGGATGATGCAGGAAAGGGGAAGGACGAGGATCGTGAAGGAACCCAAGCATAGGAGCTTGGGCTTTTGCAGGGATTAATTATGGATTGATATATGGACCTTTTATTTAAGTTTATTGGACAATGTAATTTGATAGTTTGATGATTTTGGGCATGTAATAATTTAGTTAAATAATTGCTATGGTTTGGATTGATGAGTATGTTAAGATAACTATGGAAAAATGACAATGTACCATGCTATCTAATAAAATGGTGTAGTCATAGGTTCCATTATAATTTGCTGTTAGATTAAGTGTTATTCCGCTACGGTTATACTTTATTATGTGAGAACCATTCTCATGGACTTAGTCCATGTTCACATATGTTTGGCCAGTTAAGGATCGAACCTTAGAAGTCCGGACTTAACTCGCGTCGTGACGTCCCACTCTTATCACTGGTATATTTATTCAAAAAAAATAAATAAACTCTGATTCTTTTAGAGTGAAAAGGGCGGGGTGTTACATTACCATAAGCACTTCTTACAATAGTGCATCAAGTTTAGACACATGAGTGGGTTCATCAAATCTAAAACCTCTCATTGTTTCAAGATCCATCTCAAATTACAAAACCTGCTTGTATTTACTGCAAAGTTAAGTTCCCTCACCGTATATGTGTGGTATCGCGGTCTCTGTTCAACAAACAGACAAGTGCACAATCAATATTATAAGTCACATACATAGCATCAAATACATACACACAAGTAGTATTTCGAAATCATATTTGTTTTCCCAAAAATATCCAAGGTACATGGAGTTGAGTCTCCTACTTGGTTTCTAACATTTTTAAATTACAATAATCCACAGTAAGTAAATAAAAAGGTGCTCAGTCCAAAACTCATATTGTCTTTTGGGCATTGACCAGATTGACTTATTGAGTTAGGTGTAGATATTCGGGTCACTTCTCGGTTGTCTTCTGTATAGGACCAGATCTGACATTTTGAGTAAGGTCTCGAGATCACTTAGTGCCCGACAAATATAGCGTCGGCCTGGAAGTGAAATCACTCAGTGCCAGACCAATAGAGTCGTCCTGGAGTGAACACAATAGTATATACACTATAGTAATAAGAGAAGAGGGTTAGTACAATTTTAATTTAACAAGGGGGTACTAACATCACATGCAATCAAATAAACAAACAAAAACATTTTACACTTCAAAAACTGGGTCCCTCGGAACATGCCTCGGAACCAGGTACTGTGGCTTCGGATCATCCGAACCACTGCCTACACTAGTCACTGGCCTCGGATCTTGGGTCTGACTTCGGATCGTCTGAAGATCGGGTCTCGAATCATCCGAAGTCCTTCCGAACCGATAAAATCTGAAAAACAAGTCTCGACGGGTCTGGTGTCTCAGAACATCCGAAATAGGGCTCAGATCGTCCGAGTGGGATTAGGTCCTTCCGAACTAGCCTCGGGCGCTTCTGGCTTCGGGTGAAGCTCGGAACGTCCGAAGGGTCCTCTCGGACCGTCCGAATATCGACTCTCGGACCGTTCGAGAGTCGTCTTCCTCACTGTCTGCACCAGCAGATAGTGAGGCAGACACTGTGTGAAATGCGAATCCGGAAACAGTGCGTTTTTGGGATTCGGTTTCCACATCTAGCCGGTCCGATGGACTCCTCTAGGAGTCTTCTTTCCATAGGGAATGGTTTAAAACTTTGAAACTCAGCAGGCCACTGGATTTTAAAACCAAAACCTCACGGGTACAAGAGAACCCATGGTTTTTCTTAGACTTTGAAACCATTTTTCTTACTCAAAACTCTGTCAAAATCAGTTTTTCTTGATTCTAAATCGACTGGAATCGAAAGAGGAACACAGTGGTTACCTTCACTGAAGTTCCTTGGTTGAAAATATGATCTTTTGAAAAACTTCATCTAAGCTTACGGTTACTGAAAACTGGGAAGAAACAGAGGCTAAGGATCGGCTGGTTTTTGGTTTTCAAACAGCTGAGACTGAGAGGGAGAAAAGAGAAGGTTGGAAGGGAGTTAATCCAGCAGAGGAGGTTGGGATTTATAGCCAATTCATCCGGGGATGGTGGCTGGATGGCCACTGCATGCGGCTGCATGCAGTGCCCGAGTACATTCGCAACAGTAACCAGTTTGGGTTGGTTGCAGATCAGTCCCTCCAAGCTTTTGGTTTTGCAAATAAGTCCCGTCTTTTTAATAAAACTTGATTTTTAACTAAAAGCATGATTTCTAAGGCTCAAAAATTTAATCCAACCTTATAGATAAGTTGGGTTTTTAAAACTTTAATCACGATAAAAATTTGGAGATTTAAAACTCAATAAAACCCATTGATTTAAATAAAAACCATAATTTAACACTATTTACTTAATTAAACAAATGTTAAATAAAACAACTTAGAGACCTTATTTTGGGGTTTTAAAGAATAACTAGACCATACTTAAAATGGTCTAACATACTATACTTGTTTCAAAATTTATTTCATTTCCAAAACCATTTAAAATAATTATTACTCCCTTTCGGAGTTTTGACGGGCAGTTTTAAACACTATTTTCTGAAAATAAAATTATTCTAAAATTAGAAATACAAATCCTTGACTAAGGAGAATAATATCAACCAATAATAATCACATAAAAACACAATTTAATATAATAATAACAAGAAACGGTAAAATTACCAAAATGCCCTTCCAACATGACGAGCTGGATCACTGAGCTTTCGAGATCGGATTGGGGCACACCTGGGCTTTCCTTAAAGCCCTAATCATAATCTTTGAGATTAACCGGTTTAAGCAACATTATTAAGCTAAACTACGCCTAATCTGGGTCAGGGTATTAATCCTAAAAGAAATTTCGTCCCGAAATTTAAGACAAACTTATACCTTTTTGGCCTGTGAACAAGCCAGGGTACATCTTCCGCATCATCGATTCAGGTTCCCATGTCTCATGTTGCACGTCGCGATGTTGCCACAACACTCGTACTAGAGGAATAGACTTCCTCCTGAGCTCTTGAGTCCGATGTCCTTGAATCTTTACTGGCACTTCCTCAAAAGTTAGGTCCTTTGAGACTTCAATATCTTCAAAACTTATCACATGCGACGGGTCAGGCTCGTACTTCCTTAACATAGATACATGGAATATACTATGCACTCTCTCCAAAGCTTGAGGAAGATCTAACTGATATGCCACTTCTCTTATCCTCTTCAAGATCTCAAAGGGTTCAACATATGAAGGTGATAGTTTTCCCTTGCGCCCGAACCGTTGCACTCCATGACGTGGTGCCACACGTAAGAAAACTCGGTCGCCAACTGCAAGTTCCAAAGGTCGTCGTCTTTTGTCAGCATAACTCTTTTGTTTGCTCTGGGATGTCTTGAGACGTTGTCTGATTGCTTCAACTCGTTCTGACGTCTCACGGACTAGATCAGGTCCTAACAGCGCTTTGTTTCCTACCTCCGTCCAACAAAAAGGTGACCTGCAAGGTCTGCCATACAGAGCCTCGTAGGGTGCCATCTACACACTGGAGTGATAACTCTTGTTGTAGACAAACTCGATCAAAGGAAAGTGATCTTCCAAACTTCCCTGCATATCCATCATACAAGCTCTTAGCATATCCTCTAAGGTTTGAATGGTTCTCTCTGATTGACCATCTGTCTGAGGGTGAAAAGCAGTGCTGAAGCACAGCTTAGTCCCCAACTCCAATTGCAATCCTTGCAAAAATCTTGATACAAACCTCGGATCTCTATCAGATACAATGGATACAGGCACTCCATGCAATTTGATTACCTTCTTTAAATACAGTCTACTTAGAATAACCAAAGAATCAGTCTTCTTGATCGGCAGAAAGTGAGCTGACTTTGTCAATCGATCTACTATTACCCAAATAGTGTCGTTCTTTTTAGGAGACTTCGGGAATCCAGTTACAAAATCCATCGTGATATGCTCCCATTTCCTTTCAGCCACTTCTAAAGGTTGCATCTTCCCACCAAGTCTTTGATGTTCCGCTTTCACTTGTTGACAAGTTAAGCACTTCGACACAAAATCTGCTACCTCTTGCTTCATACCTTTCCCCCAGAAAAGTCGCCGCAAGTCATGATACATCTTCGTACCACTAGGATGCACTGCAAAGGGAGAACGATGAAAGTGATCAAGCACCTTTCTCCTGCACTCGTCCGACTTGGGTACAAAAAGTCTATCTTTGAAAGTAAGACTTTCGTCTGCCTTGATCTTCTAATCTTCTAGAGTTGCTCCTCCTGAAAGCTGAGTCGCCAACTCCTTTCCTTGTGGGTCGTTCTGTTGTCCTTCCAACACCAATCTATTACCACGGGTTGCAGAACCAAACTATGGATTCTTGCTGACTCGCTTCCTTCGATCAGCTCTAGATTGTACTCGACAGAACTTCCAACATCTTCCACTGCAAGGATGCCATCCTCGCCATGTCGTTATGAGACTTCCTGCTCAATGCATCATACACTACGTTGGCCTTCCCTGGGTGATTAGAGAGACCGAAGTCGTAATCTCCCAGGTACTCCATCTACTTTCGCTGCCTTCTATTCAAGTCTTTCTGAGTGAAGATATACTTGAGACTATGGTGATTAGAAAACACATTGAACTTCTCACCATACAAATAATGTCTCCACAACTTTAACAAGAATACAATGGCTGCTAACTCCAAATCATGAGTCGGGTAGTTCTGCTCATGTCCCTTCAATTGCATGGAACCATAAGCTACTACCTTCCCCTCTTGCATCAGCACACAACCTAAACCAAACTTGGACGTGTAGCAATACACATCGTAACCTCGTCCTTGTTTGGGTATTATCAAAACTGGAGACGTAGTCAATTTCTCCTTCAACTCCTGGAATGCTCTTTCACAAGCTACGCTCCACTCGAACTTGACGTTCTTCCTTTTCAGCCGAGTCATCGATACCGTGATATGAGAGAAGTGTGGGATGAACTTTCGGTAATATCCCGCTAATCCCAGAAAGCTCCTGATCATGAACACACTCTTGGGACTCTCCCTAAGTCTTCACTGTTTCCACCTTCGATGGGTCTACCGAGATTCCTCCTAGGAGACACCACATGCCCCAGAAACTGTACTTGAGTTACAAGACTCGCACTTGTTCAGCTTAGCGAACAGCTGATGATCTCGAAGGGTCTGAAGAACAATGCGCAGATGACGCTCGTGCTTCTCTTCTGATGACGAAAAGATCAAGATATCGTCTATGAAGACTATCACGAACTCTCGCAGATACGGTCGAAACACGCGATTCATCAAATCCATAAACATGGTTGGCGCGTTCGTCAAACCGACAGGCATCACGACAAATTCGTACAAACCATACTGCGTCTGAAAAGCAGTCTTAGGAATGTCTTCCTATCGAATCCGCAACTGATGGTAACCAGACCTCAAATTGATTTTCAAAAAACATCTCGATCCCCTCAAAAGATCAAAGAGGTCATCTATTCTAGGCAACGGATACTTATTCTTAATAGTTACCTGGTTAAGCCGCCAGTAATCTATACACATCCTCATCGATCCATCCTTCTTTTTCAGAAAGGGAGCAGGTGCGCCCCATGGCGAGATGCTCTGACAAATAAAATCAAGTTTAAGAAGCTCATCTACCTACATGGCTAGCTCTCTCTGTTCAGCCGGCGCCATCCGATAAGGTGCCATGGAAATTGGACATGTTCCTCGCTGTTGGTTTATAACAAACTCTATCTCTCGGCGTGGAGGTAGCCCAGCCAACTGGTAAGGAAAGACATCCATAAACTCACACACTACCTGAGGAGTAACAGACCCTACACCACCTACATTTTCCCAACCCATGCTCGCCACCACACTACAGGGATACGCCCTAAGGTCAGAGAAAATGACTCTCATCTTCTCATAGGGTACCAACTTATCCATAAACCTCTCACCAGTTGAAGAGACCCTACGAATTCTCCTCTGAGAACAGTCGATCAGAACCTCAAAAACTGACAACCAATCCATACCAAGGATGATGTCAAAGTCCGTCATTTCCAACACAAGAAAATCATAGGACAACTCTACCCCGTTAATCTTCAAAACACAAGATTTACACTCTTGGTTCACCAAAGCCTTCTTACCCAAGGGTGATACTACCATTAGCTGGTTAGCTACTTCTACTGGTCTCAAACCCAATCTATCACAACAAGCTCTAAGAATAAAGGAATGCGAAGCACCGGTATCAAAAAACACTCGAGCCAAAAGGCTAAAAAGATTAAGGGTACCTTCCATCACAGTATTCTCCATCAGCTCTTCGTTCTGAGTCCCAATCGTATAGACTCTCCCCTGAGGACGTCCTTGTAATCTCCCCTGACTGTTCCGAGGTAGTCCGTTCCTCTGTGCCACCGAGCCTTTGGAGGTCTACTGAGAACCTCGACCAACAGATGGTTGCGCCACAGAAAAAGAAACTCCTACGCCTTGTTAAGGTGCGGCTTTACCGAGATAAGGGCAGTCTCTAAGGAGGTGTCCCGATCTGCTTGCAATGATGGCACGCCTTTTCTCTTCCGGTTGGGCAAAACTTAGAAGTATGCCCAGGTTGGCTGCAGGTGTAGCACACTAATTTTCGGGAGTCAGACCGACTCGACTGTCTTGTGCTAGGCTGGCTCTTCTTGAAGGACGGAATCTACTGGTTAAACTTACCCTTCTTGTTGGAAGAAGGTTTCTGAGAGTTGTCAGCACTCCGGTTGATGGTGTCCACTACCTCTACCTTTGAAGCTCGATCAATGATCTCCTCCAAAGTGTCAAAAACTAGGCCGGCCACTTGCCGCTGCAGAAACTGTCGGAGTCCATTCTCAAAATGTTGGACCTTCTCCTCTTCGTTCGCTGGGATCCAAGGCACAAATTGCATCAAATCGATGAAACGCATGGCGTACTGTGCCACCAAATCAGAACCTTGTTGGATGTTGAGGAATTCCCTCTTCCTCGCCTCCTGCACGGTCTTTGGAATGTAACGGGCCAGAAAAGCTGCTGAGAACTCTTCCCATGTCATTGGCTCGTGGTTACGAACCAAGTTCTTCGCTTCCCACCACTCGTAAGCATTTCCTTCTAGCTGGTATGCCACCAAGGTTACCCGCAAGTCATCGGCAATAGCTAAGGTGTTAAGGATTCGGCTAATCTGGGTTAGCCAATTCCTGGCTTGCACTAGGGTCCTCTATCCTCGAGAAACTTGTCGGATTCAGTCTCTTGAACTTTTTAAGAGCCGAGGTGGCTCTCTTCTCTTTCGTACGGATTGGAGGGCATCTCATATTTTCAGCTATCTACTGAAATGCTTCAACCGCCGCTTGAACGGCCTCAATGGGTAGGTCATGGGGTGGAAGACCAGTCCTCCTCCCACTGCAGTTGTTAGATTGAGCGTTGGGTCCTGACATCTGTTATTTACACTTGTAAATATTACTTAACCATTTTAAGAGATTCAAGACAAATCATATAAGTCACAAAATTCATTAGAAATCATTCAAATTTCAATACAAGTGTAAGGGTTAGTAGGGTATGAAAACCCTTGAAAACAATGAAAACAAAATTCAACCCTTACAACAAAATCTCCCCGATCCCCCGACAAACCCTAATCTAATCTTCCGAAGAAGATCCTGCATCATCACCAAAGTAAAAGAAGTTGTCCGAACAAGTCGCCGACTTATGCGCGAACACTCCATAGGTCAAACAGGGTATGATCCTGGTCCTCCAACATAAGGACAGTTAGTCATTGCGCTCCCATGCCCGCGAAGTCCGTAAACAGGGCAGATAACATCAATTGGGTAGGGGCAATAAGTGCAGTTGTGCCCCTCCTGATTGCATAATTCGTACATGTAGTCCGAATACTCATCCAAAGGCGGAGTAGCCGGAGTATACCCAGGCGAGTTTATCTCCCCTACAGACTCCTCTAGATTTGGGACATCTCCTACTTTCTCTTCAGGATCAGCTCCAACATGATACTCAAGGCGAAGCTACTTCCACTTCCTCATTTGGTGCAACTTCATTGACAAAGTTTGGAACATTGGAATCAGAAGAAACCAGGTCGATCGGATTGCTAGGGGTCCCCCTATCCCACACCTCAGTGTCATCTGTACTGCTTAGACATGTCTGTACTACAAAAATAGGAAAATGTCAAAAGCAATTGCAGTACTAAGTCAAAAACAAGTCTAACTAGGTTATAACCCATCACAGTCCTAGAGTTTGAGCCGAAGCTCTGATACCAAGCTGTCACGCCCCAACCCGATGGGTGGGCCCTGAACACGACTGGTTTTTTTTTTTTTTTTTGAAAGATTAAACCAACACAAGCATTCTAATTTGGCTGGATCAACAGTTAGGCCCAAAAGGTCACACATAATCTCCAACATGTGGACTCAAACATATACCATTTTACCCAACAAATAGACATAAAAATAATACATAGCATGATCACATAATTCCGACCATTATTATTTCAAAAACAACATCATCAGAGTCACTACAGAAGCGCAGTAGTTTTCAATACATCACATTGATACAAACTAAGTACCACACCCGGTAATTTACAAGAGAAAATGGTTCGAAGAACCAGAAAGCAAAAATAAGGGTATTCCCCTCAGTGGGAATCCCAAAGCAACGCCACACCTTATCCACTCTAAGCTTGGAATAGAGGGTTCTCCTCCTCGGGTTCATCTCCTAAAAGGTGAGGGGTGAGCTAAGTAGCCCAGTGAAGGAAATATAACAGTGCAGTTTTTAAGTAAACAACAGGTTAGCACAATAATCAACAGTTGCAATAATATCTCATGCTTGATAACAAATAAGCATAATATCATCGTTAGTCCCATAATTCATCATTTCTTTTCCAATATTGCTGTCATCCAACGTAACCCCTAGATACGATACTGACACCAAAGTATTAAGTCCCGACACGGTCAAAATACATCATTACAAGTACATCTCTGGTATACACCTCAAAACCGGTACTGACACACCTTGCCAGTCAATGTCGACCCACCTGTTCCAGTAGACGTAACCAACACCCTCGGCGATGGTTCAATAGTAAAAGGTACGTGGAAGCAGTATTTCACAATTCATATGATCAACATCATAGCATTCACCATTACCATAAGCAGTTCTTATAATAGTGCATCAAGTCTAGGCACATGAGTGGGTTCATCAAATTTGAAACCACTCATTGTTTCAAGATCCATCTCAAATAACAAAACCTACTTGTATTTACTGCAAAGTTAAGTTTCCTCACCGTATATGTGTGGTATCGCAGTCTCTATTCAACAAACAGACAAATGCACAATCAATATTATAAGTCACATACATAGCATCAAATACATACGCAAAAGTAGTATTTCGAAATCATACTTGTTTTCCCAAAAATATCCAAGGTACATGGAGTTGAGTCTCCTACTTGGTTTCTAACATTTTTAAATTACAATAATCCACAGTATAGTAAATAAAAAGGTGTTCAGTCCAAAACTCATATTGTCTTCTGGGCATTGACCAGATTGACTTATTGAATTAGGTGTAGATACTCGGGTCACTTATCGGTTGTCTTCTAGATAGGACCAGATCTGACATTTTGAGTAAGGCCTCGAGATCACTCACTGCCCGACAAATATAACGTCGGCCTGGAAGTGAAATCACTCAGTGTCCGAGCAATAAAGTCGGCCTGAAAGTGAATACAATAGTATATACACTATAATAATAAGAGAAGAGGGTTAGTACAATTTTAATTTAACAAGGGCGTACTAACATCACATGCAATCAAATAAACAAACAAAAACATTTTCCACTTCAAAAACTGGGTCCCTCAGATCTTGGGTCTGACTTCTGATAGTCCGAAGATCGGGTCTCGGATCATCCGAAGTCCTTCCGAACCGATAAAATCTGAAAAACAAGTCTCGGTGGGTCTGGTGTCTCGGAACATCCGAAATAGGGCTCGGATCGTCCAAGTGGGGTTCGGTCCTTCCGAACTTGGCTCGGAACATCCGGGCTAGTCTTGCTAGCCTCGGGCGCTTTTGGGCTTCGGGTGAAGCTCGGAACGTCTGAAGGGTCCTCTAGACCGTCCGAAGAGCTCGGACCATCCGAAGATCGAGTCTCGGACCATCCGAGAGTCGTCTTTCTCATTGTCTGCACCAGTAGACAGTGTCGGCAGACACTGTGTGAAATGCGAATCCAAAAATAATTGGTTTTCCGGATTCGGTTTCCACATCTAGCCGGTCCGATGGACTCCTCTGGAAATTCTCTTTCCATAGGGAATGGTTTAAAGCTTTGAAGCTCAGCAGGCCACTGGATTTTAAAACCAAAACCTCACGGGTACAAGAGAACCAATGGTTTTTCTTAGACTTTGAAACCATTTTTTTTACTCAAAACTCTGTCAAAATCTATTTTTTTTTTTATTCTAAACCGACTGGAATCGAAAGAGGAACACAGTGGTTACCTTCACTGAAGTTCTTGGGTTGAAAATCTGATCTTTTGAAAAACTTCCTCTAAGCTTACGGTTACTGAAAACTGGGAAGAAACAGAGGCTAAGGATCGGCTGGTTTTTGGTTTTCAAACAGCTGAGACTGAGAGGGAGAAAAGAGAAGGTTTGAAGGGAGTTAATCCAGTAGAGGAGGCTGGGATTTATAGCCAATTCATCCGGGGATCGTGGCTGGATGGCCACTGCATGCGGCTGCATGCAGTACACGCGTACGTTCGCAGTAGTGACCAGTTTGGGCTGTATGCAAATCAGTCCCTCCAAACTTTTGGTTTTGCAAATAAGTCCATTTTTTTAATAAAACTTGATTTTTAACTAAAAGCATGATTTCTAAGGCTCAAAAATTTAATCCAACCTTACAGATAAGTTGGGTTTTTAAAACTTTAATCACCATAAAAATTTGGAGATTTAAAACTCACTAAAACCCATTGATTTAAATAAAAACCATAATGTAACACTATTTATTTAATTGAACAAATGTTAAATAAAACAACTTAGAAACCTTATTTTGGGGTTTTAAAGAATAAATAAACCATACTTAAAATGGTTTAACATACTATACTTGTTTCAAAATTTATTTCATTTCCAAAACCATTTAAAATAATTATTACTCCCTTTCGGGTTTTGACGGGCGGTTTTAAATACTATTTTCTGAAAATAAAATTATTTTAAAATCAGAAATACAAATCTTTAAATAAGGAGAATAATATCAACCAATAATAATCATATAACAACACAATTTATATTACAATAACAAGAAGCGGTAAAATTACCAAAATGCCCTTCCAGCTGGACGAGCTGGATCACTGAGCTTTCGAGATCAGATTGAGCCACACGTGGGTTTTCCTCAAAGCCCTAACCGTAATATTCGAGATCAACTGGTTCAAGCAAGATTATTAAGCTAAACTACACCTAATCTGGGTCAGGGTATTATAAACAAATCCCAACTTATTGACTATATGGTCAATATCCTGTACACTGTGGCTATGAGACGAAAAATCTATCTTCCCTCGTTGATCTGTGAACATATCAAGCGTTCCTAGAAGTCCTCTGGCCATGGTGCAGTCCCATTCTGCTATCTGCTTACCAGACTAGGTACCCATTTCGGCATGGTCCCTTACCCTGGAGAGGTTCCCCTCACTGTACATCCTTTAACAAAGACAGGAATTGAAAGAAGTCTTGGTTCATTTCACCCATCTTCTGGTTGCTCACCCATTTCTGCTGCTTCTACTGATCGACGGAGTCTCAAGGCTGCTTCTAGTCTGTCGCACGGTTCAGCCTAAGAATTTTCATTTTTTAAAATGGATTTGCTCACCGCATTTGTTTCCACAAGTTGCTGACGGCACTGACTCAGAATTTGAAATGGAACCGTTGAGGTAACAAATGAGCATATTTATTGGACTTTTAGGCCCAAAAATAACTTAACTGGGCCTTAAGTCAGATACAAGTGGACCCATTAAGATGCTTTAAGGGCTCTCTCTTCCCTCCATCAAACTTTAGATTCAATACAGATCAAAAATAAATTCATATAGATCTCATTTTTATCTAATGGGCTTTTTCAGATTTCATTCGCCTTGATTGAGCTTCTGATGACCGCTAAATAATATATAAATTAACTAGAAAAAAAGACCTTATGAAAATAAATTAAAAATTGTTAATTTTACAATTAAAAATAAAAATTTAATTTAAAAAATAAATTTAATAACCAATGAGATTGGAATGATGGCCAAGAACACATTTCAAGTGTGAGATCCTGAATTCAATTTTCACTCTCCAAAGGGCCACTTTCCATATTTTACTCGGTATATGTAGATAAGAAAATTTACATATACTCTAAAGATTAGTCAAGTGTTTTCAGAGACCTAGACACCTTGGTCTTCAAATTTTTTTTTTTTTTGATAAGTAACAAAAAAAAACTCCATTTCAATCATTAACTTTTTTTTTTTTTAGTTAATATCTAATGGCTTTAAATACTACATGAGACTAGCTTCTTACTAATTATCACAATAAAAAGAACCCTTCAACTTTATATGATCATTAAGCGGACCAAATTACCAAATTTGCTGACCTTACTAATTATCACAATACTACATTATTACCAAATTTTATTTATTTTGATTTAGTGACAAAACCTCTCATGACTAAGTCATGCCAGCATAGTATCCCTTAAGGAAATCCCCACTTGGCGGAAAATTCTCAAAGTTGGGACCAAACCATATTAACTCTGAAGATGGCACTAGCAACATAGGCTCAATGAACTTAGAGCCCTTCCGAAAGATAAAATTTATCTTTATTTAATATTTGTATCAATTAATAATATATTTTTAAATTGTATAGCATGGGCGAAAATCGTTTACACTTTGTAACTTCTGTGAATTAATTAACCGTTAATGCAATTAATCATTAGCCATTCTATCGTGAAGCTTGCAGATCAAGGAGTGCCATGTACATAAATGCTTTCAGATAATGATCAAGAGTGCACATCCAAGGACACAAAGCGGGGCAAAACAGGAATGTGATAACCGTAAGACAGGAACGAAGGTGAACGACTAGAGGAAACAAAAAAGCAATAAAGCTGGCCTTGCCATAGTGACAGGATAAGGCTTCAAAAATCATAATTGATAGTGACGATGGCGATCATGTTGGCGTCGTTAATTGTCATATGGTGACATCTTCTTGACTAAGATATTTGAATAAAAAACAGGCCCCATAAACAGTAATTCCTTTATAATACAAAATACAGGCTTTCCAGTGCCTTGCAACAGCAACATCTGAAAATGACCGGTATAATCCTCCACTGTTGCAGGCAAATGCAGCGACGAAGCTTAACGTACAAAGGTATGGACATAAGTGCCTTCAGCTGCTCCTTCCGCTTCAGGCAGCTGGTTCTGACGGTTCTGTAACTGGAGGTATAGCATCCACTTTGTAACGCAAGCACTATTCAGCAGAAAACACCGAATGCATGTCACATTATCATTATCATTATCATCATTATCTAAACTATTTATTCCATCAAATTGGAGTTAGCTCTTATATTTGGATTTGACAAATTATTTTCATAGACCAATGACCCTAACACCTATAGAACTTCAAACTTACAATCTCTAGGTTGTAACTATGAGCCTTAACCACTTGATATACAGATTCTTATCACGTCACATTATTATACTAGTAATATTTTTCTATTTTCTAAAGTATTCATTGTCATCATCATTAAAGCCAAAATCCCATCTTTACAAAGTATTCTTTCTCATTTTAGAGAATTTTTTCCTAATCTCTTTTCTTTTTTTTTGAATTTAACTGTGGGAAACTATGGGACTCCAATGACAGCCATTCCAGCCCAAGACTTGCATATGAGCATTATTCTTTTCATCTACCACCCAGAAAGTTTGCCCATTGTTAGGCTCATCAGTGTAAGCATATGAGCAGAGAATCATCAATTGAATTTCACGTCATCCACCAGGGCTCCAGTCAACATGGGCTATTTCAATGCTTGTGAGCTCTAGAAAGTACGCCCAGCTTCTATAGTAAATCCTCCCTGAAGTGATTCCCCATTTGTCCAGTTTTGGAGTATATCTCATTCGTAACAGGGAAAAATTAAAAGAAGAAAGAAAATGTCTTTAAAGTTGTCCATATCTCTCCTTTTAAAGAAATCCATTAGTACCTCTCTCTCTCTCTCTCTAAAAATTAAAAAAATCACATTTGATTTTAATTTCATCTGAGACAAAATCTTGGTTGTAATGCATGGATGACGGATTACTAGGAAATTTGTTCGTAACAACAAATTCAATGCATTATGGAATTTGAAACAAATGGGACAATATGAAGCTCAAGGAGTCCATTACATCTGGCCTCTACTGCATTGCAGTGATTTTATCTCGGGTATGCTGTTAAGATTGACCAAGCAGTCTGTTGACACTTGGGCCTCCCCTTGTTGTTTGGTGCATACAACTCAATTAAGTTGGATAAATTTTCCAACTTTTCAACAGTTATCTATGGAGGAAAAGTATGATGACTAAAGAGCCACTTTACCTGAGCCAGTGCAAGTCATCACATTTAGTTTACAAAGATATTTAGTGCCAAATTCAGAAGACAGCCTAAGAATCACAAAGAGCAGTCATATAACCCTAAACCACGGACACACAAAAGAAAAGCTAATGAACATACCTTTTTAAAAAAGGTTGAATAGGAATTATCCCAGATGAGTTTGTAGTGTCCTGCCATACATGTGGAGAAGTTTCCCTGTAAGGAAATACATGAAATATCAAGGATAAATATCAAGGATGTTAAACCAACTTCACCATGCATAAATTCCAATGGAGGATGACCATGAGATTGTAGTAACTCACTTGATCAGACTCGTAACGCCGATAAGGCAGGATCAGCTGTGAGTTAAAGACCTTTCAGTCAGTGCAATAAAAGGACAAATCAAAACTGAAACAAGCAAAACCTTTTTTCAAAAATAGAAAATTAAGAATATCTGTTTTATTTGAATTTATTCAAATAATATGAAAACCCCTTCTCAGTTTTTTAACTTGACTTCTGCTTTTTTTATTTTATAATTTTGTTTTCTTAGTCAGTTGTATAAAAAGTCAAAGATCTCCTTCAAGTAGTTATGTGCTTTATGATTTATAAAGAAACCTAAAAGAGAAGTGTTGGTGCTTGTGGATCATTTATTAAAATGCATGCTCACAATTGACCAGACAGGCACAGAAGTTGCAGTGTGGGGTGATGCATATGCACATGTGAAGCATAAATGCACAGTTCCACTCACATCATCCACATGCATCAACCTAGGTCTAGATGTTTGTCGTCTTTCCCCTTTTCCATTATATTTGGAACAACAAAAATTAGTATACCCTCGATAGCATTGCAGTAACCTTGGAAGCAATTTGGCAGCAATGGAACATAAATTCATTTGCTAGGCGTTGGATATTGTGCAAGGCACCTTGGTGTGTTATATGCAGCATTCTATTATAAAAGGTAGCATGTTAGACCAATATCAAATTCATTGCAATTGCTGGTTTGCCTCTGTAAACACATATCATGCGCGAAAAACAACAGTAAAACAAAAAACTCTTCAATTCGTATCATGTTTTGGATAAAACCCGTCTGGGCATTCAGAATATTAAAGGTGCATTGCAAGTATACACACACTTTGGAGGGCTGTTAAAGGGATCTGTAGCTCATGAACTTTGCAGCAAATGACCATCCAAATCCTAGTGCATGTGGATTGATACTACTTGTAAGTGGTGGTAATGAAAGACATCTTTAGAGATAATAGCAGTGTAGCATGACTAAGTCAGTTTTTTTTTTTTTTCTTTTGAAAATTAGTAATCTTCAGTTTTTCTTTTTCCATTTTCTATATTTTCTTTTGAATTAGACAATTCCAAATAGCAGATTCCATTTTCATCAAAATCACAATGCAAGGCAGCTGGAAGTTTGTTCTGAAAATAAAAAATCAGATGCAGTTCTGAAAAACAGAAACTCACAGTAACATCTCCAGAAGGACTGTTGTACTCTACGCTGAAACCAATATCCTGCCCCTGAAACACAATCTCCTTGTCAGCATATATCTTGCTACCAATGGTAAAATCGAGAGTTTCAAAAGAGAAATGACAACATAGGTTTTTTTTTTGAGAGGTAACAGTAAGAGCTATATTAATAAAGGAAAAAGATACAAATACATCAAATGAGAAAAGGGTCTAGAAGGAATAGACCGAAAAAGAAAAATGCAAAACAGAATAAAAACACAATTACAAAACATCCATAAATCAAATACAATCATCATGGCCCCATCCCTGCTCGAGTTCCTCTTATCTCACAGAAAAAACATGCTTGAAGTTGAGTTGTCGACTCCAAATTTTGCAACGAAATCCACCACACCATTGAATGTGCGGCTGACTTGGGCAAAGGAAACATCAAGTCCCGAAGCTAGAGCCCTAATCTCACTAACCGTGGTAATCAATCTCCAAGGAGGTCGCTTTAGTCCCATAGCCTATTTGATTGCATTTATCGAATCCCCTTCTATCATTAACTTGCTATGCCCATACACTGACCAGATAGTCAAAGCTCTCCAAATACTGAGGAGTTCCGCCTCATTTGAATACCTGATCTACACCGACTCTGTGAAAACTAAGAATGTTAGGCCACTGTGGTTCCTAAGAACACTTCCTATCCCTACTAGACCCGATTTTCCCCCAGAAGTTTCAATCACATTGAATTTCATAGCATCTTATTGAGGAACCCAAATGACAAAAATTCTTTGTTTCCTACTGTAGCCGCGACTGAGAGGAAATCAATGGGTTTGAGTCCCTTGAACTCATTAACGGAAAGAAACCAAACATACAACCTCCATTTAGCCCTCTGAAAAAGCTCACTAACCTCAATTCATTTTCCTTCAAATATTATGGAATTTCTCTTTTCAAAGGGTCCACAAGATAGTAGCTGGAATTGTGTTCCATGCTGCCTTCTGTAGAATTTAATACTTACAAAAAGAAAAAGGAGCAGAGATGGAGAAAAATTCTTCTCTGCTTTGTATGCTGTATCGTGTTTTCTTCTTAGTGGATACATGAATAAATAGGAAAAAGAGAGCCAATTTAGGAGGCAAAAAGGGAAATACAATAAAAAGATGCTTATTTACATTAAATCATACAACCATACAGTTGACTTTCCAAAATAAGATTAGTTGGGTCAATTATCCTGTATTGGGTCCCACAACACTCCCTCTCAAGCTGGCCCGAAGATGTGTAACAAACTCAGCTTGCTAATAACCGAAGCGAGTTGATGTAGAGGAACATACTTTGTCAATATATTTGCAAGTTGATATTTAGAGTGCAGATGAGGAGTGACAAGTCGACCTTCAAAAATATGTTGTCGAAAAAAGTGAAAATCAACTTCAATGTGCTTAGTTTGCTCATGAAAACCGGATTGGAGGCGATGTTGATTGCTGCCTGATTGTCACAAAACATAATAAGTGGATCAACGGGAGCAAAATACAACTCTGTAAGAAACTGACAGATCTAAAGTAACTCAACCGCAGTATTAGCCTTCGCACAATACTCTGCTTTAGCAATAAAGCGAACAACAATAGACTACTTTTTGCTACGCCAGCAGACTAAATGAGAGCTCAAGAAGACACAATAACTAGTGGTAGAAGCAGCGGTCATCAGGAGAGCCGACCCAATCTGCGTTGGAATAGCCACGAACTGAGAGGGAAAACTGCAGTGCAAAGAACAAACCCCGGCCTTGATGAGCTTTAAGATAGCGAAGGATGCTGAAAGACAACATGAAGATGGTTATCCCTTGGAGCCTGCATAAATTGGCTGACCACACCAACTGCATATGATAAATCTAACCAGGTAATAGTGAGTGACGCAAGACAACTAATAGGGTAACCCTAAATGCCTAAATTAGATTCCCTAAATATTAAGAGAGATGAAGTTAATGCACCTAAAACTAAAATGGGCTGAAATTAAATTCAAATTAATATCTGCAATTAATAAATATAAGATTTACCACAAATAATTAAAGAGATTCTTGGAAATCTAATGTAAACAATTATATAACTTACTAAACCAAATTAAGGAAGGGTAGTGGTAGCAAGGAGTGAAATGGATGGGTCCGGGACGAGTTTGGATGGGTCTGGGATAGGTTGGGACAGATTTAGGACGGGTATGGATGGATTGAGGACCGGTATGGACGGATTGAGGACGAGTATGGACGGATTTGGGACGAATCAGGATGGTCTAGGATGAGTTCTGGACGGTAAACAAGGATTGTTCTGGGATAGATCTGGGACGGTAACAGGACAATTCGGGGACAGATCTGGGGTGGTTTTGGGATGGAAATGGGACGAATCTGGGACCGCAGATGGCGTGGCTATGAAAGGTGACGGCCATGGGTCAAGGCTTTTTGTTATTGGAAGAAAA
The DNA here is from genome assembly GCA_013350335.1 of Chimonanthus salicifolius. Classification (NCBI taxonomy): domain Eukaryota; kingdom Viridiplantae; phylum Streptophyta; class Magnoliopsida; order Laurales; family Calycanthaceae; genus Chimonanthus; species Chimonanthus salicifolius. The sequence goes on from CM023536.1 coordinate 27,129,680, forward strand.
GAAAAGAAACAAAGAGAAAGGGGAAGAGAGAAGAGAAGAGAAGAGATAAAAGAGGATGAATAATACCTGGAGATGGAAGGATGGTAGCCTCACGCTAGGCCTCACGCCAAAAGGGCCTCACGCCAAAAGGAATCACTCCCAAATTATTTTCGTCGCACAAACAGTGGAAAAAAACTTCAATTTCATTCATCACTAAGTGTTAATCCCATATGGAGGGCTTACATCACATATATAGTGACTTAAAAATATGAAAAAGACCAAAATACCCTCAAATAAAAAAATACCAAATTACCTCCAATGATTCGAAAGCCCTAATTACATGTAAAATCATTAAATTTCCCCAAACAAAACCAACTATTGGACTAAACAAATAAATAAAAGAAAAAATACAATCATGAAAAGCTGGAAATCTTAAATCTAAATATAGAAACTTGCTAAATATGGAAATTCATGTGGTGCTCCGCATCAGTGAGGTAAATCACTTTCTCTACCAATTTCTGATAAAATACAGAAGTATCAAGAGAGTCGTTTGAAGCTGATAATTTCGTGTTGACATCTAGTGGACTGTCAGCCGGTTTACATCTAGAGTAGTCGACATCCTGTAGGAGATCAAGAACATACTTGCATTGAAATAAAAAATGTCCTCGAGAAGAACGAACGACTTCAATACCAAGAAAGTAGCACAACAACCCAGATCTTTAATATCAAATATGCGTTGTAGATAGTCTTTGAATTTAGAAATGGCTGCAACATCATTACCCATGAGAACAATATCATCAACATATACTTCTAGAACTCTGATACCATGTAGAATTTAATACTTGGAAAAAGAAAAAGGAGAAGAAAAGGAAAAGAGATGGAGACAAATTCTTCTCTGTATTGTATATTCCTCTTAGAGAATACATGAATAAATAGGAAAAAGAGAGTCAATTAAGGTGGCAAAAAAAAGAAATACAATAAAGGGATGCTTATTTACATTAAATCATACAACCATTCAGTTGACCTTTCAAAATAAGATTAGTCGAGTCATTTATCCTGTATAGGGTCCCACAACGACTTCAATCTGGGTTTAAGTCTTGAGAGAAACCACGACCCCACTAACCCATCACAAGTTCTGTCAAAGGCCCATGGAACATCCAAAAGGTTAGCAAAATTTTATCCATAAGCTCCGGGCAACAATGCAATAGCAAAGAGGTGATCTACATCTTCCTCTGGATAACTGCAAATGGAATAACTAAAAACTTCCTCCCCTCTCAACCATTGTCTAAACCGAGTAGATACCAGAGGAGTCGCCCATCCAAACGAGTTCATCCTCATCTTCTAAAAACAAAAGTAATTCTCTTAGCTAGTTTAGTAGAGCTTCCCTACTCCCATTTTCAAAGGACCTCAGTTCTCTCCTAAAATTAAGGTACCAGGAAATGTGATTGCCCTTGACTTTATAGCAGTCCTATATTAACGCCACAATTCCTTTAAAATCCTATCCCCCATCCAAAGATCCTTTCAAAATAAGGACCTATCCCCTCTACCGACCAGCAACTTAGTTTTACCTTTATATATGCTTCTCACTACTGATCCCTTGACTTGATCCAATCTTTTCGACGTTTTCCCCAGAACCCATCTGTTGCTATCCTCTAAATCATATCTAGTAGTCAAGGAGAAAGTGCTTCAGAATTTGTATTCTTCGGTTAATTATGATCGTGCTTTGGTAGTGGCAGAGCCATCGGCTGTGCAGGATGACGGCTCATGAAGATTATGCTTTAATTTGATAGGGATTAGGGATTGCGATTGTTGTGGAGACAATTTCCACTTTTCGGTTAATTTTTTTTTTTTTTTTAGCTTTATCCATTTTTATATAATAAACTTAACTTTCAAAAAAAAAAAAAAAAAAACTCTAACCCACAAGTCCTCCCTTTCTTTCCCAAAACACCAACACTACTTACACAGAAGGGCTTGATTTCTAACCTGAAGTGGGACAATTCCTATCCCTCCCTTTGACCTGGGCTTAATCACCTCTGACCAAGCAACCAGGTGGACTTTTTTTTTTTGCCTCCTTATCTCCCCAAAGAAATCTCCTAAACAACTGTTCCAATTTAGCCATTATTCCTCTTGTCATTTCAAAGAGGGATAAGTAGTAAATCGAAAGATTCATTAAAACATATTTGACAAGGGTTAGCCTACCCCCTAATGATTAGATATTCCCTTCCCCACCCAGCTAGTTTCCTCTCTATCTTTTCAACAATAAGTGCCCAGAATGGGTTCCCTCCCACATGTAAACCTAGGTAGATAAATGGTAACTTCCTAGTACCACAATCTATCTCCTTTGCTAACTCCTTAAGGGACTCTCCCTCCACATCAGTCCCGATTAAAGTGCTCTTACCAACCTAAGACCATAAACCAATTCAAAGCATCATGGTGGATGGAATCAAGAAAACTAAAAGACAGATGTAGAATACTAGGGATAGAGATTTCAATTTGAGAAGAAACCTACGTCCACTTTAGACTTCCCAACTCTAAGGTCGCCTCAATATACTATGAATGAGCTTTCTCACCCAGATAGTACAACCTAATTTTTTTTTTTATAGAGGTTCGACTCAAATGGTCTAATCCTCGACGCCTATTTTTTTGGGTGGTTCGAACACAATGTTCTAGTTCACCTTACAATTGATTCAAATAAAAAGAAAAGAGGAACACTTGCCTTGGGCCTTACAAGTCTTCAAAGAGTGTGTTATTCTTTGCTGATGTCTCTGCGCCTTCTACCTTCAGATCAAGTCCATTTATTAGTGAGCTTTGGCACAACGAACATGGGTACTAGGACAGGAGTATAACTGGTTTTGGGTCCTTGGAGAAACAACCACATCTTCATCATAAACCAAGTATTGAATACTCAACCATATCCTTGTCAAAGGACGATGAAGATGGATTGATGAGGCGGGAAAGATTTCTGGTGGCTATTTTATTTTCCAATTTTTCAAGTCTGCCCTTTGAATTAAGCCAGCGGTGTATTTATCATACAGTCTTGCAATGGCTAAGTCTCGGGGCCTCCAGGTTTCCTTCGAGACCTCGAGCCTGTATTTAGTAATATAGCTCTTAAGATTTTCAGATTTTAAGCCTTAGATCCTGTGACACCCAGGCAAAGGCCAGCTCACAAATTCGACACATGTAAGTGATTATCAATCACAATATAAGATTCCCAATCACAACGATATTTAAGATTTTGCAAAATCGTGAGGAGCCTTTCCAAATTCGTACATGATATTTTTTTTACATTATATTCTTAGATCTGGGGTTTTGAATATCATAACCCCATTTTAAGGCACACTTCACTTCTATTCTGCGTCATATTTAGTATCATAATTTGTCTTGCATCATATGGAATGAATGAAGAAATTCAAGTTTCTCCCATCTGCAGATCTGGTGTGACTCCTTTGTCATTGGTGTGAGATCAAGGAACCTTTTGCGTCATGGTGAATCCTTCAAGTTCTTCTACTACTCTAAATCTCCTTTTCTTTCCTTCCCCCTCCATCTCTCTTTTTTCCCACTTTTTTTTCCTCTTTCTACACCTTATTTCTGTCCCCTTTTCATCCAAACTGTAACCCTAACCAACCTTAGTTTTGTCCATATGACCATACAGACATGCTCGTATGGAGAGGTCTGTTTTTCCCTATTTCGCATTCCAAGCTCTAGATCCCTATCTTAGACTCATAGATCTAGCCCTAACCTATTGTTTCACCTATTTGAGACAGTTTCTCCCAAGAATTAAAAATAATAATAAACCCTAATCCCTTTGGCAAACCCTTGGTGATCCCATAGCCTTACTTCATACTTGGGTAACTGCTTTTTAAATCTAGAAAATCGAATATAGAGTTTGGTATGATTTAATTAGTCTTTTTAGGGATTTTGCATTGAAGACCAATAATACAACCTTGAGAGCTTTAAATATACGTGTCATTCTTTTTGAATCTTTGGATCTGTGAGTGTGAATTTGCCTTAGCTTTTCATTTATTCTTTATTTAATATTAACTTCTCTCTCTAACATCTTACACAAATCATGGATATAAGTTTCATGTCATTTTAGGATTCACCATTCACATTTTGCATTCTGACATAGGCCTCCTTATATCATTAGATCTAGGGTTTCCAATATTTTAATTCGTCCTGCATCAGATTTGGTATCAGAGCTTGTCGTACATCAAAAACCTCTTTAACCCACAACTGAGGAGGCAAAGAGATAATTTAAGACTGGATCTAAACAAGGATTCAGGGCCTCTTTAGGCAATGGGGAACAGTTTCAGATACCTTCATACTGAAGAAGAGAGACGCTGCGGGAAGAAATTTGGTTTCGTGAGGAATGTAAGTGGTAGTTAGGCAAAAAAAAAAAAAAAGCAATCGTCGAACTCAACTGTCAAATTTTGGATGGTCGGAAGTTGCAGGTAAATTCAACACACTTTAAAAGAAGAGAAACCCCAAGTTGTCCCATTCATTCGAGCAAAATACTCAAACCTCAGGCAGCTAAAGAAAAAAAAGGCTCAGGGAAAGGGAAAAGTTCCTTTTGGGGAATGACAATGGGTTGCGGTGTACGATTCGACTCGTCTCGGAGGGTCCAGCGATTCAAATCGCGTCTGGAATCGGTAAAGCCTTAAAATCATATGAGTCTTGAGTTGAATCGCAAGGTTTGCGATTCAGCCCAACGAATCGTTGTGTCGTATGATTCCAAAGGAAGGAGGAAGAAGGAAAAAAGAGCGAAAAGAGATGGAATACCTCTTCTTCGTCGCAGGTCTCCACTTCTTCCTTATCTATTTCTTTCGTTTCCACTTCTTTCTTTTCCTTTTCTTTCGTTTCCGCTTCTTGCTTCTTTATTTCTTTTATTTTTTCTTGACTGTCCCTTACTTTACTATTTTTACTTTAAGAAGCTTCTCTATTTCTTTCGTTTCTGCTTACTATATCGTGCGACAAACCTCCCTTACTTTACTCTTTCGTACGAGACTGTAAGCCCTTTTAGTTTCAACTCTTTTGTTTCTTTTAGACTCTGTTTTTTATTTTTTATTTTTTTACCATTTTTTTTCTTTAATTAAAAAACATCTCTTTTATTTTTTCTTATTAATCATTTATATCTATCTTTTTTTTTAAATTCTCTATTTTTTTTATTTTTTAAATAATGAATGCTAATAAAATTTATTTAACTTTGATTTATTTGTTGAATATTTAAATTTATCGGTATTTAATATTTATATTTTAATCTCATATTAATATATTTCTTTTTTTATTAGACATTTTTTGAGATTTTGAAATTTGGATAATAAAAAATTATGAATTATGACGATTTGGATGTTAAAACTTGATTTCTAATGTGTTTTGATTCTATTATACTCATGTGTTTGCATATTTGCTTATATATTATGAAGAATTGAAAAATCATCTTGTTATTCTATGTATGTTATATAATAATTTTAGAAAAAACGTTATGACTTTTACGATTCTACGATTCAGGATTCATACCCGTAGACCGATTCACGATACGACTCGAGTTTGACAACATTAATGAGCCATGTGAAATATTAATTGTTGAAAGAATAAAAATGCAAATTCGATGTTCCCATGTTTGGATCTTATTTGACTTTTGTGAGGCTCCATTTGTCCACTGGAGAGGGTGGGACCATACAATAATCCTCAAAATGATAAAAAGCAACGTAATCATATATTCAAACAAGAGCAAAGTTAATACCATATTCAATTTTCCTTGCGTTAGTGAGAAATCCCACGCAATATAGGAATTCACAGACTCCACTGCCAATAAGACCTAGAAAACAGAAGCAACAAATAGATGTTATGAAGGTTCAATATGAAGGATTAATCCTTCAATGTTCAATGAAAGCAAGCAAAATATTAGAACACATACATGATCCCATGCACACCGCTTACCAACCAAACACCACTAAAACCTTTAAGTGGCAAGAGTACCATCCCTCTTACTTGTAGTGTTGAATTATCTCCTGGTCCTCTAGTCCCAAATTTATTTACAAACTTGATTAGTAAGTTCTCTTACATAATCCCTCAATTTCTAACTGTTATTCTTACCTTTAATTTTTCCAGGATCAAGATATGGAGAGGACAACTTGATGCGGCGCAGCAGATCCATATACGAATGTGGAGTTGTTTTTTTTTATTATTATTTATTTTTATTTTCAATTTGGTTGTAATTAGAAATTAGGACTTCCTATTTTGAGTGAGTTTATGTTTGTTTTAAGCTATTTTTAGGACTTTATTTAAGGGTGATATATCTTACAAAAGACCTTTCTTGTAAAGCATTATGAGATACGATTGAATAAAAATAAGATTTGAGATTTTCGAAAACCTTCTGCGAGTGATTTGGAGGGATTCCATTTTGGCGTGAAGCCTGACGTGAGGCCATCCTTACATCTTATTCAGGTAGATTCATCTTCTTCCATTCTGGGCCCTTCTCTATTGTCACCAACCTCTCTAGTACCCTCCTTTGTGTTCGCCATCTCCAAAGCCCCTTTTCCTATTGTTGACGTCTCATTCTTAGGCCCTATTTTGCTACTGTGAGGCCCTTTTCCTATTTCCCTTCTTTTGCATAGTTGCCCTTTCAAATCCTATTACCCACGTGGCTAGCATCCAGTTTCCTAAGTCATCCATTACCCATTTTAAGTGTTTGGATTATTATTGAATTAGTTACATTGAATTTCTGGATTTCTTTATTATTTGCAGCTTATCATATTATTTGATTGTTAGTTTGTTAATTTTAATTTTAATTTCAGCCTTTTGGTTCGTGCATATTTAATTGGGTCCCTTCAAAGTTGCATTTAGGCATTTAGGGTCTCTTTAGAGACGTGTCCTGTATCAAATTGGTATCAGTAGCAAGGTTGAGTTGTTTCTTTAAACACCCACGGTCTTAGGTCGCATTTTATTTTTTATTTTTTTTATTTTTTTAAAAATTGCATTGCATTTTTTTTTTAATTTTTTTTTTTTTGCATTTTATTATTTAAAAAAAATTACATTACATTTTATTTTTTGAAAAAAAATTGTATTTTTATTATTTAAAAAAAAAATAAGTCATTACATCACTGCATTCATTACATTTAGAGTTAAGTCACATCATTTAGTGTGTCTTACTGTTTATGCCCGCTTAGCCAACATGGAAACCAGAATTGAAGAACAGGCGACCAGAACAATAACCGCTTCGATGAACTAGAGCTTTCCCTCAATCAAAATAATGACATGGAAGTTGGTGGTGGTAGAGGTCGAGGTAGAGTCGATGATCGAGGGCGTGGTGGACAAAGATATGGTCCCCAAAACCATTATGCTTTTCATGACTTTCCCTGACCCTGAGTCTGAAATAGTGAGAACTGTTAAAGTTGAGGCTCCGAGCTTTGATGGTCAACTTGACCCAAAGGTTTTTATTGACTGGTTGTCTGGCATGGAACACTACTTTGAATGGTATAACACGTCAAAAGGGCGTCGGGTGAAGTTTGCAAAAATGAAATTGTTGGGTCAAGCCAAACTTTTCTGGACCAATATAGAGCGCCAAATTGAAAGAGCCGGAGGTGAATCTATTTCTAATTGGGATGAAATGAAAGAAAAACTGAAAGAAAAATACCTCCCTTTGACCTTAATGGACCAATGGCAAGCACTTCGTCAGGGAAACATGTCAGTTGCCGATTACATCGACAAGTTTGATGAGTACATGATGAGATGCGATATAAAAGAGGACATTCTTGTGACTCTTTCTCGGTTTAGAATGGTCTCCGTCTAAATCTCCAAAAGGAGTTGATTCCCCCACAGTGTCAACACCTTGTAGGAGATTTATCAGAGAGTTCAAGAACTAGAACGTTACCTAAAACTGAACCCTCCTAGCCAGTTTGAATCTACTCTACGGGGTACGGTAAGTGAAGCCAAGCTAGCCACTAGTGCTCCATTCCAAAATAAGGATGTAAGTGCCAAAGGAGCCTCTGGTGCGAGCTCGTCCATGAGTGTCCAAAACTGCTATAACTGTCATAGTTATGGGCATTACGCTCACGAGTGTCCTACCAAGAATCAAAATAAGGAAAGAGCCCTCAGTGTTGGAAAAACAGTCAAATAAACAGACTGACCAGGACATTGAAGATGAAATGATATATGAAGGGGTACATCCCGGTAGTGACGAGGGCATCAATAATTTCGACGAAAATCCCCTTAGGTTGGTTAGGTGTGTTTCCATATCATCCCCATCCATAGGCCCTAGTCCAGTGCCTATGTCAACCAAGTTGTCTGAGTTGCATCTACATTTGCACCACATACACATGCATTACATGCTGAAATTAAAAGTGAAATTGATACATGCGATGAACAATATGAGTTTGCTACAGATTCTTAATTTAAGTTCTAGGATGTCAATGTGGGTGATTCTATGACGATTCACATGAGCCGCGAACGGTTCCCACAAGGAATCATTTTGAGGCAAGTTGGACCCAGTGTGCATTCCCCATCATACCATACACCTTTCCATGACCCAATAGCCTTACCACTCCGCCCCACCTCATATGAGCCTCATCTTGACCTACATACTGGCCTACCTAGCCCACTTCATAATCCTTGGCCTGAACCTACAAAGCCTTCCCTGTCACCCAAAAGAGAGAAGGTAGAGTTTATACTGAATGAGAAAGTGGTTTCCTCACACCAGCCGAAGACAAAATTCACATGCTTGACAATAGATGAACTTCAGCGACAGGATCCGACTCTTTTGGTGAGATACCACAGCTTTGTATTGCCAGAGGCATATTCTTCTCATTTAGCGCATGTTGACCACAGTGACAGTTCAGATGTACAAGCATCCCAGCGACGACGAAAGAAAGCCGCTCCAGCAGCATTGTGGCTTGATGATGGCTCCATTGGATGACATTTGAAGACCTCACGTGCGTGTGAATGCATATTGAAGACCCCACAGTGGGAAGACGCATACGTGGGAAGATTGATGTCTTTTCATCTGTTTGAACTCGAGGTCGAGTTATTTTCAAATGGAGAGATTGATGCGGAGCAGCAGATCCACATACGAATGTGGAGGTTCTTTTTTTAATTATTTATTTCTATTTTCGATTTGGTTGTAATAAAATATTAGGATTTCCTATTTTGAGTGAGTTTATTTTCGTTTCAAGTTATTGTTAAGAGTTCCTTTATTTAAGGGTGATATATCTTATAAAAGCCCTTTCGTGTAAGCATTATAAGATACGATTGAATAAAAATAAGATTTGAGATTTTTGCAAACCTTCTGTGAGTGATTTGGAGCGACTCCTTTTTGGCGTCAAGCCTCGCGTGAGGCCATCCTCACATCTTGTTCAGGTACGATTCATCTTCTTCTCTTCTATCTTCTTATTCTCTATTTTCCTATCTTTTTTCCTTTCTCTTGCTGCCGAACCCATTGAAGACCCTACCCTCTTTGCTGCTGCTTCCAGTTCTTTCCATTGTGTTGCTGTGATCCCATATACCTTCTCCTTGCTTCCGTGCCCCCTCTAAACCCATCTACTGCTGCCGTATCATCCCATAACCATTCCTGCCATTGTCGCCGACACCTGCAACACCTAAATCTTCCATCTCTTGCAGTCGCAACCCATTCCAGGCGCTATCTCTGTTGTCGCCAACCTCTACACTACCCTCCTTTGTGTTCGCCATCTCCAAATCCCCTTTTCCTATTGTTGCCGTCTACTTCTAAGGCCTTATTTTGTTGTCGTGAGCTCCTTTTCCTATTTACCTTCTTTTGCATGGTTGCCCTAAAGCCTTTCATAGTCCGTTCGTTCTTAACGTTTCATATCCTCTTACCCACGTGGCTTGCATCCAGTTTCCTAAGTCGTCCATTACCCTATTTTAAGTGTTTGGATTATTATTGAATTAGTTATATTGAATTTCTGGATTTTTTTATTATTCGTAGCTTATCATATTATTTGATTGTTAATTTGTTAATTTTAATTTTAATTTCAGCCCTTTGGTTCATGCATATTTTAATTGGGTCCTCTTCAAAGTTGCATTTAGGCATTTAGGGTCTCTTTAGAGACGTGTCCTGCATCACAATTGGTGATGGTTCTAAAAATCATGGTCAGTAAGTTCTCTTACAAAATACGTCAATTTCTTAGTGTTATTCTTACCCTTATTTTTTTCTAGGATCAGGATATGGAGAGGACAATCGGTGATGGTTCTAAGAATTATGGACAATTGTGATAGTTGTCAATTTGGAAAATACTATCGAATCTCATTTAAAAGTTCAAATAACATTTTTAAACATGATTTTATACCTATTGAGTTATCTTGATGTGTGGACTGTTACTATTTCCTCCTCTACTGATTATCATTATTTGTTTCATTCATTAACGATGCTTCTTGTATGCCTTGTGTTTATGAGGTTTCCCATCGTTTTCTACATTTTAATAAATGGGCTTATACTCAATGTTTGATGCGGGCATCATGCATAAAGATGTAAATGAGGAAGCAAACTACATGATTTTTTGAGGTAGAATGGGGCCTAAATCAGCTAATTGATGGTCTAGAATGGTAAATTTATTGCATGTGGACCCTACCCGTGGGCTGAAAACCACACTGGAAGCATTGGGGACCCCGCAGATGATTTGCGAGGTGAAAAACCCTAGCTCTAAAGAGAGTTAAAAATTGGTATGGGAGGGTGCCTAGTCCAACCTACAACAGAGGCAATTGGCATGTGTGGACTCTAGGTGGTGCATGGATTGTGGCAAGGACTTCTGTTTGGCTAAGAACAACGTGAGGTGGCGCATAGGAGTTGCCTTTCTCTCATTGGTCAAGACAGAACATCAAGTTGACATGGCCTTTTATAATTGGTTGCTTTTTTTTTATCTTCAATGTGATTGGTCCATGTGATGTGTAACACTCGTAGGATAGCACAAACCCTCCCACGCCCATTGGGTTTATTTTTCACTTTCCCTCCTCAACCAAGCACCTATAAACAAAGGTGCTGGTTGCCCACATTGAACACACGAATTGGAGTTTGGAGTTAAGTTTGAAGAAGAGAAAATTCTCTTCATTTTAAGTAAATTCTTAGTTTTCTTTGGACTCTAGTTTTTTTTTCTGTGTAGAATTAATTTTAATACAGGCAAGCATACATTTAAATTCTACATAAATTCATTCAAATCTGATTGGTGTGATTTAATTGCATACTTAAAATTTAATTCAAGCAAATTCAAACCTAGTTCCATTAAAAACTTAGTTTCACCGCGGGTTTCACAAGTGGTTAATTTTCTGGGTGAAATTTGGGGCTTTTTTCTACTTTTGCAGTGTGAAATTAGACCAGGTTCTTTATTTTCTAATTGAGTTTCCGGTTGCCCAAAGTTAAGGTGAGATTCAATAAGCGTTGGAAGAGACGAGAGATCTGAGGAACCCTCTAAATTCCGGGTGACTGAGCGATTCAGGGCTTCTAAAGTGCTTAATAGCTTGAGCTGGGTTCGAGTTAGCCTTTCCATTTATTTGAAGGCTTGAAGAGGTTGGTCATCAAAGCTTTGTTCCTGCATATACCTGTTTAGGCACACATCTTGCTTTCATTGCTATTTGTTGTTATTTTTAGAAAACGATCTTTTTTGCCTCTTTTGTAGCAAGCAGCCTCACTGTTGGGAGAGCGACACATTGCACTCCTCATACGACAAGTGGTGGGAGGATACACCAGACGCAGACGCAACCAGCGAGACAAGGCTGATTACGGTTTCCAATCTGATGCAAATGAGGTGCTCCAGAATGATCAGAATGCACAGTTTGAGAATCAGATCAGATGCGTGAAAGATAATTTGATGGAGAAGATAGCAAAATTGCGAGAGGCAATTTCAAAACTCTCCAGACAATTAGGGGCAGACAATAGACAACAGGAACAAGCACCTAGATTGCCATCAAACAGATATAGAGCCTCCAGGTCGAGATTTCATGATTCTTCTAAAAAGGGTCGTGCAGACGGTCATTTCTATCAACAGAGGAATCAACCTATAACTGGTGATAGAAGGCCATATGGGAGAATCCAGAGGGTTGAACAGGACGGGACCTTCGGCATTAAGCTCGATATCCACGAGTATTTCAGAGCCATGGTAGGAGATGAATTTTTAGATTGGGTAGAAACAGTAGAAAATGTATGTGATTGTAAAAATGTACATGACCCTAAGGGTGTGTTAGTGGCTATCAAGTTAAAAGGAAGGGCACTGGCTTGGTACAAAAAAATAAAAATGGAGAGACAAGCCGGAGGTAGAGAAAAAATTCAGTCGTGGGATAAGCGTAAAAAGCTAATGTATAAAACATACCTCTCCACTAATTACACATAAGACTGTTCCATAGACTTCAAAGTTGAAATAAGGTAACAAGACGGCAGCGAAATATGCGGAAAAGTTCAATCACCTATTGGCTCAGAAGAATTTGGCAGAAACAGAGAAGCTGAGTGACCAAATTTATTGACGGACTGAGACCCTCCATAGCAGATTTCATGGCACCTTTCGAGTTTCTTGAGTTGGCTGATGAATACAGGAAGGCCATATAATGCGGACATCCTAACATACAAAGTTTATCAAAGGCAAAGAAGGAAGAAGAAGGCCCACATCTCACTGCGTGTTGATGATATAGCAGTCTGAAGACCTCATGTGTTTACTGCAGCTAATTCTGCAGAACTCCAGAATCAGGTGATAGACCTCATGTGTTATACTGCAGAATTAGGTATTGCATTGTGGGTAGTTATTGTATTTTGTAAATAGAACTGTAAGCAAAATCAGGTACTGCATTGTGGCTAGTTACATGTACTGCATAACCCGTGAGGGTTGGCTTGACAGCTAAGAACCCGCCCAAGATGCAGGAGGTGTTGTGTTCAAATCACTCTCAACACATAAGGGTCACTCCTGGTAGCTTTACCTAGTGTGTGTGGATAGGGAGGTTTGTACATGCCCCAAGGATTAATGAGGTTCTCTAAGAGGCCTGGACATCTTGGTCTTCAAAAAAAAAAAAGATATGTTACCGGCACTGCATTATCCTGTGGTTAATAAATAGGACTGTAATTAGAGAAAAAGGAGATTTGGCAATGACTGAGCTTGAAAAACATGTTGGAATCCTGTGAAGGGATTAATGGTGTGAAGCCACTTTGGGAGTGATTCCCATCCTATTTTTGTGTTTCTCCAAAGATTTTGCTCCACTGGTTCCAGTTCTTATAACACAGTGCTAAACACAACTCAGAAGCCTATGGATAATGGCATTGATGATGATGATGGCTACTGGAGTAAAATAATGCCTTGTTCACATATTGTCTAATATAATGATTGTGCCAAGCTTATTTAAGAAGCCATCAAAAACATTTAAAAAATCTGCTACTTGTGCACCAAGTTGTCACTACTTGAAAAATGATATGCACCACAATAAATAATGACAAGGTTAGTCTTCTAACTAAAACATACCTCAAAAGTTTTTCCTGCAGGAATGACAGTTTCCTTGTAGTCATCAGTTCTCCTACAAAAAGTGACAAGAGTACCTCAATTTGAACGAAAAATATATCAAGTTTTAAGTACATCATATGCCACCTCATCACATTAAGAATGAAGACAAAGAAAAACCATGGGGAAAACATATCTTGGTGGAAAACTACCTTGACTCTACAGCACCAGCCTCCTCGGCTGAAATTAAGAACGGGGAATGTGCAAAAACCTCCCTGTAGTACATGAGCACACTAGTCAAAAATATTATTGACAAAATCAACTTCCAGATATGGGGACTGGAGAGTTGCGTTTTAATCAACTTAACAACTTGGTGTGGAATAGCCTAGTGCCCCCAAGTGTGCAAGTGTTTTCATGGGTAGCAATCAAAAAGAAAATATTGGTCAGATGTAATTTTAAGGATAAAAAATTGTTACCTAATGGAGCCCCTTTATTGCGTGTTTTGTGCGGGTAGATGAGCGTTTGGTGTTGAGACTTGAAATATTACATTTTTACCCCTGATATTTAGGTCAGTTACCTTGGTTTTGTGCATATAAGATGCATTTCATGGTTTATTTTAGTTTTGTAGGTAAATTCAAGGAAATATAGGAAATCAAGTTAAATGAGTGGATAATTGCCGGAAGCAAGCTTAAAATAGAAGATTTGGAATTTTATGATTAAATCATACCACTTTTAGGATTTCAAATGTAAATTGATTAATTTGAATCCGTTTATGAGAGAGTAGATTAATTCAATATTTTAGATTTTAAGTGGTTGATTAATTATTTAATTCCAATACAAAAGAGTGTGCAATTAAAGAGGCCAAGAGATTGAATTCAAGATTAATGGGTCAGAGATCCACTGCAAATGGCCCAAGCTTTGCTCCAAATGTTAGAACACTGGGCCAGGCCAAGCACTCCATGCGCATTCTCCAATGTGGGCCAGGCCAAAGTGAATCCAAGTCCAGCAAGCCCAAGTCCACATACTCCAGTCTAAGATGTCCAAGCCCAATCCAAGATCCGATGCTCCAGGTTCATATTCGAATCCACATAACCCAATATTCCAAGTCCATGGCCGAATTCCCGTAGTCCACATACCGTAGCCTATCTCATTTAGAATTCATTTTAGCCATCCATTTTATCATGCATTAATATCCATCATCCATTTAATCATGCATCAATCTTAACCATTTATTTCATGCATTTCATCCAAGTCATCCTTTTGCATTGATTTAATTAGGTAAACCATAGAGCCTCCCATCCAATCTCATCCATACATCTTTCATCTTAGATCTAGGCCATCTAATTCATCCATCATGTAGATTAACCTTAGAATATCATTCATCCATGCATCACCTAATCATTCATCAATTTAGATCATCCATCACATATTAGAGCCATTAGATCTTAACCAATTAATCATAGCCCTTCATTTGATGCATCCATCTAATAAAACCCTAGGATTAGTTTAACTTGCCTCCCAAGCCAATCCAAATCCACTCCAATATGAAAATCACAAATTCTAGAACACTCCATGCGCATAAGTCCATGGAAAATCTCTATTCTTTCTCTCCAATCCACTCCACCTCATCTCCACATCACTCAATTCTATCCTCACACGATTTTCTCTATCTCCTTTCCATCCATTCGAAAATCACATGTAATCCTCTCCACATCATCTCATCGTCTCATCCATCCATCCATCTAGCTTTCAATCACAACCGTTCATATCATTGCATGCATTGAAACCCTAAATTGCACACCAAATTCGCCTATAGCCTCTCCTATTTTCTCTCATTCCTTTTCTCTCTCTCCAAGTTTTCTTGCACACCAAGCCACCATCTAGCCAAATTCGTGTACACCATAGAGGAGCCCTAGGTTTTCTATCTTTTTAATCCCATCCACCCATATTCCATTAGATTTAATCACATCCTTTCATCCAGTAACTTAAACCCAGATTTAATCTTAGTCGTCCGTCCATTTCTTGAGCCTATAAATACCCCATTCGACCATAGCCAAAATCGAATTTGACCTGGAGCTCAAGAGGACTAAAGGCTGAAGAGAAAAGGCAAGAAGACAGAGACACCACTCGAATTTTACAAGTGAGAGTTCTAAATTTTCATTTATTTTGTCTTTCTTGTACTTAATTTTATGTATACCTGTACTTAAATTCTTTCACTAAATAAATAAACGAAGTTTTCTTTTAGAATCGTTGAAAGTCCGATTATTCAAATTTCTTTTTATACTCTCTTTTGATTTTAAATTTATATTCTTTATTTAATTAAAAGATTTAGGGAACGTTATAGAGGGTAGTGAAGTAGAGATGGGGGTTGTGATTATCGTTATGTAAAGAATTCAAAGGAGTTTTCTATTTCTAACTTCTTTTTTTTCTTGGGAGGGTTGTTTATCTGGTGGGTCTATGATACAAACCTAGGGTCGAATTGGTAAAATTCGCTACTAGGTTAACAGTTTCAGAGTATGGTCTCTGAATGACCCACGCAACCAATTAAGGTTCGTAAAAAGGATTCTGCCTTGGCTGGGGTTTTTGCTAAGAAATACCCGAACTACAAACAACTATGCCTTATGGAATTTAGATTAAGGTCTCTTTTAATCCAATTGATTTAAGAATTGCGGAAGCGAATAATTAAAGGAGATTAAAGAGAAAACAATTAAATACTTAATCTAAAAATCATAAAACAATAATTGAATTATAATCACCAAGACTTACTTGTAAAGGGGTTGAAGACTAGATCCTGATCCAGCTTCAATGTAGAAAAGGCTTCCGCTCGGGGCCTAAGCCCAAAGTGAAAAACATAACTCCAAGAGTCTCTTTTTTTTCTTCAAAATATTCAAGTGTATTGAAATCGAAAATTACATCTCAATTTAAAGAGAAAATCAATGAAAGTCTAAACTACCCTTTCCTAAAAATATCCTATGAAAATAGAAGAAAAGCCTAGCAATTGGAAACATGGACGGTCCTTATTTAATTGCTAAATAACTAAGATACAAGTCCCAAAATAAACAATTTCTTTCCATGCTTCCAAAAGTCTCTACACGTTGGAGAGCTGTCCAAATCTTCAAAACATGTAAATTCCATGCATTCCAACGATTTTGATTCATCTCCTGCTTGAAAAAACTGTCCAAAGAGTGGGGAATCTCGGCCCTCCATTCTTCACAAAAATCCTATAAATAGAGGCCTCTCCTACACATTGAAATTCGAACTTGATTTGGAGAAAAGAAGGCTTGGCGTGGAAGTGAGGAAAAGAAGAGGAGAAAGGAGAAGAAAAGGTTAGGGAAATTCGAGTTTCAGAAAGGGTTTCTGGGTTTGATTTCTTCAAATTTTCCATATCATTTTCTTGTAATTTCTTCAATTCAATTCCATGTTTTATGAATAAAATAAAGGTGTGATGAAATATTTAGGTTATGGTTTTCCAATTATTCAATGTATGTGTAATGATTATTTGATTTTGTTTTTATGCTTTAATCAAGTCTTATATTTGGATTTAATTTTAAATGTTTCGAATTGAATGTGACGAAAATTTAGATTGAATCGATTTTTTCTCTCTTCTTCTAAGGCTCTTATTTTAAGAGTATGATGAAATATTTTAGATATAGAGGAGAAGTATATATTCCGTTCTTTCTAAGGTTCAGTTTGCAATGTTTATTTTAATGAAGTTCATAGATTCGATCCTCTACAAAAAGGTGAGAATCAATAAGCTGAAAGATGGAAGGGGAACTGATCTATGCACAAGTACTTTTTCTAAGAAGGGGAACCGGATGATGTCACCATGGTCCTTTTTTGGGGCAAAATTAGAAAAAGAGTATGGTGACATCATCTGGTTCTCTTTCTTAGAGACAATACCAGTGCAAAATCATTTCCTGGAGAAGTACCAAATAATAATAAGCACGAAAAGCTGTCTTTGTGTGTGAGAGAGAGAGAGAGAGAAAGAGAGAGAGAGAACCCTATAAATTTGAGAAAACGTTCAAACTCGGATGTATAACCATGCACTGCTTGCTCCAAAACAGCTAACTTATCTTTGTGCCTGCTCATCAGGATCATGAAATGAAAACAATGGAAACGTCTATGGAAAAAAGGAAGAAAGGAAAGGAAGTCCAATAAGACCTTATATTTCAATGATATCATTAGAACCTAAGAAGCATCGATACGGGTAAGCGTATCGGATAAGACACGTATTCGAAATGGGGATACTGCAAATTTTGAAAAACTAGGATACGGGTACGGCGGGATACGCCGAATTAAAAAAATTATTATTATTATTATTATTATATATATATATATAGATATATTCAACAAAATAAATTCAGACATTTACAAAAAATATCATAAATTCTACTATCAGATAAAAATTATTAGAAAATTATATTTTTATTTTTATAATGAATACAATATATATATATATATATATATATATATATATATATATATATAATAAATTACAAAAGATATATATTAGTAAAGATTACAAAAGATATATATTATAAAGATTAGACTATTAACAATTTAGTATTATGAAAAGATATATATAATATGTTTAAAAAATATTTACAATATTACAGTATATAATAAGTGAATGACTATTGAGGTTTTTACAAAAAATATCATAAATTCTACTATGAGATAAAAATTATTAGAAAATTATTTTTATTTTTATAATGAATACAATATATATATATATATAATAAATTACAAAAGGTATATATTAGTAAAGATCACAAAAGATATAATATTATAAAGATTAGACTATTAACAATTTAGTATTATGAAAAGATATATATATATATATAATATGTTTAAAAAATATTTACAATATTACAGTATATAATATGTGAATGATTAATGAGGTTAAAAAAATAATACTGAAAAGATATGTATATATATATATATATATATATATATATATATATATATATATATATATATATATATATATATATATATATATATATATATTTTCCCCTTTTCTCCCATGCTACCGTATCCCGTGCCGTGTCCTTTCGTGACTGCTACCGTATCCTTGATGTATCCGTATTTAAAAAAAAAATATTTAATTGAATATGTATCCAAGCCGTATCCGTGTTGGAAACGTATCCGACACGGATACTCGAAGGGTTTTGGAGTATTCCTGCTTCATAGATTAGAACATTTAAAAACTGAATTTTTTTAGTGAAGAGTGACTTCTTACAGCTTTTTTGACTCAAAACGGCCCCAAGAAAGAAGAAGAAACAGTCGAATTGAAAGCACCATGCTCGTAAGGCTGTAAAGACATGGCCCGTAGCGCTGCCTCTGTTCTTCCATGGGCCTGAAGTACAGCAATTGCAATGTATCAATATGATATGTAAATGCAATCTAAATGCATCTCAAATAGAACATACAAACAGGCACCAAAAAAAATTAAACAGAGAAAGATAAAGAAAAATTTGTACCCCTGATCATCATTAATTTGACGTATAAAATCTAGTAAAACCTGCAAGATATGAAAACATCAGGTCATAGATTAAAATTATCTAGAATACTTTGAGGGAAAATGAGGGGGGGAAATCAACCTTTAACAAGAAGCGCACAATCACAAACTAACAAATTGCTACATACTTAAAGCAAAATCATATAATCTAACCAAAAGAACTCCAAACATGGGGAGGCAGCAGTGCGGAATTTTCCGCAATGGGTGAAAGCCTGACGGAGCAATGCCGCGTGGAGGTAGAAGGCCCACGGGTCGTGAACTTCTTTTCTCGGGGAAGAAGCAATGACGGTATATGAGGAATAAGCATTGGCTAACTCTGTGCCAGCAGCAGCGGTAAGATATAGGATGCAAGCGTTATTCGGAATGATTGGGCGTAAAGCGTCTGTAGGTGGCTTTTCAAGTCCGCCGTCAAATCCCAGGGCTCAACCCTGGACATGAGGTGGAAACTACCAAGCTGGAGTACGGTAGGGGCAGAGGGAATTTCTGGTGGAGTGGTGAAATGCGTGGAGATTAGAAAGAACACCAATGGCGGAAGCACTCTGCTGGGCCGACACTGACACTGAGAGACGAAAGCTAGGGGAGCGAATGGGATTAGATACCCCAAACCAACGAAAAAAGCTCCAAACTTAGTGAATCATTTCTTTTGCCCTTTGCAAGTTGGAGTGTTTCACCACCACAAGAAGAGTAACCAGTTGTAACAGCAGGAACACAGGGAGAGAGTGGAGAGAGTGTGAGAGAGCATCAAAGAGAGATTGGGAGGGAGAGAAAGAGAGTGCAGAAAAGAAAGGGATTCTACCTGCAGACCAGAATGGAGTGGCGAGAGCTACAGGAATGAAGGGAGGAAGCAGATGGGGAAGGTAAAATGAAGAGAGGAAACAGAGAAAGGTCGTCGATCACAATTTTCTTCATGAACTTATTGGACTTCACCTCTAACAGTTGGCAGCAAGGCATATTCAAGCGTTGGGGATCGGTCTTAGATACTTTCATTCCCAAGAAAAAAGATTCAGCAGGTCGAACCTTTGCCTTCCGAAGGATGAGATTTGGCATCCAAGCAGAAAAGGCAGTTAAGGGACTCAATGGTATGATACTGGAAGGATGAAAGTTACAAATTAACCTAGCACATTACAAAAGGAGAGCACCATCAAAGCGAACCCAGCAATCCATGATCTCAGGTAGTTGCGATTCCAAGGAAGGGTACAACTATTGCAACCCTAATGAGAAGTTACAGCTAAGAAAGAAAATCCTAAGTCGGGCCAGGAGGACATAAGGAAAGGCAAAAACGATGTTGGTGGTCGTTGACGGGTGGAGGTGGACAAAAGCCATTCTCAGGCAAAGGCGGATGAATCAGCTGATGAGAGTTTTCTCTCTCCAGAAGAAAAAGCTGAGGATCCGACTCTTCTGGTGAGATACCACAGCTTTTTACCGCCAGAGGCGTATTCTTCTCATTTAGAGAATGTTGACCACAGTGACAGTTCAGATGTCCGAGCATCCCATCGACGACAGAAGAAAGCAACTCCAGCTGCATTGTGGCTTGATGATGACTCCATTGGATGACATTTGAAGACCTCACGTGCACGTGATTGGATATTGAAGACCCCACTCTGGGAAGACGAGTGCGTAGGAAGATTGGTGTCCTTTCATCTGTTTGAACTCGAGGTCAAGTCTTTTTTTTTTTTTTCAAATGGAGAGATTGATGCGGCGCATACATACATACACACATCAAAAGAATCGGCAGTTTCTTTTTTCTTTTTCTTTTTTAAT
This sequence comes from Chimonanthus salicifolius, assembly GCA_013350335.1. NCBI lineage: Eukaryota > Viridiplantae > Streptophyta > Magnoliopsida > Laurales > Calycanthaceae > Chimonanthus > Chimonanthus salicifolius. The sequence continues at coordinate 27,150,365 of CM023536.1, forward strand.
TTTAGTAGTTTATTATTGTTAGGACTCTAATTAGAGGTTTCCAATTTTAGGTGTTGCTATTTTCTTACTTTGATATTATTATAAATGCCATGTGTAATCCCATTTTTGAGAACACGATTGAATGAATAGAAAACTTTGAGTTTCCGCAGATCTACGATTGATTGGAGTGATTCCTTTGTGGCGAGAGGCTTGGCGTGAGGCTGCATCTCCCTCTAGGTACAATTCTTCCTTTTCTCTTCTTCTCTTTTCTTTTCCTTCCCCATCTTCTTTGTTTTCTTTTGATTTCCCCAAACCCAAAATATGTCCCCTTCTCTACAGCCCACAAAACCACCCTTCTCAGTTGCCGTGACCCTCTAGACCCCACTTCCTTACTGCTGCATCACTCCAAAGCCTTCCCCTACTTGTCGTGACCTTCTATTTCCCCTTCCTTGAGCGTCGCCCTACCTATTGTCCTTCTTTTCCTTACTGCCACCTCCAAATCTTCATAACCAGTGTGGCCTTCCCTCATTAAGCCCTACGACTTTTGCCGCAAGCCCCTTTTCTCCTCACCTTTCGCCGTTACCTCCCAAATCCATCTTCACTGTCGTCGCCACTACTTAAACAGTCCCTCTTCTTTCCATCGACAGACGAACCCATTTGCAAACCATCTGTTCCTAACTTATATCTCACGTGTCATTACTTATTCATCCTATCACCCATGTGCCCAATGTCTAGTTTGATACCATTCATTACCCGTGCAATCCAAGCCTTGAGTTTGACCTGATTCACGTTGGAATTGATTAAATTCTTAGTATTTGCATGTTTATTTGTGATAAATTTTATATTTATTAGTTGTATTTATTAATTGAAGTTTAATTTCAGCCCATATTAGTCTTAGGGTTCATTATTTTCATCCTCTTTAATTTTTAGGGAACCAAATTAGGCACTTAGGGTTACTCTATACTTTGTCCTGCATCAGGGAGACCAAGTGTTTCTGAAGGTCTCACTGTGTAAAGGCTGAATGAGATTCGGGAAGAAGGGAAATTATCTCCAAGGTTTGTTGGACCATTCCTAATCCTCGAAAAGATTGGTGAGGTCGCATATCGGATAGCCCTCCATTCACAATTATCCAGTATGCACGATGTATTTCATGTCTCAATGCTGCGGAAGTACAATCTGAATCCGTCACATGTCTTGGACTTGAAAGAATTGGACATTCAGAGTGACGTATCCTACGTCGAGAGACCCACCAAAATCATAGATTCACAGAAGAAGGTGCTGAGAAACAGGACAATCCCATTTGTCAAGGTGGTTCGGAAACGACACGGCAGTGAAGAACGTACTTGGGAATTTGAATTGGAGATTAGGACTTTCCATCCGGAACTGTTTGTGTAATTTTGTTTTCAAGCCAAGCTTCGTCTAATTTTCGGGACGAAAATTTCAAAAAGGTGTTAGTATTGTAATAACACCAAGTTTCAACTCCGTAACTCAATGTAATTTTCTTCGAAATAATTTGAATGAAATGTGGAGTTTTAAACTCAAAGTTGGAAAGGGATGAAAATTTTAATATTTATTGAATCAAATAGGAAAAATCCGAATTTACCAGGTCGACATATCGACTATGCCGATGGGTCGATGAACCCGCGCTCGATATGTCGACCGATAGCATCGATTTGAGAGTAAATTAAGGAAGTACAGAGTTTGCCCAGGTCGATGCATCGGCATCACCTATGGGTTGACGAACTCATCACTTGATGTATCGACTCTATTCAGCGTTTTACAGTCTGATGCACACAACTACCACCTCCACATGTCACCTCATGCATTAAATGCATGAGGCAATCCTACACTCCACCTCCTTTGCTTTTGACTATAGCAAAGAGAGGGAAATGAGCTGAACCCTAAACCCTAAGCTCATCCCTCTCTCTATTTTCCTCTCCCTCTCAATCAGTGGTGCCCTAATCCTTTCATGTTCCTCTCTTCTCTTCTTTTCTTCTTCTCTCAAGGATCTGAAAGAGAAAGCCTAAGGAAGGAAAAGAAGAAAATCTGAGGTAGGAGAAGAAGGGCCGAGCTAAACACTCCCTCCATAGAAAGTTGAAACTCAATCGGAGCTCATTGTCCATTTATCAAAGAAATCCCCAAATATCTTGAGGTATGTCGATTTTTATTGTGATTTAGGGTAAAAGAAACCCATTAGGATGTTTAGAGGTAGTGTAGATGCAAATATGGGTAGATAGGATCAAAAATGGGAAACATACAAAATGGAAATCGATGGGTTGCGAGTTCCCCAGGACAATACATCGGTATCGTCGATGGGTCGAGAAACTCCAGACGATATATCATCAATGACGATGTATCGGCCTGTGAGTAATGTAAAGACAAGTTGGACCCACTCGATATGTATGTCGAGTTCCTTGACAGGTAGACGAACCCTCGATGATAGGTCGACTTAGACGATAGTATCAACCTGAGACTGATAAGAAAAATACAGAGTTAACTCAGATCGACACATTGAGTTCACCGATGTGTCGACGAATCCTAGCTCGAGGGGTTGAGATGCACGATTTGAGACCAACAACAAAAATACAGACCGATCCTAGGTCGACAGGTTGATTTCATCGATGGGTCGACTTGTCCACCATTGATGTATCGACAGTAACGATACTATCGATCTGAAAGTAAACAAATATGACAGTATTTTTCCAATCAGAAACCTGGATTCCCAGGCCAAAATGTCGATGTCACCGATGTGTCGACCCTACTCATTTTGATGTATCGGTGAACACGATGCATCAAGGAGACCTCCAACAATGGGTCGACCATACCATTGGGTCGACCCTGTTCAACAACAAGCTTCCTCAATTAAGTTCAGATACCCTAAGACCCAATCCAGTGGTTCCAAACTTGGTTCCTAAACCTTAGTCAAGGTCCTATGTATTAAATCATTGGAAATTTCATAACTAAGGACAAGTAATTGGATTGAGTTTAATGATATAATCGTTATGTTTTGATACATAAAAAACGAATGAAGATCTAAGATTAAACCCGACGCCGAACGCCGAATGCCGAACGTGCTATTTTGTAATTCCTTCTCCTCCTCTGATCTCCATCTATCAGAGGAGGTTTTCCTACATCTTTGAAGCACCATAGTTGTGACTTAAATACTGTACTTCAAATTGGAATTATGAATTATTCTAAATGCTTTGGTTGGGTTATGAAAATGATATGTATTTTCAATTATGAAGTATCTTGAACTATTTATTATATATAGTTGAATGAGTTTTGTCATCATTACGCATCCATGTACCTCATGCATACTGCATGAGATGGGAATTGCATAGGCCGAGACAAAGATGAGCGATCCGGACATACTTTGATCTCAAGGATATAACTGTTGATATGATTGAATAAACCGTTGGGTATTTGGCCGCGTCCATGGATCAAATGAAATGGCATGAGATTGGGCAAAAGAGCTCCTGGGTCAGAAGAAGTCCCGAAACCTGCACAGGGCGGAGGCAGCAGTCAACCGATAGTCCCGGTTAAATTGTTGGTATAGGGAACAACACCCTGTCGGTGCCACCGGAAATGCTGAGGACATAATTGGCCAAGGATAACCATTGAGATGAATAATATGGTTGATGCATGGGGTATGGAAGGGCATTCATTCTTCAACCCATGGCATGTCACATCATGATGAGCATCAAGTATGATTTTGAATATGAGATTTCTATAATGAAATGAGTATGAACTGATATGAGATTTCTGCTATGATATGAAAATACTTTGAGAAGCGTACTATGTTATAATATGTGAATTTCTAACCTTGAAATTGAGTTATGTTCTATTTTATTATGACACTTCTTGGTGCACCCCTTGAGCCGGAATTCCTACTGGGTGTGTTGACTAAGCCCACACTATTTTCCCCCTTTAGATGTGAGTGAGGCTCAAGGTAATAGAGGCAAGGCCGGACCTAGCAGCAGCCAAGCATGAGCAAGTTTAACGCAAGGAGAAACATGAAGAGAATAGTTTCTTTTGGATTTTGGAATGCAATGTATTTGTAGGAGTAATCAGTTTGGGAATGTAATATTTTAACTCCTAGTGCATTGAACCTTTGTGTTTGACTCGTGGGAATCCTTACTTTTGCTTTGAGATGAATTGTTTATAAATGTATGTTTTAATGTTCCGCTGTTTGTTCTAGGACGTATAAATGTTATTATGGATTTCAATCCATACACGTGCTAGTTTGGGCCAGTCGAGGGCCCGGTCTTCAGACTCGGACTCGGACTCCGCTCTCGTCGTGACGCTCGCTCCCCTCCGTGGAATGTTACCACTCATACCAATCTTGCAGAGGGAGGGCCGTTACACCACCAAAGGAAAAGCATATTTTTTTCCTTGATACAAATTTTTGTTTAAATTTTTCAATGACCGAGCTAGGGATAAATATTAGGTACATGCATCTTCTTCTTTTTTGATGACCGAAGGTGTCCAGCATCTTCTTCTTTTTTGATGACTGAAGGTGTCCAGGTGTCTCGCCCGACTAGTCCTTCGGGGCATGTGCACGCCTCCCTACACACACATGCCGGGTTCAAGCGGTGGGACCTTACTTAGGCAGATGCATCTTGAATTTTAAAAGCATGTTTAGTCAAAATTTAGAAATAACATATACATGACAATAAGCAGAAACCCTATATAATTCAACTAACATACCTGTGGCACTCCAACCAAGTACTTCACAAGAGTCTTGTATACACCTGCCGCTGCACCAAGCTGAGCTAGTTGACTACGCCTGGATAGCAACAATTATGCATACATAATTTTTTTAAGCATTACAATCCCACATCATAAAAGGTTGTTCAATAATTGCTTCATGAAAAATAATTTTGAAAAGAAATACCTCTCCATTTGTTGCTTCCAAAGCAAAGCATATCGATCACGTATATTTCCACCAGAGTTAACCAAAGCATCAACCTCAACTTGCCTATTTCTTTCTGAACGTTCCCTTTGTTGTCGAATCAAAGTACCTCTAAAATCTTGAGGCATGTATGTCATAACTGCATATATTTAAAGATATCTGAACAATCATCAACAAGTATCTTAGCAATGGAAGCAAGGAACAAGTTGTTTAAAAACGTACCAATGTCAGGAAAATAATAATGCATTGTGTTGCAAAGCATTGGTCAAAGTTAGCTAGAAAACATTAACTTTGGCACAACAACATACATCAAATGGGAACATGCACGTACCATGCCACCCCATCTGTCTTCTTTTTCTTTTTTTTTGTTTTGTAACAGAGAATGTTATTGCATGATATAGTAGAATCAAGATCACAGAAGTCCTATACCACACACCTGGAAAGGCAATTTAACACCAACCACCCAAGCCCAAAACCACAAAAAGAAAAGAACTACCAACTCCCGGAAGAAAGCCCCCAAAAAGACAACTATAGAACCTCCAAACCGATGAAGCCCGCTCCACTCGAATCTTAGCAAGAAAATCAGCAACCCCATTAGCGATTCTCCTAACATGACTAAAGGACACCCCCCGACCTAGAACAAACATCCACTAACCCTCTCACATCTCAAATCATTCTCCATAGAGTTTTGTTCCTCCCACTAGCTCATCTTATTGCATTCAATGACTCTCCCTCTACTAGAAGCTATCGCAATCTATACCCTTCCCAGATTACCAGAGCTCTCCTAATCTCTAGCAACTTCGCCCATTCGACTCTCTCAACCCCACCAATTCTAATAAAAAAAATCAACGTTCCTTCCACATTGCAAACTCGGCAATACCCAATGGGCTCAGTTTACAAGTAGGCACACCATCCATGTTAAACTTGAAAATACCCCTAAAAGATGGAGTCCAATCCATTCTCGGTTTGATCTCCTTAGGAATATCCTTCATGCACCACTACCAAGATAGTAAAGCTGACAAAGACAATCCTTTAAAAGCTTTATTGATTCGTAACCAAGTGTTGAGTCTTTAGCCCCAAAAACCACATCCTCGAACCTCAACAATTTGCCTTCAAAGAATTCCTTTCTGTCCACAATGCCCAAAGAATGTTTAAAGGCATCAAGGCCCAATGTCAAGGGTCGAGACTCCGTGACCAGACGGAGACACGCGAAGGCCATCTTCGGTGTCAAAATCATGCGGCTAAACCCGGGTGATGGAGATTTTGGACGCGTAGGACTTCCTGGAATACTCAAGAACGGCCTGGAATATGCGAAAAAGGTTCTGGAACAATGCGGAAGGTTCCAGATGGTTCAAGGAGACTCTCCAAGGTGCTAGACTTATGTGGAGTGCTCTAGAGTCTTGTAGAAGAGTTTAGAAGCATTTAGAATAATGTAGAACTCTATAGAAGTGTGTAGAGTCTTATAGAAGTGTATGGATGAATGTAGAAAGGTGTGGTAGTTGTAGACATGCTTAGAATATTCTAGAGTGTCTAGGAGAGTGAAGATATTTATGGAGGCAACCATTGGATTAATGCCACATGGCACAATCCTAGACACATTTGGGCATTGCCTCAATTATAAATACAGATGGGCAGCCCATTTGCACCCAATCCACACAAGCTAGCTAAGGATTCTAGCATAGCATTGTGAGTTGAGAGCATGTAGCCTTTCAGTGTTTCTTTGTAATCTCCTTAGTTGTTCAATACAAGATAGTGTTTATGTTTATCACATTGGTGTTTCATCTCCATCTCATTCTTGTGTTTGTATGATTGCTTCCGCATCTTGGTCCAAAAGTGACCAAATCAGTTCTTAGGCTGACTCTCTTGATGACGGAGTGATCGAGTGAGTGTCGCACAGCTGAATCGCTAAAAGGATTCCCTAACCCCGTGACACCAAGCCAACTTCTTTCTTCCAGCAAAAGGGCAGTACTTCCACTCTTCCATCACATAAACTTCACTCACAAAACAAGTGATCCAATCTCTGCTCCCTTTTCTTTTTGAAAGGTTCCAATCTCTGCTCCCGTTGACCACAAAAAACACGCTAAAGATCCACTTCCTTCAATAAAACACCCCTTCTTCTTAATTTTGATCCTGTTAAAGTTTCCCCCTTTAGTGCACACCACAAGAAATCCTACACCCTTAGAGGAGCTAAGCCCTTCCAAGCAAGAGCACTCACTGAGTCAATCCCCTAACTGGAAGACACGGCCAACCTTTGTTTCAAAAAAAAAAAAAGATACGGCCAACCTAACCCCATGTGTTAACTGCATAAGTCCCAAATGAGTCCCCATTCCAAATATACTCATCGTCCTCCCTCAGTTCAACAAGGTTCCTTTGTTCAAGAACTCTAAGATCTCTCCTGAAAGAAATATACCATCTAACCCTCGCTCTCTCCAGAACATATTAATGCTTCATCCTCGTTTTCCTATAACGCCACCCCATCCATCTTAGTACAATATTGTAGCTAAAGATTCCAAGATGTTAGTGGAATGGCCAATGCCATCTCAATAAGAAGATGAATCAGTGATAAAGATAACAATCTATTTCATCTAAAATTATTATACATTGTAGAGCATAAAGTAAGGCTAGTCCCATTTTAAGCTAATACTGCAGTCCATTTAACGGAAAGACTGATTATTCAAATAGCAAATTAATGGTGAGACAATTGAAATGGCTTTATCATTGTAGGGTTTTTTTATTTTTTGTGCGAAAGGAGTGTCATCGGTTTTCAAGGTAAGCTTACCTTAAAAAAATGTTCAACCTCTTAATAGAAGTGGGTTGCATGGATATTGTATTAGGATTGGGTCAATCATATTAGAGGTACAATTAGGAAACTCTTTCTTGCAAAACATACAAATCTAGTGATCAAATATGTGCATGTGATACTTTTTTTCTCTCACATAATTTCCCTCGATAAATTTATATCCACTTCATTTTCTTTGTCATACACTTAATCCACCATTGCTATTACTACCAAAGTTTTATGATGAATATGTACCTTGCACCAAAAGAGAGGAAAATACCAACTATCCAAATTTTATTTTATTTTTTTTGAGCGGCAACAATGAGAAATATATTAGAGAAAAATTAGGTACAACTGTACAAGAGTAAGTATGGGGGGTCTAAAAGAGAGAGACCTATGATGAATGTACAAAGTAGAGTACATCCTGTAAATGTAAAAAGCCAAACAAACAAAAGAAATCCCATCCTATGCATTCCAAGCTTCTGCTGATTCTGTCCTCCTTAGAGTTGAAAGACGCCAGAGACAGAACCCTCGATTCCGTTTTAGCAAAAAAAAATTGCCACCCCATTTGTTGTACAACTGATCTGAACAAAGGATATCTCAAGTCCCTTGACAAGTGCCCTAATCTCCCTAACCATAGTGATCAGTCTCCAATGGAGTCGCTTCAAACCCTTCACCCATTTGATGGCTTTTGCCGAATACCGATTGTCCATTTGGTGCCCTACAGTCTTGGTTGAGATAGACTCAAAATAAGGCAAAAGGAAGAAAATGTATGTATTTTATCTATACGTTAACACATCAAAATGCCTTAACATAACAAGAAGTACATGCTCCTGGTTTCAACAAGTCATGATCAGCACTTATTCAATGAAATCCAATGGTAGGTTCATGAGATCCACAAAATATCAGGTCAATGTTGCAATCAATCGAAGGTAAGTCACAGATAAAAACAATTGAATTGAGTTTTTGCTCGAAAGGAGAAAAACAGAAACTCTACTGGCAGCACCAAGGTTAACTCTCACAGTGAAGAATTATCAAAGGCTCGATTCTCATTGGGTACTTAATTTTAAACTGCAATTAAAAATACTCAAGAGTTCTGTTCAAAAATAAATACTCGAGTAAAATTTATGAATCTAGAAAGTTAAAATTACACAAAATTAATTAAATCAACTAGGAGAAAGAAGACTCACCAAACCAAGGGAGCAATTGCAACTGAAACTCAAACTAGGATGATCCCTAGGGACACCCAAGTCCTCTTACTTGTAGTGCTTGTGGAGCAAAACAAAGCAAAGCAACCAAAAAAAAAAAAAAACCTCTAGGCCTCACATACGCAAGGGTTTCCCATTACATGGGTTTCAAAAAAAATAAAAATAAGCTCCTATTGACGTCACCATTACGTAATTACTACATCATAAAATAACATAAACAAACTTAAAACTAGAAAGGAGGTGGCGCCCAAGCTTATAGAGGATTTGATTTGCTTGCTTGCTAAGAATGGGTGTGAAAGGAATCTTCTTTGAATGTGATTGAGGAGGTGGAGTGCCATCACTTTTCCTTGCTCCTAGAAAATGGGCCTCTTAGGGTTTCGAGATAGATAGTCTAAATGATCTTAAAGCTCAGTTGGGGGAGCTCCCATTGGACTTAGATGGAGATGACGAATTGGTGTGGGCGGGGGATTCATCAGGGATTTTTTCGGTAAAGGCCATGATCGAGTTAGAAACTCGGGCTTACCTCATCAATCATTCATCTAGAAGAGCCTTGCTCCTCCTAAAGTACAGTTATTCTCTTGGTGTCATGCAAAGGGGAAAATTTTGACAAGGATGGATCTAAGAAGAAGATGCCTCTTGAGTTTGGATGGCGCCTGTGTGGCTTGGCTGGCAAACCTATTGACCATCTCTTAGCCACTTGCCCTGTTACTAGGAAGTTGTGGAATAACTTTTTGAATCTGATGGGAGTTTCGTGGGTTTGTTCTGGCTCCTGGGTTGGTGTCATAGAGTCGTGGTCTCTATCCTGTCTTAGCTACAAGAGGAGATTAGTTGTCTTACGATCCCAACGGCAATCTTGTGGACCATTTGGAAGGAGAGGAAATCTAGGATCTTGAGGGGAAGACCTCAGAGTTTAGTGAGTTATTCCAAAAAGCAAGATGGGGGTTGTGTCTGGCTTTGCGTTAACAAGAAATTCAAAGATCTTAAAGCCGGAGATCTCTTACAATCCTAGGAAGGTGGTCTGGAATCTAGGTCCCGAAATCGGAAGAAAAGGGTTGAGTGGTCCCCTCCTCCTAGTGGGATCTTGAAATTCAATGTGGACGAAACTTCTAGGGGTAAACGGGGTCCAGCTGGGATTGGGGGCATCCTCAGGGATCATATGGGTTCCACACGTGTCGTTTTTACAGATTCGATTGGGACTGAGGATTCTAATGAGGCGGAACTCTTAGTATTCAAAGAGCACCGATCATAGGAGCGTATTTAGGGAGATAAAAACTAGTGACTGTAAGTGATTCATCCAATGTTGTCAAATGGGCCAGGGGTGTGAAGCGTCCTCCTTGGAGGTTGATCACTCTGGCGAGGGGCATTAAGGAACTGGCCACAGGCCTAGAAGTGTCCTTCATGCACATCAACCACACAGCCAATGGGGTGGCTGATTTCTTTGCAAAATATGGCGTCGGAAGGTCGATGTGTGGCACTTTTCACTTATCAGGATGATAACTATTTTGCTTTTAGAGCTTTATTTGTTGTTTCTTTGTTTTTTCTTTTGTCGGTTATTCCTCACCCCAATTCTCTTGGGCCTTTGTAACCTTTTTGTAATTTTCTTCTATATTAATATAAGTTTTCCTGTTACTGCTCAAAAAAAAAGGGGGGGGGGGGGCCTCTTAATTGCATCTTTTCAAGTCCAAATTCATATAATAGGCCACCAGCCATATGACTACCTTATGGGCTACTTATCTAAGTTGTTTGGGCCCAATTGACTTCTTAATTGACCCTTTTTCCTGCCTTCAAATTTCTCATGAGCTTTCAAAACCAATTCGACAATCTAATCTTCCAATGCATCTTGGGTGCCTTCAAAATTGTCTTCTATGATGTCTTCATCATTTTCTTTCTTAATTTTCATGCCTATGTGTCATGAAACTGTTGGTGGGGAATATTCTTAAGAATATGGATGGATAGGAGATTTTCACATGTAAACATGCTCCATTTGTGCATGGATGCCAAGGGCATGCTAGGTTTAGTTTCTTTTATTATTTTTTCTCTCAATTCATTATAAATAAGGCCTTTGGTCCCACATAATGAACAAGTTATTTTTTAGTGAATTTTATACACCTCTTATGGTTGTTATGTGATTAAATTTCTTGTTTCAATTTGTCGTAAATTCTCAAGAATTCAATTAATCTTAAGTTGTTTGTTTGATTTCCGGTGAGAAAAGGAGCATATAATTTGTCCTAACTGAGGTTTGCACTCTTTCTGGGGTGAGAGACCTACTGAGTGTCTGCTAAATTTCAAGGTTCCCTCTAATTTCTTAGAACCCAATATCTGCAGGGTTGATATCTTGAGTTGGTGTTTTTAGATCTAATTCCAAGTAAATTAGTGATCTTAAGAATATTGTAGTGTTATAACCTAAGATTGCATCAATTGGTATTAGAGCTTAGGTTGGAGTTGATCCCGACATTGTAAAAATATTTTGATCATTGATTGAAGATGACTTTTGGCCTTTCTTTTCAGACAGCCAAGAGGCCATTGATTATGTAGATTGGCCTAAACCACCAATTTACGATGAGGAGTCTGTAAATGAGGAAAATACAAGTGAAGATTCATCTACTGTTACATCAACACCAGTGGTAGATCATGTGACTATCGACTTTAATTGTGTATAGGGTAGTGGAGAACATTTTAGTTGATACTATTCAACCCATCCCTTTGTTACCTTCTTTAGTCGTGTATAGGGTAGTGGACAACATTTGAGTTGATACTATTCAACCCATCCCTTTGTTACCTTCTTTTGTGTCAGATGGTTTGGCGATAGTTGCTTTGAAGGATGGTGTTCATATCCTTTAACCATATAGAGTACCATTTTGGGAAACTATCTCCGGGTGACATTCAGCCTATAAGAATTATGACGGTTCATAACAATTTAAGAAGTTTTCAAGCTTGCTAGGATATCTGCACGTCTTCTTCAATGGTGGGTTTGAACAACTTGGACTGCAAAAGAAAGAGGCGGTGCAAAAGAAAAAGAATGAAGCTCTTGGAGGAAGAAAACTCGAGGGCCAGCCTTTTTAAAGCAAGAGTCTGAAACAAAGCATCTCAAGAATTAAAAGACTAAGTGGACCACATTCTAACATTATCATGGATTTTATTTTATATAAAATTAATTTACTCAAAAGTTACTAATTTAAAGAGCATCTTGTAATGCCCCGTCCCGCTAGTACAATATTGTCCGTTTTGGGCCCACACGGGCCCACACGGTTTTACTTTATCGAGCCAACCCAAGATTTGCTCCAAAAAGGCCTTGTGTTAGAAAGAGAGAGGCATCCTCAAATATATCACAGCCAACTGTCCCTCACAGGCGATGTGGGACAAATAACGCCCAATCGGACTATTTTTTTCTCCCACCAACGCCCACAAAACAGGGGTATCACAATCCACCCCCTTTAGAATCAGAGAAGTCCTCAGCTCTGTCCACACCCACAGCCGAGAGTTGAACCATGCTCTGATACTATTTATAACGTCCCGTCCCTCCATCACAATATTGTTCGCTTTGGGCCCACACGGGCCCTCACGGCTTTGGTTTGCTCCCAAAAGACTTTGTGCTAAAAGGAGGGAGGCATCTTCAAATATACCACAGCCAACTCTCCCTCATAGGCAATGTAGAACAAGTAACACCCAACCCGCCCATTTTTTCTCCCACCAACGCCCATAACACAGCGGTATCACACATCTAATGAAGAAAATTCGAAAATAAGAGGCATAGGTCCATTTACCACGGGTCCCAGCCCATTTTACAACATTTGGGATGATGGATCTTGTTTTAGGAGGCCCATAAAATCCATATGCGAAGGATGATGAATTTCCACAAGTTTATTTAGGATTACACAAAAGGAAGACCCTGCAAGTGATAGTTGTGGAAGAAGAAGAAAATAGGAAGAAATGAAAAAAAATTGTAAAATATTGTTTTCTATAATGTGTCTATACAAGGGATCAAAGAGATTCTTTTAAAAAGGAGTTTTACATCTAGAAAGGAAAGAATATACATAAGGAAGTCAACTATGCATGTACAAAAGGCTGCATGAGTACAAATAAAATTTACACACTCAAATTCTCTAATACTTCCACTGAAGTTGGAGTGAAGATATCAATGAAGCCCACCCTGAACATTGGTTCATTAAGTTGTTGCCTCAAAACAACTTTGGCCAACATATCAGCTAATTGATCTTTGGACTTGACATAAGGGGAAGAGATTGTCTTTGAAGTAACATGGTCTTGGAGAAAACGAGAAAACCTCAATATGCTTCGTTTGCTCATGAAAAATGGGATTGGAAGCAATGTGGGTGGGAGCTTCGGTGTCACAAAACATGATCATAGGATCAGGATGTGCAAACCCAATCTCAAGAAGTTGCTTAAGACATAACAGTTTGCAAATAGTGTTAGTCATGCCTCTGTATTCAGATTCAGCATTGGAACGAACAACATTTTGTTTCTTGCTATGCCAACAGATCAAATTGCCACTCAAGATGATGCAATAACTGGATGTAGAGTAGATCCTCTAGAGAACTAGCCCAATCTGCAACTGAGTAGCCATGCAAGCGTAAATGACCATGGGATGCATAAAGAATACCATGACCAGGACTTCCTTTTAGATATCAAAGAATACAAAAAAAAGTCTGAAGATTAGTATTGTAACACCCCTCCCTCCCGAGGGTGAGATCAGAGTGAAATAGATAAAGATTTCATAGAAGAGAGGCGAGTGTCACGACACGAGCTGAGTCCAAGTCCGAGTCCAAAAGCCCGACTCTCGACTTGCCCAATCTAGCACGTGCATAGATTGTAGTCTATAATAACATTTACACATGCTAGAATAAGCAGGGGAAAATTTAATACCTACATTTATATTAAAAAAGAACGCACATCTCAAGCAAAAATAAAGAATTCTCCATAAGTCAAATCTAAATATTCAAACGCAATAAGGATAAAAGTTATTACATCTCTAGAATAGTCTCTCCTATAAATTACATTGTTCTCAAACCAAGGCAATATAAACTAAACTAACTCATGCTTCCTCCTTTGGTAAACCTCGCTCAAGCCTAACTGTCAGTTGGTCCGGCCTTGCTTCCCTTTCCATGATCTGCATTGGCGTCTAAAGAGGAAAATTATGGGCTTAGTCAAAGCACGCAGTAGGAATTCCGATCAAAGGAATGCACCAAGAAGTGTTATAGTAAATAACATATAATTCAAAATCAATATTAGAAATGCACATGTTATAACATAGCACATTTCTCAAAGCATTTCATATCATAGCATAAATCTCGTATTCAACTCACATGCATTTCATAATAAAAATATCGTATTTCAAAAATCATACTTAATGCTCATCATGATGTAACATGTCATGGGTGCCATGAAGAATGAATGCCCTCTCATGCCCCATGCATCAAGTACATAATTCATCTCAATGGTTTTCTCTATCATTGGCCAATTATGTCCACAGTATTCTCGGGGCACTGGCTGGGTGCTGCTACCCAATACCAACAACTTAACCGGAACTACCAGGGGAGTGTTGCCCTCCCCTCCTGCATAGGTTTCGGGACTTCTTTCTGACCCTAGGGCTCCTTCACCCAATTCAATATGCCATATCATCAAAAACATGGGGGCGGCCAAATCTCAACAGTTTATTCAATTCCATATCCATATAAATATATACACGAGACCAAAGCTTGTCCGGACCACTCATCTTTGGCTCGACCATATGCAATTCTCATCCCATGCAATGTACATGAGGTATATGAATGCATGATGTCAAATCTTATGCAATAATATGTGAAAACATCTCAAGCATTTCAGAAATAAACTAAGCATCATTCTTTTCATAATTGAACACATGATTTTGGGGGAAATCAATCATCTCATTCCATAACAGTAAAATACTATATTTAAGTCACAACTTTAGTGCTTCAATAATGTAGGAAAACCTACCTGATCGAAGGTGATCAGTGAAGAAGCATGAATCGCGGGATAGCATGAACGGTGTCGGGGTTACTCTCAATTCTAGAAGTTTGTTACTCTCATTCTTCATTCAACAAGCGCTCAATCAAATAAAAAAATGGAGAATATCATGAACAATAATGTATAGTGTATTGTTTTCCCTCACCTAGAAATTCGTGAAGTGCACACAATAAAATCTTGAAGTTCTCTTAGAGATGAAGACCCAACGTTCGCTGAAATAATAGTAATAGAAAAACCAATAAAAATTTATTCTAATCATTCTCCTGAATTTCTAAAACAACTTGAAATCGATCATGGACTTTGAACCAAAATTTTTTATTTATGAACTTTGGTTTCCGAGGTGTTATAAACACTCTAGCACGGGTCTAAGGCCTTAGGGTCACTAATTGGTCGCTAAACAATTCAAAAGTTCAAGTTTCCGACATTTACAAACTTTTCAAAGAAAAATCAAAACAGAGTGAAAATTCGCACATCTTGCAAAATTTTTTGGAAATAGCGTTTATCAATTACTTCCCATATTCCACCAGTACATAGTGTTGTGGGACCCGACTTAACACGAGTCTCACCTCTGGACAGACAGTATCCAACTTCAATGTATTTACGACAGTGTCCAAGTTCAATGTATTTATATAGTCAACTTGTAATTAATATTTCTTTTTTTGCCAACATGATTGGCTCCTTTTTTTCTATTTAATCATTTACAAAGCTACAGAGTAAAATACAGTAAATACATTTTAAGAGGAGAAGAATTCTTCTCCATCAATTCTCTTCTTTTTCCTTATTTTTATTCTATTATTCAACATGGTATTACTTACTGTAGCGGATCCTCTCTACCGTCGATTTTTCCAGCGAAGCATCTGACTGCGGGACCTTATCTCTCTTGCCGTCTTTGACAGAGCTCTCCTTCCCTCACGATTGGATCTCTGTTTTGCTGCCTCTTTTCCCTGGTTTCTGCTGCCCTTTGTCTCCACGATTCTGCCGTTTTTAGAAAACCCAATCTCGGTTTTCTGCTTCGATCTGCTACCTCGCCGCATATTTTGGAGCCGATCTTGCCTCCTTGCAATCGCCTCTGAGTCTGCTCTCCCTCCCTCCAGCTTGTCCCACCTGTACACAGTTGTGGGACCCCCTTATCTGCATCACGATTCTTGCTGCCTCTACTGCAGCTACAGTTATTTTTTCTCCTTTTTCGGCCAGATCTGCTTGGTTTTTGCAGTTTTTTTTTGCTTCGGAACAGCAGTATTGTGTTCGTCCTAGCCTTGTGCTCTCATAGAACTACCCTTTATCAACTACTATCTACTTCCGGATCATGACTTCCTCTTCCGATCAAAATCAGAATGGGTCTTCTGGGCACTCATCCAATACTTCCCTCACTGATATGGCTGCTTCTGGGCCCACACATATTGGAAAGATCACCACCGTCTTATTGAATGAGACAAATTACTTCCAATGGTCTCATTCTGCGAAATTGTTTCTCAATGCCAAACAGTTGTCTGATTATATTGATGGCACTCCCCCTGAACCAGCCAAGACAGGCTCTTCTTATCGCACATGAACAACTAACAACTACTTGGTGCAGTCCTGGCTCCTCCACTCCATGGAGGATCACGTCCGTGGTACTGTCTATACTCTTCCCACAACCAAAGATGTCTGGGAAACCATTCAAGCCTTGTATTCCGATGGTGATAATTCGGCCCGCCTTTATGAGTTATATCCGACTGCATCTCATCTTCGACAGGGGGAACTCTCACTGATTCAGTACTATTCCAAGATGTGGGCGTGTTGGCTCGAGTTTGATCAACTTGAGTCTATTCACCTTAAGTTATCTGATGATGTTGTTATCTATCAGCCACTAATTAATCGTAGACGAGCTTTTGAGTTATTGGTTGGCCTCAACCAGGACTTTGAACCTATTCGGGCTCAACTACTGGGACAATGCCCTCTTCCTTCTCTGGAAGCAGTGTATTCTGCTTTACTCCGCGATGATCGGCGTCGCTCAGTCATGACCCATGTGCTTGCTGAACGCTCTGCCTTAGTGACCTCTCATCCTTCAGTGACTTCTCCCGCTCGGGGGACTTCTGGTCCTCCTGGCAAGGGTACAAGGAAGAAGGCGTCTCGGTTCTGCACTTTTTGTAAAATGACAAATCATTATGTGGATTCGAGCTATAAACTGCATGGGCGTCCCAAGAAAGCTAATATCTTTGTTGCTGCTTCTATCCCCCCTCATCTGATGTGGTTAGTGATGATGCTCAGGTGACTCGTCAAAACTTCAATATGTTGTTGCAACGCATGGGTCGTCTTCAGCATTCTGAGGTCTCCAATGATGTGTCCTCCTCTTCAGGTACTGGGCCCATGGCCAATCATACCTCCTCTCATTCTTGGATCATCGATTCCGGTGCCACACATCACATGGCTAGTACTGTTCGTTTCTCCTGTCTCATTTGGTACTGTTCACTTAGCTAATGGTTCTTCTACTACCATTACTAGTAAAGGATCTATTCATCTCTCTTCCACCATGCACCTTCCATTTGTATTATATGTTCCCCATTTATCTTATAATTTGCTTTCTGTTAGTGCCCTTACTCAACAATTCAATCGCTCAATCACATTTTTACCCTCTCATTGTGTTTTTCAGGATCTGACCACGAGGCAGGTGATTGGTGGTGGGCTTGAAGTTGGGGGCTTATACCTTTTTTATCCTCCTGCTGCTACTTCTGAAGCTTGCTCGACCTCGACCTCGTCCTCGTCTGATTTGTGGCTGTGGCATTGTCGGCTTGGCTATCCTAGAGATTCTGTTTTGCGAAAGCTTGCTCCCTCTTTATCTTTTAAGCATTTTACATGTGAACCTTGCCAATTTGGCAAACATATTAGCACTTCTTTTCCTCCCTCTGTGAATAAACGAGCATCTTCCTTATTTTCTGTTGTTCATTCAGATGTTTGGCAATCTCCTCCTCTCTCTCGCACTGGTTTTTGATATTTTGTCATTTATTGATGATTTTTCACGAATGACATGGATTTATCTCATGAAAAATAAGTCTGAAGTATTTGATCATTTTCGCATATTTTATACTTGGGTTGCTACTCATTTTGATTTAAAAATTAAAACTTTGCACAGTGATAACAGGGGGGAATATTTATCTCATTCATTTCTTACTTTTTTACACGAGCATGGTATTGAATCACATTTGTCATGTCCATCCACCCCCCAACAGAATGGTGTCGCGGAAAGAAAAAACAGACACATTCTTGAGGTAGCCCGCATCCTCCTCTTTACCATGCATGTTCCACAGTCTTACTGGCCTGAGGCAATTTTAACCTCTTGTTATCTTATTAACCGCATGCCATCCCGATTGTCCGATCAATCCCTCATTCAACTTCTCTCTCTCCATAAACAGATTCCCATTCTGCCATTACATGTTTTTCGTTGTGCATGCTTTGTTCACCTGTTCTCTAGAGATAAACTTTCCACTCGTGCTGTGCGCTGCATCTTTTTAGGTTACTCACCCTTTCACAAAAGCTGCAAGTGTTTTGATCCTACCAATGGCAAAACCTGTGTGTCTATGGATGTCACCTTCTTTGAGGCAGTCTCATACTAATCTACATCCTCTGGTCCAGCTTTAGTCCCTATTTTACCTCTTCTTCCCACCGGTACTACTCCCTCTCGGTCCCCTCCAGCCAGCACTTCCAAGCCTACCTTGGTATATCAACGCCGGCCACCCCAACATCGGCCGCCAATACACACCCCTATAACCTCTACCTCTTGTCCAGATCCACCCATCTGTGCTAAGTCCCACCTTCCTATCACCCTTCGGAAAGGTAAGTGTACTTGTACTCTTCATCCTCTTATACAATTTGTTTCCTATCATGTTGTTACTCCTTCATATTACAGTTTCCTCACAGCACTGGACAATGTTAAGATTCCCAAGAGCGTTGACACTACACTTCGAGACCCCTTTTGGAAGGCAGCCATGGCTAAAGAATTAGAGGCACTAGAACAAAAGCATACTTGGGATATGGTACCTCTTTCTCTAGGAAAGACCCAAGTTGGCTGGAAATGGGTCTTTGCCATGAAGCATAATCCTGACGGGTCCATTGCTCGCTATAAGGCTAGGTTGGTTGCCAAAGGATTCACACTGACTTATGGCGTGGACTATCAGGAGACCTTCTTCCCTTTGGCCAAGATTACTTTTGTTCGCATTTTGATCTCTCTTGCCACAACCAATGCATGGCCGCTTCACCAGCTGGATGTGAAAAATGCCTTCCTTCATAGTGATTTACAGGATGAAGTTTATATGCTCCCTCCTCCTGGGTTTGTCAGTCAGGGGGAGCCTCATTCAGTAGGTCAGACTCCGCAAAGAACTTTATGGCCTCAAGCAATCCCCACGGGCTTGGTTTGAGAAGTTCAACTGTGCCCTATTGCCTTATGGTTTCTCTCGCTGCCAGATGGATCACTCTGTTTTTATCTATCGCCGTCCTGCTGTGGTCATGATTTTAGTTGTTTATGTGGATGATATTGTTCTCACTGGTAATGATGCCACCACCATCTCTACATTCAAAGAGTATCTTCACCGTGCCTTTGCAATTAAAGATCTCGGGCCATTGCGTTACTTTCCTGGTATTGAGGTTGCCCGCTCTTCTCAGGGACTTACAGTATCACAATGCAAATATGCTCTTGATCTCCTCCATGATGTTGGTTACTCTGGCTGCAAACCTGCTGACACCCCACTTGACACAAACACCAAGCTCTCTACTTCTGATGGAACTTTTTTGGATTCTCCTACTTTTTATCAGAAGCTAGTTGAGAAATTGATTTACATCACTATCACCTGGCCTGATTTATGATATGTTGTTGGTGTGGTCAGCCAATTCATGCAAGCTCCCCAAGATACCCATCTTCATG
The DNA here is from genome assembly GCA_013350335.1 of Chimonanthus salicifolius. Classification (NCBI taxonomy): domain Eukaryota; kingdom Viridiplantae; phylum Streptophyta; class Magnoliopsida; order Laurales; family Calycanthaceae; genus Chimonanthus; species Chimonanthus salicifolius. The sequence goes on from CM023536.1 coordinate 27,170,143, forward strand.
CTGTGTTTCGGATCCTCCGTTATATTAAATCTCATCCAGGACGAGGACTATTCTTTGCCAGACAAACTTCACTGCCAGTTCGTGGTTACTTTTATGCTAATTGAGCTGGCTCTCCTGATGACAGACGTTCTACCACGGGTTATTGCGTCTTCTTGGGCTCCCATTTGGTCACCTAACGTAGCAAGAAGCAGTCTGTCGTTGCTTGTTCTAGTGTTGAAGCTGAGTATCGTGCCATAGCCAACACTACGGCTGAACTCCTTTGGATCCGACAATTTCTTACATAATTGAGTTTCGCTCTTGACGATCCCCTTATTGTGTTTTGTGATAATCAATCGGCCATCAACATTGCTTCCAATCCGGTCTTCCATGAGTGGACCAAACACACTGAGGTTCATTGCCACTTTCTTCGCCAACATATTTCTGAAGGCTGGCTTGTCAATCCTCTTCTGAAGTCCACTGATCAACTTGCCGACATTTTCACTAAGTCGGTTCCTCAAACTCAACTTGATTCTGTTATTAGCAAGCTAGGATTAGTGGATATCTTCAAACCAGCTTGAGAGGGAGTGTTGTGGGACCCGACTTAACTCGGGACCCATCTCTGGACACATTGTCCAAGTTCAATGTATTTACGACAGTGTCCAAGTTTAATGTATTTAGATAGTCAACTTGTAATTAATGTTTTCCTTTTTTGCCAACATGATTGGCTCCCTTTTTTTTATTTAATCATGTACAAAGCTATAGGGTAAAATACAGTAAATACATTTTAAGAGAAGAGAAGAATTATTCTTCTTCAATCTTTTCTCCATCAATTCTCTTCTTTTTCCTTATTTTTATTCTATTATTCAACAGATAGGTCTCTGAATTACGATCGCAACGATATCTCGTACGTCGCAAGGCGATATTTCTAGCCCGAGTTATAATTATTTTCCTCGGACAGTCGCGCGGCCAAACATATTGCAGTCCGTCTGAGAGACCTGGGTTGCAAATCGATTTTTACCCATCATCCCATTGACTAACACTATTTGCAAAAGGTTGGGCGTCACTTGAATTATATGTTCTTTTACTATAACACTTCTTGGTACATTTTCTTTGATCGGAATTTCTACTGGGCGTGTTGACTAAGCCCATAATCTTCCCCTTTAGACACCAATGCAGATCAAGGAAAGGGAAGCGAGGCCGGACCAACTTGCAGTCAGGCTTGAGCCAGATGTACCAAACGAGGAAGCATGAATTAGTTTAGTTTATATTGCTTTGGTTTGAGAACAATGTAATTTATAGGAAAGACTATTTTGGAGATGTAATAACTTTGATCCTTATTGTGTTTGAATATTTAGATTTGACTTATAGAGAATTCTTTATTTTTGCTTGAGATGTGCGTTCTTTATGAATATAAATGTATGTATTAAATTTTCCACTGTTTATTCTAGCATGTGTAAATGTTATTATGGACTACAATCCATGCACGTGCTACGTTGGGTCAATCGAGGGTCAGACCTTTGGACTCGAGCTCAGTTCGCGTCGTGACACTCGCCTCCCTCCGTGGAAATCTTTATATATTTCACTCTCATCTCACCCTCAGGAAGGGGTGTTACAAGTATTCCTTGTTGCATGCATAAATTGACTTGCAACACTGACAACAAGAGACATATTTAGTCGACTGAGAGTAAAATAGATCAATTTCAAAACCAATTTCTAATAACAACCGGGATCAGAAAGTAAGGTACCATTAACTATGGAGTTTGGAATTTGGATCGAATGGAGTGTCAATATGTTTGCAACTAAAATGGGCAGCCTCTTGAAGAAGATCTAGAATATATTTCCATTGGGATAAACAAATTCCTTCGGAGGATCTAGCAACTTCAATCTCAAGGAAATATCAAAGGAGGCCTAAGTCCTATATGTCAAAAAAGGTGTGGAGATGGCGTTTAAGAGAGACAATGGCATCTTCAACATTACCAGTGAGAACATGTCATCAACATATACAATTAACAAGGTAATGCCGGACCCTCTGCCTATAAACAAGTAAGGAGTAATTGGCTTGACACAGAATAAAACCATACGCAATCAATTCCAGACTGAACTACTCAAACCATGCACGGGGTGACTGCTCAAGACCAAGAGCTTTCTTTTTTTCTGAAACATTAACGACTCCATTCATTAAAAGAACAAGAATTGAGTACATGAGAGGGAACCAAGTATAGAAGAATTATATTGGGCTCCAAGAAGAAGAAAGAGGGGAAAATGAGAAGAAAAACAAAAAAACAAAAAACAAAAAGATCCTCCAATATATATACAAAGAGAAGTCCCCTACTCCCTACTCTCCTAAGGTTGATGTAATGAGAACAATTGCAAAGTAGGTCTTTGCTTGTGAACACCCACTTTCACTACGAAGTCGGCCACACTGTTCGCCGAACGAGGTGTATGAATGAAATAAATGCCTCATGCCCTGCAAAGCCTCCTTATGTCCCTAGTAATGCTTATCAACCTCCACCCAGTGTGGGGTGGGGTGGGAGATGGCATTGGTTGTGATGTAGAACAGGTAGCGGATAGATTTTTGAAGAAGTATTCGCGACGGGTCGACAAGAAGCATGTTCCACGAGCTTGATCATGAGTTGGGCCCCATCATTTAGTTTCTTTAGTTGTTTTTATTTTCTTATTTTATTTTGCTCGATTCTAACTTTAGGATCCTTATAGTGTGTCGGTAATGTAAATCCAATCCTATTGGGTCACTTTCATTGGAGTCTTAAGATAGAATGTGGAAGTCGTATGTAACTTGGAAAGTTCCAAGAATCGCTCAGGATAAGAGTCGTATGTAGGGAATATGAAGAAAGTCAGTAGAGTCTTGTAATAGTCAGTATATTTGCTTATAAATAAGATACGAAAGGTGGAGCATAGACGCACCTTATTTTTCAAAAAATCAAAGAATACTTGAGGTCATCTTTGTTACCCTATTCTCCTACTGCCTTTTGCAGGTTTAATCTTGTTGGTTTATTCCAGTTTCTTCCCTCATACTTCTGAGCATAATCCCAGGAGAACACCATCGCTGCTAGGGCCGTATCCCTGCATTTCGCTGCTGCAAGTCTTCCATCTCCTCTGCTCGCTGAATCGTCTTCACCTTACAGCTTGTTTCGCCTTCCCTTGCTGTCGTATACTACTTATCCAGGTACTATGAGTCTTCATTCTTCTTCCTTTCCTTCCTCTTCTTCCCTTTGACTCCTCCTTTCTCTTTGCCGCTTCCGCCGTTGCCCCCTTTCATTTTTTCCCTTTTCTTCTTCTCCATTCGTAAAACCCATTCACACAGTCGCGTAAGGCCCCATAACTTGTCCCACACTTGCCTAACTTAAAGCCTCTCTTGTTGAATCTAATAATGAAAAGAAATAAAGAAAGGAAGAAAAAATATGAATATCAAAGAATAATGATTCTCAGAATTGTATTGAGATGTATTTCCTCTTAGAAGGTACAGGTAAAAATAAGAGAGAGAGTCAATTAAGGTGGCCAAAAAGGAAAATACAATCAGTCCAATTTATCTACTCCTAATTATACACTTATACAATTGACTTGCCAAGATAGGCATAGTCAGTTTAGTTTGTCCTGAGTTAGGTCCCATTGGGTCCCACAACACTCTCCCTCAAGCTGGCTCGAAGATGTCGATCAAACCCAACTTGTCAATAACCGAAGTAAGTTGGTGGCAAAGAACAGACTTTGTCAGGATATCTGCCAATTGATCCTTAGATTTCACATGTGGAGCAACAAGTTGGCCTTCAGAAATGTGTTGTTGTAGGAAGTGACAATCAACCTCAATGTGCTTGGTCCGCTCATGAAAGACGAGATTGGATGCGATGTTGATAGCTGCATGATTGTCACAAAACATAATGAGTGGGTCACGTGGAGCAAAAACCCAATTTCTGAAGAAACTAGCGGACCCAAAGAAGCTCAGCTGTAGTATTGGCCATTGCACGATACTCAGCTTCAGCACTTGAGCAAGCAATAACAGATTGTTGCTTACTACGCTAGCCGACTAGATGAGAACCCAAAAAGACACAGTAGCCAGTTGTTGAGTGGCGATCATCAAGAGAGTCGGCTCAATCAGCATCTGAATAGCCACGAACAGAGAGGGAAGACTGTCGTGCAAAGAACAAACCCCTGCCAGGATGAGTTTTAAGATAACGAAGGATGCGGAAGACAGCATGAAGATGGATATCCCGTGGTTCGTGCCTGAACTGACTAACCACACTTACTGCATAGGAGAGATCGGGTCGTGTAACAGTGAGATAAATCAACTTCCCCACCAACTTCTGATAGAATGAAAGACTATCAAGAGGAGTTCCGTCTGTGGCAGAGAGCTTCGTATTGACATCTAATGGAGTGTCAGTAGGTTTGCACCCAGAGTATCCAGCATCCTGAAGGAGGTCAAGAGCATACTTGCGCTGAGATAAAGAGAGTCCTCTAAAAGAACGAGTGACTTCAATACCCAAAAAATAACGCAATGGCCCCAGATCTTTAATAGCAAAGTGTGCTGTAGATATTCTTTGAAAGTAGTTATGGCAACAGCATCATTACCGATGAGGACAATGTCATCAACATACACCACTAGAATCATGACCACAGAGTGAAGACGGTAGATAAAAACTGAGTGATCCATCTGACATCTAGAGAAACCATAAGGCAACAGTACACTGCTGAACTTCTCAAACCAAGCCCGTGGAGACTGCCTGAGGCCATATAGAGCTTTTCGGAGTTTGGAGACAGACTAAGGCTCCCCCTGATTAACAAACTCTGGTGGTGGAAGCATATAAATTTCATCATGGTGATTACCATGAAGGCAGGCATTCTTCACATCTAACTGATGCAACGGCAAGTCATAAGTGGTGACAATGGAAATCAAGATGCGAACAGAAGTAATCTTGGACACGGGGGAGAAGGTTTCCTGATAGTCCACCCCGTAAGTTTGTATGAATTCTTTGGCAACGAGACGAGCTTTATACCGGGCGATAGGAGCCATCCCGATTATGTTTTAAAGCAAAAACCCATTTACACCCAACTGGAGTTTTACCTTGAGGCAGGGGAATCATATCCCATGTGTGATTCTTCTCAAGGGTTGTGAGTTCCTCTTCCATGGCTGCCTTCCACAAGGGATCACGGAGAGCTGGTGTCAATCTGCTTGGGTATCTTAGTACTGTCCAAAGCTGCAAGAAAATTGTGATAGGTAGAAGAGACAGCATGATAAAACACAAAATGATCAAGGGGATGCGAGGTACAAGTACGTTTACCTTCGCGGAGGGCAATGGGAAGATCAGAGGCATCTATAAGGGAAGGATTTGGGCCGGGAACAGATGACGTGGTGGTGTTCTCGCCGAGCGGAGACCTTATCAGTCTGCGGTGATATACCAGAATGGGCTTAGCAGTGCTAGTGGGATGCACGTCAGAGCTAGTAGGACTCAAGTCAGGAGGGAGGAGAGGAAGAAATGGATAAGGGACAGATAGTGAAGAGAAGCAAGGGACTGTGTCGAAGAAGGTGACATCCATAGGCACATATGTTTTGCCAGTAACTGGATCAAGACACTTGCAGCCTTTATGAATGGGGAATATCCCAAAAAAACACACCACACAGTACGGAGGGAAAGTTTATCACCAGAAAATTGGTGAACAAAGCAGGCACATCCAAAAATATGTAAGGAAAGAAGAGGAATATGTTTATGAAGTGAGAGAAGATCAATGGGTGATTTGTCCAGCAAAACTCGGGATGGGCGATTGATAGGGTAGCATGAGGTTAAGACAGCCTCAGGCAAGTACGACTGTGGGACATGCATGGAAAAGAGGAGAAAGCGGGCGACTTCAAGAAGATGTTTATTTTTTCGTTCAGCTACACCATTCTATTGTGGTGTAGATGGACAAAACAGTTGGGATTCAATACCATGCTCTTGCAGAAATTGAGCAAAACAATGAGACAAATATTCTCCCCCATTATCGCTACGCAAAATTTTAATTTTAGAACCAAATTGAGTGGCAACCCAATTATAAAATGTGCAAAAGTGATCAAACACTTCAGACTTATGCTTCATGATATAAATCCAAGTCATGCGTGAATAATCATCAATAAATAACACAAACTAGTGTAAACCAGAACGAGGAATAGAGGGTGATTGCCAAACATCAGAATAAATAATAGAAAATAAAGAAGATGCACGTTTATTCATAGAAGAAGGAAAAGAAGTTTTTTTATTTTTGCCATATTGGCAAGATGCACACTTCAAACTGCTTAAAAGATAAAGAAGAAACAAGTTTCTTTAGGACAGATTCAGAGGGATGTCCCAGCCTTCAATGCCAAAGCCATATATCAGACGAAGAAGAGCTAAAGTAGGCTGCAGAGGCACCAACAGGACCATCCAACAGATATAAACCTCCAACTTCACGACCGCCACTATTCACCTACTTCGTGGTCAGATCCTGAAATATACAATGAGAAGGAAAGAAGGTAGCTGAGCAATGAAATTGTTTAGTGAGTGCACTAACAGAAAGCAAATTGCGAGATGAATGAGGTACATGTAACACAGATGGGAGGTGCAAGGTGGAAGAGAGAGGGAGGGTCCCTTTTCCCGTGATGGTAGTAGAGGAACCATTGGGTAATTTAACTTGACCATAAGAGACAGGAGAAATGGAAGAGGAGATTAGACATACCTGCCATATGATCAATGGCCCCAAAATCAATGATCCAGGAATGAGAAGAGGCATGATTGGCAAAGGACTCAGTACCTGAAGTAGAAGAGACAGCATTGGAAACCTCAGAGTATTGAAGGCAATTCAGTTTTTGTAACAGCATGTTAAAGTCCTGTTGAGTGACTGGGACACCGTCGCTAACTACATCAGGGGAGGAGGTAACCGGCGAGGCGATGGATATAGTAGCTTGCTTTAGACAGCCATGCAATTTATAGCAAGAATCAACATAATGGTTCGTCATCTTACAAAAAGTGCAAAACCGAAACCCCTTCTTTCGGAGACCTTTGGTGTCATGACGCGGGTCAGAAGAAGGGTCTTTGTCATAAGAACCAGAAGCCCCACGTGCGAGAGGAGGCATGGAAGGATGAGTGCTCACCAACGCAGGCCGTTCAACCGGCATACGAGTCATAACCAAGCGGCGCCTATCATCTCGAAGTAAGGCAGAGTAGACCTCTTCCAGAGAGGGAAGAGGATGTTGGCCAAGCAGCTGGGTCCGAATAGGTTCAAAGTCCTAGTTAAGGCCAGCCAAGAACTCAAAAGTCCGTCGTCGATGAAGAATCTGGTTATAGAGAACAACATCAGCAGGGTCCACAAACTGAACGGATTCAAGTTGATCCAATTCAAGCCAACAGGTCCGCATCTTGGAATAATACTGAATGAGGGAAAGCTCCCCCTGTCAAAGGTGAGAAGCAACCTGATAGAGGTCATAGAGCCAGACAGAAGTATCACCGTCCGAATACAAAGCCTTAATGGTGTCCCAGACATCCTTTGTTGTGGGAAGTGTATAGACAGTCCCACGAATATGATCTTCCATGGAATGAAGGAGCCAAGACTGCATCAAAGAATTATTAGCGTTCTAGGTATGGTAGGAGTCCTTGCCTGGTTGAGGGGTGGTACCATCAATAAAATCGGATAGCTATTTGGCAGTAAGAAACATTTTAGCCGAATGAGACCATTGGAAGTAATTGATCTCATTCAAGAGCACAATGGTAATCTTGCCAATATGCTGATGGCCAGAAGAAGCCATATCAGTGGAAGAAGAGGGCCCAAAGGTCTTTAGCTGGGAGAGAAAACTCGACCAAATGCAGCAGAGTGAGTAGATGAAGCAAAAAAATCAGAAAAATCTGGTCACAGACGATGCAAGCAGAGGAGATGACCGGGAAAATGGGTCCCACCTTGGACCGAAATCTTAGGTCCACCTGTGGCAGGAGGAGGTGGGCCAGGGACGAAGCCAGCAATGACGAGCCTGAAGTGCAAGGTCGTCAGATCCAAAGAGATCGAACCAAAAAACCTCCAAGAAGGGGTGTGTCGTTGCTGTATGCAGAGGACCAAAAATGGGCCCCACTGTTGATGAAATGGGGAGCACCCAGGTGCGATCTGATCTAGAGGTAGGGGCGAATACAAGAGACTTGTTTCCAAGCAAAACCAGGCAAAATGCCAGTAGATCTAGCCAAAAATCCAGTAAAATCTGAGGTTGGTGTGTCCCAGGCAACAGTCCAAAAACCAACAGATCTGAGAGCCCACACTGATCAGATCAGAGATCCAATGGGAGAAATGGATAGTCCATCTAAAAATGGAAGGGGTATGGTGGAGTCCCGCCGGGAAAATCTTTTCCGGTCAACGGATCGAAGGCCGAGAACTCAGGGCTGCAGGGAATGTAGAAAACTGAAAGCAGCAGGGAGACAATAAAATGGCCAGATCTGCAAAAGAAGAAGGATAGGAGGGAGAATCCGCAACAAAAGTCCTTGGAGAGTCGGAGAAGAGGTCGGAGGCCAAGGATGAACAGTAACTCCGACGAGGAACAGTAAAACGGAATAAGAAACACCTCCTAAAGCGTCTATAAATTCGTTCTGGCCGATACCATGTTGAATCTAATAAGGAAAAGAAATAAATAAAGGAAGAAAAAATATGAATATCAAAGAATAACGATTCTTAGAATTGTATTGAGATGTATTTCCTCTTAGAGGGTACAGGTATAAATAAGAAAGAGAGAGTCAATTAAGGTGGCCAAAAAGGAAAGTACAATCAGTCCAACTTATCTACTCCTAATTATATACCTATACAGTTGACTTGCCAAGATAGGCATAGTCAGTTTAGTTTATCTTGAGTTGGGTCCCACAACATCTCCCATACATGTGCACTTACCTTTGATTGTTTTTCCGAGCCATCGTCGGGACTAACTACTTGCTTGCTTTTCTTCTCCGCTGTGCTACATTAGGTTGAATCATCTTTGATAATGAGATTACCGATCCTAAACCCAGACCAAATTTAAAGAGCTCTACTGATTGCTCTCAATTCTTCCTCATTTGACTCCATAATCCCTAATGGCTCGGAAAATGCTAGAAGCATCCTACCCCTATCATCATGCAACACCCCACCAATACCAGCCGGCCCTGGTTTACCCCTTGCTGCCCCATCCACATTGAATTTGTATGAACCTAAGGGTGGCGCTACCCATTTGACATTAGGTTTCCTAGGTTTCCCACAACAAATAGAAATCCTCAGGGGCTAGACCCGAGAATTCTTTATACACTGACAACCACACAACTAAGTGTCATTTCGCCCTTTCAAAAACCTCTTTAGATGCCCCCCTCTGCCCCTCAAAGATCCTCTTGTTGTGATCTTTCCAAATTGCCCAAGAAACCGAAGGCGGAACCATTCTCCAAGCTAATCTATGTCAACCTCTAAAGGCCCCCCCTAACCACGCTGACATTGACTACTCCACCCCCTTTCCTATAACCCACGAACTACCAAACAAGATCAAGGAGGAGCACCAGACAGACCACGTGAACTACATTTACATAACAAGTGGTCCACAGTCTCCTCTTCTTCTTCACATAGTGGACAAACTATTGGATCTTCTTCAGGAAGGACACCCCTCCTCCTAAGATTATGTCTAACAAGGATCCTCTTTTTCAAGGACCGTCCACATAAAAATCTGAATTCTAGGGGGAATCTTATTGTTCCAGGCAAGGTTGCAGATAGGTTTGCTACATAAGCTGACCTTAGTATTGATTTTACTGAGAAGGACCCCGACGGATCCAGGGACCAAACACACTTGTCATCCTCCTCCAACCATAACCTAGTGTTTCCCAGGATTTCAATCAAGGCTTGGTGGGTTACTTCTTCAAAATCCCACAGGGTCCTCTTGAATCATTAGACTACATATTTGGCTACTTTGTCTAGAAGGAGTAAAGTCGAATGGAGGAAGTAAATAAACTTCTACATGCAAATCACCATGCAGAGAGGCATTATTGACATCTAGTTGATGAAAAGGCCAATTTAAGGATGCAACAATAGAGATAATAACTCGAACTTATGTCATCTTGGCAACATGAGCAAAAGTCTCCGTATAATCTACTCCATATATCTGCATAACACCCTTGGCAACCAATAGAGCCTTGTATTGTGCAATTGTAACATATGGATTATGCTTTAAAGTAAAGACCATTTGATGGAGGCCTAAGGCCGAATTTGATGAAATCTGCGGTAGACTCGCAGTTTCAGAATATGGTCTCTGAAGGACCCGAGCAGCCAATCACGGTTCGTGAAAGGATTCTTCCTTGACTGGGGTTTTGCTAAGCAAATCCCGAATCCAAACAAGTGTCTTGGGAATTCAATTACGCATTATGGAATTTAGATTAAGGTCTCCTTTAATCCAATTGATTTAAACGTTGCGGAAGCGAATAATTAAAAAGAGAAAAGAAGATGCAATGATTTTCTTAATCTAAAAACCATGAAAACATAAATGAATCACAATAGCCGGTACTTACTCACAAGATAGATTGAATCCTAATCAAGGACCTAGCTTGAGAAGCCAAAGCACAACTCCACAGTCTTGAAATAAAATTGAGTACTATTGAAAACTGTTGAATTTCGAAAATATTGAAAACATTTCAAAAATATAGTGCTTATTTATAATAAAAGAAAGACAAAAGACCAAAAACCCTTGCTTGGTCGACCACACCATGATAGGGATTTGGTTGGCTTATTTCCTCCCTAGTAAACTAGAAAATGGCATGGAGAAGTTCCTCATCTAGGAGTGATCCATGTGTACATCTATCAACCAATAAAAACGCTCCATCTCGCCACATGTACAGTCGAGATTTTATACTAAAAACACACATAAAAGAGGAAACTAAAAGAAAGCCTAAAAATATGGAGAGGGATTCTCTCCATGCGCCAATGCAGTTTCCTCTCCTGGTGATTTTCGCCCAAAGGGAGAGAAAACAGGTGTTGGCGCCACCTCTGCATCCTTATCTAGTCACTCTCCTTTCTTTCTTGATTCCAGCATTCTCCGTAAATGTGGCACTCTAGGAGAGACCATATAAAATAGACCTTTCTTGGGCCTTCTGGAGACCTTGGACTTTGGTCTGGCATGTTTAGATGTGGGCTTCTTCTTAACAAGTTGACATGCATCACTCGGGCTTCCTGGGCCTCAAATAATAAAATGGATGGATTTATTAGACGGTGTCCAGTTATGGTTACCTCAATCAAAATGGTCAATGTAAGCCATGGCAATATGCTCTGCTGGATCAAGGTCCACTGATGAGTGGTCCGAGTGTGAGTCATTGGGCTTGATGCTCTCATCACCATTTGTTACCAACAGGTTGTTTAGCAGGTGGAAGAGATACCAACTCCCAAGTTCAATTCTTTTCTAGGGCAGCCAACTCTTTTTCCATAGCAATCGTCCAAGACAGATGTTGAAGAGATACATCAACCCTCTTAGGATGGTGAAAGAGCATGATATGAGACAAAGTGAGTAATGGCTGATTAGTACAAATTCGCTTACCTTTCCAAAGAGAAAGAGAACGATCAAGGTCATTGGAAGGTGGATTATGATGCGGGATCAATGCTATCTGCAGAGATCCAACCCAAAATAGGGATAACCAGCCTGCAACTTGGCAAGGAAAAAGAAGAAGAAAGATAATAAAGAACAGATAGGAAAAGGCTATGCCTTCTTTAAATTTTATTCATCACCGGTAGTGTGTGTTTACAAATGATTCTCTCCTTTAAATAAAAGGAAGAAACCTAGGAAAAGAAGCCTAAATAAACTAGGAAACTAACTAAAACTAGGATACTGAAATCCCAAACGAAAATAACAATCCTATTCTACTCAAACTTGCTAAATAAAATAAATATAAATAAAAAAAATAGAAGTGGATCTGTGTGTTGGATCTTCTCTGTCCTACATCAGTCCCCCGGTCTTGAAAAGAACTCGTCCTCTAGTTGAAATTGGCAAGATCACAAGACACCAAACAAAGATGACGTCCAAGGCCGTAGATGCGATTGACGAAGCTTGTAATTGCACAACTTGCAACATAAAGACAATTAGAACTATCTACCTTTGGGACGAAGAAACCAAGGACCGCAAACGGGTTCAAGCATGGGCGAAATAAGCTGATGGCGAAGGGGTCTTCATATGGCAATGGAGTGATCACACGGTCCTGATGGTCTGTCGGGGTTAGGCACCAAAGAGAGGATATGAGGGGAGTAGGACAATGTACGAAGAACCATAGATGAATTCTTTGTATCCGTAATGGGATCGGGGTTGGATATAGGACAGGGTTGGGTAATTGACGGAGATGGTGGTGGTGGAGGTGGTGATTCAATACTTGTCGGTTGCATCGATTGTGGCGCCCACAACATAATTGGCTCGTTCTCCAACACATGCACCGTTTGTGGGGTCACGACTTCTGGAGGGAGCAGGCATGAATTTTGAGTTGAACTCCAATGCAAGCAAGCACGAATTTCGAGTTTCTCAGTGGGGTCACCTGCCTTCAGTGTCTATGTATTTTCTGCCGTGCAATATTTCTTTAAATTGTTGTACAAAAGCTTGAAAGTCAGATCGCACGTAAGAGAAAAGTTCTTTAATCTCAGCTCTGGTAATATACTTGCTACTGCTATGGGTCGCCATGGAGTCCACATGATGTCGTGGGTTGAATCAGTACGGGGTTTGAACAAAACTGGGTGACTCAGGCGAATGGGAATAGAAAGGGACTGAGTGGTAGTTATAGGGTTCATTATATCGGATAAATGGGTAGGTGAGGGGATTAGATTAAAAGTGGTAGTTGGATTGGGTAAATGGTGCATTGGGTGGTTGAGGTGGGACCCAAGGGTAAGACATGGATTTAGATTCGGTCAAAGGAGGTGCATAGCTGGTCAAAGATGTCTAATGAGTGGGCCAATGGCTTCGAGCAAAAGTCAGGGACGAAGAGGAAATTAAGTGGTAAGGAAAAAGGTGGCATGGGAAAAGGATAGGTCTAAGTTGGGGAAAGCCAAAAGATGGCCCGTGAAAGAGGGGGGTAATAAAGGTGGAAATAATAAAAGGATGGATCAAACGGTAAGGACTGGTTACATGGGGAAAGTATGTAGGTACTGAATGGTTTTTTTTTTAACACTCAAGTTGCTTCACACATGGGAACTATGACTTAAATGGTGGAGTTTTAAGCACGTGGCGGTAATGCGATTAGGGCAAGGATGCAATTGGAATGGAAAGAAAAGAGGAAAACAGATAATGGAAGATTGCGGCAGAAGCGAGAGAAGATGGGAAGGGAGTGAGAAGGCGTGGAAGAAGGGGAAGAACAAGGGAATAAATATATGCGAAGAGGACAGCAATATGAGGCGAACCTGGTGGATGCAAAAAGAGAGCTTGTAGCAGGAGAGGTGAAAGTGTAGCAGAAAAGGCGACACAGAGAGGAGGCACAGTTGAAGGGGAAGAATGGTTAGCGAAGGTGAAGGCAGGCAGAGGGGTCGGCTGGGTGGGTAAGCAATTGGGGTTTTTTTTTTGTGTCGTTTGGGTGGAACGATTGAGAGGGGAAGAAAAATAGGGAAGGAAGGCAGAGGTTAGATGGGCGGAAGCAGGGTGAGAGGGGTAAGGGACGGAAAGATGGGTTTTGGGGAAGGCTTGAGAGGTACCTAGAATTTGTGCGAAGATCTGGCCGTGAGAACTGAACCGGAAGCACGAATGTTGGTGGTGCAGGAACAGTGGATGAAGGATGAAGATCGGCAAGAACTATGAAGTTTCACAGAAACGCTTCTCTTTTTTTTCTTTTTTAACAACGAACCGAGACTACAATTGTCCCTGATAATGCAGGGACCTGTCTCCGAACAAGGTCGTCTCTGTATAACAGAGATACAGAGAACCTTGCTTTGATACCAATTGATGCGGGATCAATGCTATCCGCAGAGATCCAACCCAAAATAGGGATAACCAACCTGCAACATGGCAGGAAGAAGAAGAAGAAAGATAATAAAGGAACAGATGGGAAAAGGCTATGCCTCCTTTAAATTTTATTCGTCATTGATAGCGTGTGTTTACAATCGATTCTCTCTCTTGAATAAAAAGAAGAAACCGAGAAAAAGAAATGTAAATAAACTAGGCAACTAACTAAAACTAGGATACTGAAATCTCAAACGAAAATAACAATCCTATTCTACTCAAACTTTCTAAATAAAAAAATAAAAATAAAAATAAAAAACAGAAGTGGATCTGTGTGCATTGGATCTTCCGTGTCATACATCAGATTAGGTTCTGAAGAAGACATGATGCTGGTAGTAGGAAGAGTAGAACCTCCAAAATCTCTCAATTTATAAACTAAAAAAGGCTTTTCAGCACCTAGAGAAGGAGATGTAGCTTGAACCTCATCATGCGACGGTGTTGGAAGAATAATTGGAGAAAAAACAGAAGAATCCTTTTTAGAATCCTTAGGCTGAGAAGTAGGGAGTGTGCTCAAAGAACCTACATCCATAGAAACACCTTCCAAGGTTGAGGAAGAAATTCTAGCTAAAAAATTGGGCTTCAGCAGAGAAGATGCTCAGAAAATTTTAATTGGAAGAAGTAAAATGGGAATAAAATTCCTAAATCTGGAGTTAGCAGAAGAAGCCATGCAATGGATAGATGAGCGTGACAGAACATCTCTGGAATGACGAATTGACGACACTCAAAGAAATCAAGAAAGGATATGGGTTATTGGGCACTTCTCCCTGTCACTTGGTTAGGCGATCTGAGGTATCCAAACCAAAAGGTAAAGGTGGGTTAGGACTTCTATCCCTCGATATAAAAAATCAAGCTTTGTTGTGTAAATGGAGATGAAGATTGGGAAGAGAGAGGGATGCTCTAAGGTCAAGAGTGTTAGCAGCTAGATATGGTTATCAAGAAGTAGAAGAGTGGATATTAGGGGAGACGGTGAAACGGAAAGATCTCAGATAGTTAAGGCGTGCTGGATATTGGGAAGACGCGGTAGTTCATTGGGTCGTATTTTTTAGGATAATGACTGCGGCGCATCCCTCCTCTCTTGCGCAAGTTATACTTGCTATTTCTATGTTTTTTTCTATTTTAAGTACAGGTAATTTTGTAATTTCTGCTTTATTTTATTTTAAGTAAGAGATAATCTTATATAAAGCCTTGTAGCCCTTGGAGCATGACATACGATTGAAATAAAATTTGGAGTTTCCGTAAATCTATGCGATGGTGATCTTCTAGGAGCGAATCCAGAAGCCAAAGGCGAGAAGCCATCTTCTTCCTCCAGGTACTCTATTCTTCTCCTCCTCTCTCTCTCTCTCTCTTCCTCTCCTCTTCTTCTCTCCTCTCTCTCTTTTGTTTTCTTTTAAGCCTCTGGAACCCCAAACCCACCCTACCATCTTCGCCCCTCCCCCAAAAACCTTTCTACTGCTGTTGTGCCTCAAAACCCTCTCCCTTGTTGTCGTCCAGCCCCTAAAATCCATCCTATTACTTCCGCCAGCCCTTCCTTCCCCCTTATACTGTTTCGCCCAGCCCTAATCCCTCTCATACAGTCTTCCTATTGCTGTCCCAACCCTCCTAGACCTCTTCCTTAGCCTTCGACCCTATCATACAGCCCCTAAACTGTTGTCCCAAGGCCTTTTAACCCCCCAGAACTGATTTAGACCCAAAAGTCCCATCTATTGTTTTCGTTTTCCCATCCTAGCCCCATCTAGATTTTCGCCCAGCCCCAAACTCCCTATTGCAGCGTTCGTTTCCTCTTCCCAGAGCCTCTACAGTCACCGTAAGCCCATTTTGTACTCTTCTTGAGCCTTTAACCTTCTTAAACAGCCCCTTTCTGTTATCCTAAACCCCTTTGGACCTTCTATCTTCACCAAGAACCCACACAGCCCTCAACCTTAGCCTCTACACCTGTCATAAGCCCCTTCAAACCTTCTTTTCCTCTAACAGACAGACATACAGTCCCTTGTTACTGCCGTCCAAACCTTTCTTAAGCTATATACTGCTGTCCCATTCTACTTTGAAGCCTAATAATCCAATTTAATCTCTATTTGATGTTGGGTCTATGTGTTTGTGTGATCTGGTTTCTAAGCCTTCTTTATTTTTTAGCTATAACTTGATTTGGGTTAAAATAATTGCCTATAATGAATTCCCATAATTGCATGGTTGTTTGTGGTAGATTTTATTATTTTTAATTGCTATTATTAATTTTAATTTTAATTTCAGCCTCATATTTTGCTTTACATTGGTTTCTTATTACATCTTAGTTGCATTTAGGGTAACCCTTTGTCTTGTCCTACGTCAGATAACCTGCGGTTAATGGTTGGAATTGGGGATAGGACCCAGTTCTGGCTAGATCTTTGGATAGGAGACATGCGATTAAAGGAGGTATACCCTAGACTAACAAAATTGCTAGATATAAAAAAGAACCTTTTAAGGATTGCTACATTGAGAACCAAGGCACTATCTCATAGCATCTGAACTTTCATAGGGAGCTTAGGGTCTTTGAACAGGAGAATTTCGAGGAACTGCAAAGGAGGTTAAGTGAGTTCCCCTTAGCCATGGGAGAAGAGTTAATTTGGTTTGGAGACTTCTCCGGGGTTTTTTCTGTTAAAGCTTTGATAAAATCAGCCCTAGAACAAGAGAATGAGGAGGATCCAACATCGTATTTAGCCTAGAGAGGTCTCGCTCCCCCAAGAGTGCAGACCTTTGTATAGTGCGCAATCCCTTAACAAGCGAGGGTTACTCAGATCAGATGACAACCTCCAATGCACTTTTTGAGATCATTCGGAGGAGGACATCAATCATTTGTTCATTGAGTGCCACGTGGCCAGAAAACTGCGGATAAGCTTTGCAATATACTGGGGATTTCTTGGGCGTTTCAGTGAACATGCAAAGGAATCACTCAATCCTGGACCATTCGACAATACAACCTGAAGATTCGGGCAGCTTGGAACACCATTCCAATGGTTATTCTTTAGAAAGTGTGGAGGGAAAGAAATGCCAGGATTTTTAAGCATAAGATGTCAGAGGTAAATGATCTGATTCAAAAATCCAACTGGAGGTTGTTTACGTGGCTCTTTGCTGGGGAAGAGTTCAAGGGTATCGAGTTAATGGATTTCCTCAACTCTTGGGAGGGTTGTCTAGGTAGGGGGCCAAGGAGACCTAGGTTCAAGCTCCCTAGAGCCCCCACCCCAACCGACATGCAAATTTAACATCGATGGGGCAACAAGGGAAACATGCATAGGAGGAGTGCCATGGGACTGAAATGTTAGGACATCGATAGTTTTCTCTAAATCAATAGGTTGAAATGATTCAAATAAGGTAGAACTTATGAGCATTAGGAGAGCCTTGTCCATATGGTATAACAAGGGGAGGGGGTAATTGATTGTGAAAGGGGATTCTACAAACGCGATAAAGTGGGTGTAAGGGCTTAAAAGCCCCCTTGGAATTGATCACAATAGTGAGGGAAATTGGGGCGTTTTGTTCCGGAAAAAGAGATCATTTTGTCGAGGTCCGGAGATCGACAAGTGATGTAGCCGATTTTTTTGCTGAAAATGGGGTGGATTCTATTATGACTGGAATGTTTCACATCTGACAGATCTCAGGAGGAGCCTTTTTTATGTATTTCATAGATGTTTTTGATGTATTCATAGGTGTGTGGTCATATGAAGTATTTTTCTTTCTTGTTAGCATCCGGTGGGTCTATACCTTTAGACACAAAGATGTTGTTTTATACACTGTACTTATTTTTCAATATATTTATTCTATTTGTTATGACTCAAAAAAAATGAAAATTCAGAGTTTACCTAAATTCAACCCGAAGTCCAACCTGTTTACATCATTAACTTCCACTACCACAAGCCACATGAGTTTGTATGTGTAATTTGGTAAGGCCATGACAAGCAAACCCCTAACCCCCTTGATGCAGGACAAGGTATAAGGTAACCCTAAATGCCTAAATGTGGTTCCCTAAAGATTATGAGGGATGAAAATAATGCACCCTAAATCTAATATGGGCTGAAATTAAACCAACAATTAATATATGCAATTAAATAATATAACTTTACCACAAATAATCATGTAAAATATGATGCAAATAAATACATGAGAAATTAAATAAAAGAATGGAATACTTTAGATTTAAATGGGTACATGTGGTTCTAATTTAAAGGCTTATGCTTTGAAATAATGAAACAAAGGATATGTGGGTCACGGACAACAAAAGGGTGGAATACGAATGGAATCAAAAGAAGGGATAGGCTTAGGGTAAAACACGATCATAACATGAGGGGGACACATACAAAAAGAATGTAAATAGGGAGAGGGGCTTGCGGAAATCAGAGAAGGGGAAGTTTTCGGGAGGTGGAAGCAAATTTGGTTCTTGGGAGGGTAGCGACACAGAGGGGAAGTGATAGAGGCTTAGCGGCAAGGTCAGTTGGGTTCCAAAGGAGTCCTGGCATGCAAGGAAAGGGGCTTTGGAGGGAAATGAAAACACAGAGAGGGATATTAGGGAGTGGTGAAGTTTGGGAAGCAAAGAAGACAAGGCGGAAGGTTAGGGAAGCAGATTTCTAGGTTGCAGAAGGCTAAAGGAACAAAAGAGAAAAGAAGAAGAAAGAAAGATAAAGAGAAGTACCTGAAAAAGAAGGTGGCCTCACGCCAAAGCCTCTCGCCCTTTGAAATCACTCCAACAATTAATCGCACCTTGCAAAGGTATCTTGCGAATATCTCAAAATTTTCTGTTCATTCAATCGTTCAATGCCTCAAGGAAGGCTACAAGGCTTGTATAAAGTTTCTCGTTACTAAAATAAAACCAATAACAATTTCTAAAATATCCCAACTAAATAAAGTAATAAAACAATAGAAACTATGGAAACAAAGCATGGAAAGCACGGAAGTAGTATAGAGCGAAAATCGCATGGATATGCTCCGCATCGCCCCTCCTCTCCTCCCTCTCCCACCAAACAAAAAAATAAAAAATAAAAGAAAAGAAAGGGAAAGAGAAAAGAGGGGGAAAAAAAAAAGATCCTCCCATTCTTCCCTCTCATATTGGTTACATCAATAAAATATTAAACATTTTTTTTCAAAATGACAACAATAACTAATAAAAGAAAATGAAAATGAAACACTAGATAATGCAAATGTCTATGAAGCATTCAGTATATATTGAACCAAATGCTGATGATGAAAAATATAAAAGTGCTTGAACATAAGATAAACCTTTTCTTCTTTCAAATGGTACATGACGATAGGATAACCACCCATAACAGTTTGCCAATTATAACTTGCCATTATGGATTAAAAACCTACCTCTCTTTCGTGATAGGATTAAAACACACACTCTTGATAAGATTAAAAACCTTCTTGAGGACCAACCTGTGTTAAATACATTTTCAGCATTCTTGGATTGAAACAATTCCAATGTCTTCAATGTGTTTTGCAATTTAACTTGGAGCTGCTCAAGAACAGTAGCAATTTCAATGTCTTCAGCTTTTGATTGATATTTAAGCTGCACCAACCCCAAAATAAATGACTCAAATTTAAAAAGACTCCTATAAACTTCTAAGGACAAATAATAGAATTATAGAAAATTTCCATACTACCTCTGTCAAAGGTAAAATAAGGAAGAATCCTAAGAAAAAAACAACAAAGAATTAAATGGTAAATAATTGGTAACAGATTGATAATACCATGCTCGGCCAATGAGACTTGTCTAGTAAAAAAAGAATTTCCTCAATATGTTCTCTATTCTTCCACATGTTCTCATCAATTTTATGAGGAGGTGGCAAAGCTGCTTCATTAACCAAGAGGTCTTCACCTTCAAAAGCAAATATAATACACGTCAATTTATTTATTACATTTTTTTTAAATGGGAAAATTACTTATACTAAAAAATTATATTTTTGAAGATCCAGACATATTGTTTTTCCTTTCAAGGAAATGGTTCTCAATAAATTGAACAACATATGGCATGATAAAAACAATGAGGGAATAGCTACAAACAAATTAAAAACCACCACCACCCAAACCATGTCTCAAATAATTTGGCTGTTAGTTCTCATTTGTGGTAACTAAAAGCCTTTCATGGACAAAGACCACCAGGCCCAAATTGTGTAGCACGTAATAACATACATATCAGCGAAACAGAGTAACCCTATACAAACATAATATGGTTACGTATATATATATATATATATATCCAGCCCATTCCAAGACCACCCAGCCAACAACTCTTAACCCCTCCTTATCTAGCTAATATCTGCTACAGAAAGTGAGATTATGATGAAAGGAATGAACACAACCTATTCATGATATGGGACCAACCGACAAAGGGCCAATTCATCTGCAACTACATTAGCCTCTTCTGAGTAGTAGCGGATGCTGGTAGAATGGGCCTTAACTAAGATAGCAATCTCTAGAAGAACTTCAAAGACAAATCAAACTTGAAGTCTAGAAGCTGTGAAGATTGGAAGGAAATGCACCAGATATAGTCAGACTCCATGAATGTCATCCATATACAGGTATATTGGACCATAGGACAGACCTTGACCTTAAGATTCTTGGATAGAAATGATTACATATTAAATTGAATTCCTGAGTTAGTAAGTGCCCAATGAAGTAACTCCCATGCATATTAGATATTATTAAATATTGTTCTCACAATCATGACCTGTACTCATAGTCAAACTTACATGATTATAGAAGAACAATCTCAAAAGAGCTCCATTTATCAAAGGAATCACTACGCTACAAGCTAGAATACTCAAAAGTGATTTCTGAATCTTGGGCACTCGGTCGACCCAACTTTAAATTGGACGACCGAATTGTGTGTTTAATCCGGATGATCTATGCTTTCGACCAGACAACCGAGTTCCAATATCCGAACGATCCGACTTATAAACCAAACGACCGAGTTCCACAGCTCAATTATTTCAAATTTGAAACATGGTCAAATTAGTTGTTGGAAGGTCAAATATGATCGTTGAAATATTACCATTGGAATTTATCTGTTGCAATTTCCAGTCAACCGATATTTGAAATCCGTTCAACCGAATTGGACATCACTTGGAATGAATTTTTTCTATATAAATGAAGCTCTCTTGAAGAGCAAATGTTGTTCAACTCAAGCTGAATCTTTCATCATACATTCCAAGTATTCAAACCATCACCAAGAGCTTTGAATACCATAGTTAAACCCTATTAAGCTCTTCTAATCTTTCTCTAACACAACCAAGGCACTCATAGGCACATCTTGAGCATTATTAAGCTCTACATTGATTGTGTGATTAGAGAAGATCTTCATAGGGATAGATTGACCTCATTGGCAAACCTATTTCATCCGTAGACTCTTTCCTACTTTGGTTTGGCATTCATTGAAGAACCTACTCAACACCAAAGAGCAAGAAGGAGGAAGATCTCAAAGAACACGCCACAAGCGATATTGAGCATCACGGGGCCATTGATGCGGAGCATTCCACACCACGCTCCACGTTTCTTTGTTTGTTTTGTTTTCTAAGTTTAGTTTAGTTTATTTTTAGAAAAGGATATTAATGTAATTTGTTTTTAGTTTCTTATTTGGGTAAGGTCTTATTATATAAACCCCTCTCTCTTGTAAACTCATCCACCGATGAATGAAATAAAACATTGAAGTTCTTCCGCAAGAATTGTGCGAGAATACCTTGGAGCGAGTGCTTGGAAACTCTGGTGAGATATCGGAGAGGCGAGAGGCCTTGGCATGAGGCTATCCTTTCTACCTTCTTCAGGTACATACCTTTCTTTTTCTCTTTTCTTCTCCTTCTCCTTGCTTTACTCTCCTCTAGAACCCTTCCCTTTCTCAGATCTACACTGCCGTGAGACCCAAAACCCTCCCTTTTGCTGCCGTTACCTTCCTACCACCCTTTGGGTCCTTCCGCCGTCCTTCATGTCCTCTGCTCTCGTTGTCCCAATCCTTTGACACCCCTGCAAGTCATCGCCTCCACCTTAGCCTCATCCCTTGCTTGCCGTTACCACCCAGAAACCCCTTCCTGCTGTCACGAGTCTTCCGTGACCCTTTGGCCTTTGTCGCCGACTTCCGTAAGCTCCACTACCCTTTGCGGCAACACCTAAAACCCTCCCCTTGCCTTCCGTAACCCATATGCCCTTTTCCTTACCCTCCGTTCCTTTTATTTCTTTGGTAAGCACATGGTTATTTAAAACCACATGTTTTTTCCCAAGGATATTTTGCATGACTATTTGGTAAACTTATATTATTTAATTACATTTATTAATTGAAATTTTAATTTCAGCCCATATTAGTTTTAGGTGCATTATTTTCATCCCTTTTAACTTTTAGGGAACCAATTTAGGCATTTAGGGTTACCCTATTAGTTGTCCAACATCAGCTATGTTCTTGGTAACATCTCTTGTACTACTACTTTCTATTCATTGTGAGATTGTTGTAAAGGGTTTGTTAACCCCATTCCCATTTAAGAGAAGTGTTCTCTTGGGATTTGTGGTTTAATCTCCACCTGTAAAGAGATTGTATTAGTGGTCTAATCTCCACCCTTAAGGAGATTGGTATAGTGGTTTCATCTCCACCCATAGGGAGATTGATTTGTGGTTTAATCTCCACCCTTGTTAAGGAGATTGGTTGTTGGATTACTCCACCCTTAAGAGAGAGACTTGTAAGGGTTTATTCTCCACCTTTAAGGAGAATAGGTTAGTGAAAATTTTGATGACAACAAGCTCCTACCCACGGAAGCCTTTTAAGTCAAGAAAACTCACTGTGCCCAGAGATGGGTAACGGAGGCAAGAAGGTGAACAAGCGGAAGTTTGCAGCAGGAAGAAAGAAAAAGCCAAAGCCACAGCAGTCCATGAAGAGATCAAAGGCTTGCAAGCCCTCAAGAAATGTGGATACACAAAAGAAGACGGGGCTGGAATTCTAAAGATTGGGAAAGCCCTCGATATTCAATTCAGAGATGAGGAAGTGGCTAAAACAGCTCTAAGGTGGGTTCGTTTTTCTCTTCCAGAGGCTCCAAAAGAAGATTTTATCCGTCTCTACTGATGGGAAGGAATAGTTTTTTTAAGATTACATTACAACAGGAGAAGAAGGTCCGGAAAAAACAGGGGGGGGGGGTTGTAGCAGTTGTCAATGAAGATTCTAACCTAGAATGTTAGGGGTTTTGAACTCTGGGAGAAAAGGAGAGTGATCCGACGTTTCATCAGGACCCATAAGGTAGACATCATTTTCATTCAATAATCAAAGACAGAAGAAATATCAACAACAATAATTAGAGAAATCTAGGGAAGGAATGAGGTCGATTTCTTCTAAAAGCCATCTGAAGGACATTGCGGGGGATTGTTCACTCTATGGAATCCCTCCTTTCTAAATGTCATAAACAGAAGAATGGACTCCCGATCAATATCAGTAAGGAAGACTATGGTTAATCAGGGTTTAGAGATTTGTCTTAGAAATGTCTATGGACCAAATCCGGATAGTGATAGAGAAAGTTTCTGGTCATAGATGGAAGACATCAAGATATCGAGCCCTAATCTTCATTGCATTGGTGCCAACTTTAATGTGGTAAGATATGTTGTGGGACCCGACTAAACTCGGGACCCATCTCTGGACAAATAGTGTCCAACTTCAATGTATTTACATAGTCAACTTGTAATTAATTTTTTCCTTTTTTTCAAACATGATTGACTCCCTTTTTTCTATTTAATCATGTACAAAGCTATAGAGTAAAATATAGTGAATACATTTTAAGAGAAGAGAAGAATTATTTTCCTTCAATCTTTTCTCCATCAATTCTCTTATTTTCCTTATTTTTATTCTATTATTCAACATGGTATCACGCCAGAAAGATTTTTGCAGTTTTTTCTTCTTGTCCGTTGTACTACTGTAGCGGATCCTCTCTACCGTCGATTTTTCCGGCGAAGTATCTGACGGCGGGATCCTATCTCTCTTGCCGTCTTTGACAGATCTCTCCTTCCCTCAAGATTGGATCTCAGTTTTACTGCCTTTTTTCCTTGGTTTCTGTTGCCCTCTGTCCCAGCAATTCTGGCGTTTTTAGAAAACCCAATCTCGGTTTTCTGCTTCGATCTACTGCCTCGCCACATATTTTGGAGTCAATCTTGCCTCCCTGCAATCGCCTCTAAGTCTACTCACCATCCCTCCGGCTTGTCCACCTTTACA
Source organism: Chimonanthus salicifolius (assembly GCA_013350335.1). Classification (NCBI taxonomy): domain Eukaryota; kingdom Viridiplantae; phylum Streptophyta; class Magnoliopsida; order Laurales; family Calycanthaceae; genus Chimonanthus; species Chimonanthus salicifolius. The sequence goes on from CM023536.1 coordinate 27,194,280, forward strand.
CAGTTGTGGGACCCCTTATCTGCATCACGATTCTTGCTGCCTCTACGGCAGCTACAGTGGCTTTTTTCTCCTTTTTCGGGCCAGATCTACTTGGTTTTTGCAGTTTTTTTGCTTGGAACAGCAGTATTGTGTTCGCCTAGCCTTGTGCTCTCATAGGACTGCCCTTTATCAACTATGATCATCGGTGGGACCCACTACAGAGCAGTTTGTTACATCTGGGCTAGTTTTCTTCCTCTTGTCTTGCTGTTTTTCATTAGAGAAGACTCCATTGTCCTCTTTCTCTGTGGATATTGTTGTTGCTTGCCCTTTTTTTTTTTTTTGGTGGTACCTACGACTGTGTTCTCGATTTCTGCTCCACTTGCATCTGACAGATCTACTTCCGGATCATCACTTCCTCTTCCGATCAAAATCAGAATGGGTCTTCTGGGAGCTCACCCAATACGTCCTTCACTGATATGGCTGCTTCTAGGCTCACACATATTGGAAAGATCACCACCGTCTTATTGAATGAGACAAATTACTTCCAATGGTCTCATTCTGCGAAAATGTTTCTCAATGCCAAACAGTTGTCTGATTATATTGATGGCACTGCACCTAAACCAGCCAAGACAGACCTTATTGCACATGGACAGCTAACAATTCCTTCGTGCAGTCCTGGCTCCTCCACTCCATGGAGGAGAACGTCCGTGGTACTGTCCATACTCTTCCCACGGCCAAAGATGTATGGGACACCATTTAAGCCTTGTATTCCGATGATGATAATTCGGCCCGCATTTATGAGTTATATCAAATTGCATCTCATCTTCGACATTGGGAACTCTCACTGATTCAGTACTATTCCAAGACGCGGGCATGTTAGCTTGAGTTGTATCAACTTGAGTATCAGCAACTCATTAATCGCGGACGAGCTTTTGAGTTATTGGCTGGCCTCAACCAGGACTTTGAACCTATTCGGGCTCAACTGCTGGGACAACGCCCTCCTCCTTCTCTGGAAGCGGTGTATTCTGTTTTACACCGCGATGATCGGCGTCGCTCAGTCATGACCCCTGTGCTTGCTAAACGCTCTGCCTTAGTAACCTCTCATCCTTCAGTGACTTCTCCCAGGTCGGGGAACTTCTGGTCCTCCTAGCAAAGGTACAAAGAAGAAGGGGTCTCAGTTTTGCACTTATTGTTCTGATGTGGTTAGTGATGATGCTCGGGTGACTCGTCAGGACTTCAATATGTTGTTGCAACACATGGGTTGTCTTCAGCATTCAAAGGTCTCCAATGTTGTCTCCTCTTCATGTACTGGGCCCATGGCCATTCATACCTCCTCTCATTCTTGGATCATCGATTCCGGTGCCACAGATCACATGGCTAGTATGTCCTCGGCTGATTTGTGGCTGTGGCATTGCCGGCTTGGCCATCCTAGTGATTCTGTTTTGCGAAAGCTTGTTCCCTATTTATCTTTTAAGCATTTTACATGTGAACCTTACCAATTTGACAAACATATTAGAACGTTTTTTCCTCCCTCTATGAATAAACAAGCATCTTCCTTTTTTTTTTTTGTTCATTCTGATGTTTGGCAATACTCTCTCACTAGTTTTCGATACTTTGTGTCATTTATTGATGATTTTTTGCGAATGACATGGATTTATCTCATGAAAAATAAGTCTGAAGTATTTGATCATTTTCGAATATTTTATACTTGGGTTGCTACTCATTTTGATTTAAAAATTAAAACTTTGCGCAGTGATAATGGGGGGAATATTTATCTCATTCCTTTCTTACTTTTTTATACGAGCATGGTATTGAATCACATTTGTCATGTCCATCCACCCCCCAACAGAATGGTGTCGCGGAAAGAAAAAGCAAACACCTTCTTGAGGTAGCCCGCACGCTCCTCTTTACCATGCATGTTCCATAGTCTTACTGGCCTGAGGCAATTTTAACCTCTTGTTATCTTATTAACCGCATGCCATCCTATGTATTGTCCGATCAATCCCCCATTCAACTACTCTCCCTCCATAAACAGATTCTCATTCTGCAATTACATGTTTTTTGTTGTGCATGCTTTGTTCACCTGTTCTCTAGAGATAAACTTTCCCCTCATGCTGTGCGCTGCATCTTTTTAGGTTACTCACCCTTTCACAAAAGCTACAAGTGTCTTGATCCTACCAATGGCAAAACTTATGTGTCTATGGATGTCACCTTCTTTGAGGCAGTCCCATACTTTTCTACATCCTCTGGTCCAGCTTTAGTCCCTATTTTACCTCTTCTTCCTACCGGTACTCCTCCCTCTCGGTCCCCTCCAGCTAGCACTTCCAAGCCTACCTTGGTATATCAACGCTGGCCACCCCAACATCGGCCGCCAATACACACCCCTATCACCTCTGCCTCTTGTCCAGATCCACCCATCTGTGCTGAGTCCGACCTTCCTATCGCTCTTCGGGAAGGTAAGCGTACATGTACTCTTCATCCACATGCACAATTTGTTTCCTATCATGTTGTTACACTTTCCTATTACAGTTTCGTCACAGCACTGGACAATGTTAAGATTTCCAAGAGAGTTGACACTGCACTTCGGGACCCCTCTTGGAAGGCAGCCATGGCTGAAGAATTAGCGGCACTAGAACAAAATCATACTTGGGATATGGTGCCTCTCTCTCCAGGAAAGACCCCAGTTGGCTCCAAATGGTTCTTTGCCTTGAAGCATAATCCCGACAGGTCCATTGCTCGCTATAAGGCTCGATTGGTTACCAAAGGATTCACACAGACTTATAGCGTGGCCTATCAGGAGACCTTCTCCCCTGTGGCCAAGATTACTTCTGTTCGCATTTTGATCTCTCTTGCCACCACCAATGCATGGCCGCTTCATCAGCTAGATGTGAAGAATGCCTTCCTTCATGGTGATTTACAGGATGAAGTTTATATGTGGTCATGATTTTAGTTGTTTATGTGGATGATATTGTTCTCACTGGTAATGATGCCACCGCCATATCTACATTCAAAGGGTATCTTCACCGTGCCTTTGCAATTAAAGATCTCAGGCCATTGCGTTACTTTCTTGGTATTGAGGTTGCCCGCTCTTCTCAAGGACTTACAATATCACAATGGAAGTATGCTCTTGATCTCCTCCATGACGCTGGTTACTCTGGCTGCAAACATGCTGACACCCCACTTAATACAAACACCAAGCTCTCTGCTTCTAATGGAACTCTTTTGGATTCTCCTACTTTTTATCAGAAGCTAGTTGGGAAATTGATTTACCTCACTATCACCCGGCCTGATTTATCATATGTTGGTGTGGTCAGCCAATTCATGCAGGCTCCCCGAGATACCCATCTTCATGCTGTCTGTCGGATCCTCCATTATATTAAATCTCATCCAGGACGGGGACTATTCTTTGCCAGACAAACTTCACCGCCAGTTCGTGGTTACTCTTATGCTAATTGGGCTGGCTCTCTTGATGATAGACATTCTACCACGGGTTATTGCGTCTTCTTGGGCTCCCATTTGGTCAACGAGCGTAGCAAGAAGCAGTCTGTCGTTGCTCGTTCTAGTGCTGAAGCTGAGTATCGTGCCATGGCCAACATTACGGCTAAACTCCTTTGGATCCGACAATTTCTTACAGAATTGGGTTTCGCTCTTGACAATCCCCTTATTATGTTTTGTGATAATCAAGCGGCCATCAACATTGCTTCCAATCCGGTCTTCCATGAGCGGACCAAACACATTGAGGTTGATTGCCACTTTGTTCGCCAACATATTTCTGAAGGCCGGCTTGTCACTCCTCTTCTGAAGTCCTCTGATCAACTTGCCGACATTTTCACTAAGTCGGTTCCTCGAACTCAACTTGATTCCGTTATTAGCAACCTGGGATTAGTGGATATCTTCAAACCAGCTTGAGGGGGAGTGTTGTGGGATCCGACTTAACTCGGGACCCATCTCTGGACACACTATCCAAGTTCAATGTATTTACGACAGTGTCCAAGTTCAATGTATTTAGATAGTCAACTTGTAATTAATGTTTTCCTTTTTTGCCAACATGATTGGCTCCCTTTTTTCTATTTAATCATGTACAAAGCTACAGGGTAAAATACAGTGAATACATTTTAAGAGAAGAGGAGAATTCTTCTCCTTCAACTTTTTCCCCATCAATTCTCTTCTTTTTCCTTATTTTTATTCTATTATTCAACAAGATATCCTTTGGAGAAGAAAGGAAGTGGGTGTTGTGAGACCCGACCCATCTTGGAATAGAAAGTGTCCACATTCAGTGTATACTGTACAACACAGTTGTCATTAGATTTAGATTAATTCTTTTTCCTTTTTTGCCATCATAATTGGCTCCTCATACTCTATTTATTCATGTACAATGTAAAGTTGAAACATACATTGGAATACAATACAAAAAAGGGAGAGGATTCTCTTTCCTCTATTTTTCTTTTTTTTTGGCATATTTTCTTAGTTTTATTATAATATTCAACATGGTATCAGCCAGAAAGATCTTCTAGACAGTTTGAAGAGCTTTGTTCCCCTTCCGTTTTACTGTTCCTCACCGGATTTCGGCAACATCTTCAATTCTGGCGCTTCAAGGACACTGTAGGCGGATCACCTCTTCCCTCTGTCTTTGGATCCACGATCTTGTCTGTCTCAGACTACCACAGGTGCCTTCATCAGCTTCCCTTCTGCAGCCGTCCATTCTTGGACTTCGATCTCATCATCGGCGCATCTTTGGCAGGTGGGACCACATCATTACTTGCCGTTTTTGGTGGACCCCTTCATCTATACAATGGACTTCCAAATTTCACTTCACCGAAGTTGGTTTATGGCTGAACTCTTTCCCTCGTCATTCTCGGCAAAGCATACCTATTTTTTTATCTTTGACCTATATCTGTTGGATCTGTGCACGGATACCCTCTAGGTTTCTTCCACTGGTGTCGCCCCTGGCCCACCTACACTCACCTAGGTGGACCCAGGGTTTCGGTCAACAATGGGCCCCTCTTTTCTGGTTTTCCTCACCACTGCTGGGAACGACAGGACCCTTTGCCGTGATCTGTTGTTTCCTGCTGCAACAGTTCTTTCTTCTTCCATCTATGGTGTCGCCTATTGCTGCTCCTTGAATCCCACCAGACTGATCCTCTATTCATCATCGGTGGGCCCCACTATTGCCCTTTTTTGGTTCGCTGGATCTGCCTATACTGCTACTCTTCTACCAGATTGTTGTCCGATCTCTTTATTTCTTTTTACCCTTGGATTACTCTGCTTAAAGGTTTTTTCTTGGGATAATGTCTGCATCTATGGAACCACCGAAGACCTCTGGGGAATCTTTTGTCCCTGATCTGACGTCTTATAGCACTCAGCATATTGGAAAGATCACTACTGTCCTGTTGAATGAGACCAATTACTTCCAATTGTCACACTCGGCTCAGATGTTCCTTACTGCCAAGTAGCTGTCCGATTATATTGATGGTACTGCCCTTGAACCACAGACAAAAAGAACTGCTCCTATCATACATAGAAAGCTAATAATTCTTTGGTGGAGTCTTCTTGGCTCCTTCATTTTACAGAGGATCATGTTCGTGGGACTGTCTACACCCTTCCCACAGGCAAAGATGTCTGGGACACCATTAAGGCTTTGTATTCAAGAGGTGATAATTATGCCCGCCTTTATGAGTTGTATCAAACTGCTTCTCATATTCGCTAGGGGAGCTCTCTCTGATTCAGTACTACTCCAAGATGCGAACATGTTGGCTTGAATTGGATCAACTTGAAGCGGTTAAGTTTGCGTTACCTGATGATGTTGTTCTCTATCAGCAACTTTTTTCTCGACGACGAGTTTTTAAGTTACTCGCTGGCCTCAACCAGGAGTTTGAACCCATTCAGGCCCAATTGCTGGGACAGCGCCTTCTTCCTTCACTAGATGCAGTTTATTCTACCTTACTCTGTGATGATCGGCACCGCACTGTCATGACTCATGTGCTTGCTGAACGCTCTGCATTAGTGACCTCTCATCCTCCCATGCCTTCTTCAGTACAGGGGGCTCCTAGTCCACCTGGCAAAAGTACTCAAAAGAAGGTGTCTCGCTTTTGCACCTATTGTAAGATGACAAATCACTTTGTGGATTCCTGCTACAAACTACATGGATGTCCCAAGCAAGACCATATCTCTGCTGCTACTCCTGCCACTTCCTCTCCCTTGATGCGATTAGTGATGATGCTCATGTGACTCGTCAGGACTTTCAACATGTTGTTACAACGCATGGATCGGCTTCAACATCCCGAGGTTTACGGGGCCAATAGCCAATCATACCTCCTCTAATTCTTGGGTCATCGATTCTAATGCCACCGATCATATAGCTGGTATGTCCTCTATTTTCTCATCCCTTTCTCCTATTTTATATGGTATTGTTCGCTTAACTAATGGTTCCTCTACTACTATTGATGGTCAAGGGACTATTCCTCTTTCTTCCACCATGCACCTTCCATCTGTGTTACATGTTCCCCATTTGTCTAGCAATTTGCTCTCTGTTAGTGTGCTTACTAAATAATTTAATTGCTAAGCCACTTTTTCCCCTTCTCATTGTGTTTTTCAGGATCTAACCACGAGGCAGGTAATTGGTGGTGGACGTGAAGTTGGGGGCTTATATCTATTTGATCATCCTCTTGCTGCTTCTGAAACCTGTTCGACCTCATCCTCGTCTGATGTGTGGCTGTGGCATTGCCGACATGGACATCCTAGTGATTCTATTTTACAACAGCTTGTTCCCTCTTTATCATTTCAACATTTTGCGTGTGAACCTTGCCAATTTGGCAAACATATTAGAACATGTTTTCCTTCATCTATGAATAAATGAGGAGCTTCTTTATCTTTTGTTATTCATTCTGATGTTTGGCAATCACCTTCTATTTCTCGCACTGGTTTCCGCTATTTTGTGTCATTTATTGATGATTTTCACGAATGACTTGGCTTTATCTTATGAAAAATAAGTCTGACGTGTTTGATCATTTTCGCACATTTTATAATTGGGTTGCCACTCATTTTGATTTGAAAATTAAAACTTTACGCAGTGACAATGGGGGGGAATATTTGTCTCATAACTTTCTTACCTTTTTGCAAAAGCATAGTATTAAATCACAATTGTCCTGTCCCTCTACCCCACAGCAGAATGGTGCAGCGGAACGTGAAAACAAACACCTACTGGAGGTTGCTCGATCTCTCATCTTTACCATGCATGTACCACAATCTTACTGGCCTGAGGCAATCTTGACCGTTTGTTACCTCATTAACCGCATGCCCTCCCGTGTGCTGTCAAACCAGTCACCCGTTCAACTACTCTCACTTCATAAACACATTCCCATTTTGCCATTACATATTTTTGGTTGTACATGCTTTGTTCACCATTTCTCTGGCGATAAGCTTTCCCCTCGTGCTGTGCGCTGCATTTTTTCAGGTTATTCACCCTTTCACAAAGGTTACAAGTGTTTTGATCCTACCACTAGAAAAACATATATGTCTATGGATGTCACATTCTTTGAGACAGTCTCATATTTCTCTCCACCCTTTGGTTCACCTTCTTACTCTGTTTTACCTCTTCTTCCTCCTGATATTGCTCCTCACTTCACTCCAGCTTGCACTTCCAAGACTACCTTGGTCTATCGCCGCAGGCCACCCCAGCATCCGTCTCCAGCACACACCCCCTATCCCATCTGCTTCTGGACCAGATCCACCCAGCACTGCTCAGTCTGACCTTCATATTGCCCTTCGAAAAGGTAAGCGTATGTGCACTCTACATCCACTTGCTCAATTTGTTTCCTATCATGCTATTTCTCCTTCCTATCACAGCTTCCTTACAGCCCTGGACAGTGTTAAGATTCCCAAGAGAGTTGACACTGCTCTTCGGGACCCCTCTTGGAAGGCAACCATGGCTGAAGAATTAGACGTTCTAGAACAAAATCATACTTGGGATATGGTGTCTCTTCCTCCAGGCAAGACTCTGGTTGGCTGCAAATGGATATTTGCCTAAAAACATAATCCCGATGGGTCCATTGATAGCTATAAGGCTCGTCTGGTTGCTAAAGAATTCACACAGACCTATGAGGTGGACTATCAAGAGACCTTTTCACCATTGGCCAAGATCACATCTGTCCAAATTTTGATCTCTCTTGCCACCACCAATGCTTGGCCGCTTCATCAGTTAGATGTGAAGAATGTCTTCCTCCATGGTGATTTACAGGATGAAGTTTATATGCTACCCCCTCCGAGGCTTGTCAAGCAGGGGGAGTCTCACTATATATGTCGTCTCAGCAAAGCTTTGTATGGCCTCAAGCAATCTCCTCGGGCTTGGTTTGAGAAGTTCAGCAGTGTTGTATTGCCTTGTGGTTTCTCCAGATGCCAGATGGATCACTCAGTCTTCATTTATCGACGTTCTGCTGTGGTTATGATTCTATTTGTTTATGTGAATGATATTGTTCTCACTGGCAATGATGCGACCTTCATATCTACCTTCAAAGCATATCTTCACCACAAGTTTGCTATCAAAGATCTGGAACCGATGCGTTACTTTCTTCGGATTTAAGTTGCTCGTTCATCTCAGGGCCTCACTTTATTTCAGTGCAAGTATGCCCTTGATCTCCTTCAAGATGCCGGTTACTCTGGTTGCAAGCCAGCTGACACTCCACTTGATACCAAACCAAGCTCTCTGTCTCAGATGGGACACTTCTAGATTCTCCTACGCTTTATCAGAAGCTGGTTAGGAAATTAATTTACCTCACCATCACCCGACCTGATTTATCATATGTTGGTGTTGTCAGTCAGTTGATGCAGGCTCCCCGGGATACTCATCTCCATGCAGTCTTCCGCATCCTCCGCTACATTAAATCTCATCCAGGACGGGGATTGTTCTTTGCTCACCAGACTTCTTTGCATGTTCGAGGTTATTCCGACGCTGATTGGGCAGGCTCTCCTGATGACCGATGTTCTACCACTGGTATTGCGTCTTCTAGGGCTCCCATCTGGTCTACTGGCGCAGTTGAAACATACATTGGAATACAATACAGAAAAGGGAGAGGATTCTCTTTCCTCAATTTTTCTTCTTTTTTTCTGCATATTTTCTTATTTTTATTATAATATTCAATGGTGGAGGCTACACTAGAACGGGGAATTCTCAGATTTCTTTGAAATGAATAATTTGATGGATTACTGATGTAGCCCAAGGTAGTGTTAAGAACCATCCTTGGTCCACAGTCTTCTGATGCAACCTGAGGTAGTGTTACGAACCGTCCTTAAACCACTCAGGCAATTCGAAAATCTATTCGGTGTCTAAATGTACTCCAATCCAAAAGGAATGCTAACATGCAACCTTAAGGAAAAGTAGTTTAGGAGAACTAGCCCTTTTAAGTGCCCCGGTTCGTCCGAGTCACCCTTATTGTCAATTACGTGACTCAGTTGAACTTGCTTTGGATGTTTAAGAAGATCTACTATGAAGTTGAAGCGTCTACATCAAATACAGTAGTGGCACACAGGTAAGTGACCCGTAGGAGACCTTAGGCTAAGTCATATACCTAGTATTCAATTGGAAAATAAATTAAATAAATGACTTTCAGCCTCGAGGACCTCATGTAATCTGCCGAGGCCTCGCAACCAGCTATGCTGAGTTGAGTGCAGCTGACCCTGTGTCGAACTGACTCAGACTAATATGTGACTGTTTAATTAAGAGGAAAATCATGGGAAATCTATTGGCAGCCAATTATGGTAAATCTATTTTGATAAACAAATAAACCCATTATCAGATATTGCCACCTCGTTTGAAATTTGAATTTGGATATCCTTGAGGAGCTGTCCATGACAAGTATGGAAAGGCTCCTCCATGGCTAAGGAAAATGTTAAAAATCTTCCATCTGATTCTTAATTGATAGCTAAGGTAAATATTGAAAATCTTTCATCTAATCCTTGATTGATGGCTAAGGAAAGTGTTGCAAATCATGCACAGTAAACACGAGCTGGCTGGTATCTATACGGATTGGGTTTGTCAGCTTGCTCAGCACATACGTGATTGGGTTTGTCAGCTTGCTCAGCACATACGTGTGCTGTCTTTCCAGATTCTAACGCTGGCGAGGCCTCATCAGAATCTGCGAGGCCTCACAGGCGTGACTAACAGGACTGTTTAAAACTGTTTATAAAATAACAGTAAGGGAGCTGTTTAATGTACCGAATACACTCAGAAAAAACACAGGAACAGCATTACCAGTGAGTGATCATTCGGCCTTCTCTCTAAACACCATTCTTCATCATTCTTCTTAGTGATGTTTGGGTAATCAATACCCCAATCCTAATGAAGAGTAAGGTGTTCATATAGGACTATAAAATCAGTCATACCCTTGTCCTATACTGCTGTGCCGATAGTCTTTTTGATAGAACTAAACTAATGGAAAGGAGCACACAGATTCAGTAAAGAAGAAAGAGCTTAAAGGAAAACGGTCAAGGCCCAAGGCAAGTATTTCTTCTTTGTTTTATTTCAAACATTGTAAAGTGGATTAGAACAGTGTGTTCGAACCACTCTAAAAAATAGGTGTAGAGGATTAGACCGATTGGGTTGAACCTCTATAAAAAACTAGGTTGTACTATTTGGGTGTGAAACCCATACATAGTATATTTGGGATAGCCCTAGAGAGGGTGAATCCAACAGTGGATGTAGGTTCAGGTGAACCGAACCACTATATATCCTTGTGCATGTGTGGTTTGTATTAATGGTTTAATTCATTTGTTTATCACTTGCACACACGTTTATTCCGCTGCACATATTGTTAAATCTGATTTATTTTTTAAAAGGGAACTAAAATTGAAAATCGACATATTCACCCCTTCTAAGTCGTGCATACTTCTAGTAACGGAATTTCAATTGGTATCAAGAGCAAGGTTACTCCGTATTTGACTTAACCGTCTGGAGTTGATCCTTTTTACTAGAACTATGTATGTATTTGGGTGAAAGTTTAGATATAAATAGACCTCCTTACTTTGATGGCTCCAATTACAATTACTGGAAAATAAAAATGAAAATATTTCTAATTTCCTTAGAACCAATCGCTTGGGAAGTCATCATCAAAGGTTGGTCACATCCTATAGAAGCAGTGACCATAGACTCGCATAAAATGATAAGACCAAAAATCTTGAACCTTTGGGATGACATTGAGAGAAGCATGTATAATGTGTGCTATTTCCGCTAATGATTTAAATGTAATCAAGACTTTTGAAACAGCCAAGGAGGCGTGGGAATATCTGGAAAGAATTTATGAAGGTATAACTATTGATGAGAATTCTAGAATCCTCACAACCTCCAAATCTTACCATGAGGCAAACATAGACCAAGATCCTACACATAAAGCCCTTGTAGTACACACTACACTGAAAAATGATCTTGATGTAAAATCTGAGGTTTCTAAGAACACCATTCTAAACGGTGCTAAAGATTCTAGAAACAAGATTGGTTTTGGTCACAACTTGGAGAATGTTGTTTTACCTATCTTGACCCAAAAGACTAAAAAACATGTAACTTGCTTCTATTGTAACAAAATTGGCCATTTCAGACATGAATGCAAGTTAAGGACGTTGCACTTTGAAAATAAAAATATTGAAAATCATTTCAAAGGTGCAAAGAAAAAGAAAAATAATTTTAGAGGAAAATCACACCTTGAAAAGAGAAAGATGGAAAGTTATTTTGCCAGTGTGAATTTCTCTAAGAAAAACAATGCTCCACACCATAGACATCAGTCCTACATTGGCAAATCTTATGGGAATGTGACAAGACCTCAAAATATTATGAATTGGAATAATATAATAAGACTCTTATATCAAATTACCGGATCTAGGCTAAATATTCTAAGATGTGAAATCAAAACGCCCAACATCCGTAAATTTGAGAAGAAAGGACCGGATCAAAATTTCAAGTGGATTCGAAAGACTTAAATGATCCGGAATTTCAAATTAAATTTGTGCCCACGTGGATGAAATGGTATGAATCTTCAAAAGGCACAAATTGGTGTGTGATTAAATGTTTATACATACATAGTGTTGCATGATATATTTATTTTTACAATCATATATGGTGGTATTTCATTGAGAAATAAATAGTTGAATTATATGGTTATGATATTTTCACTAATATCGCTTTGAAAAGGTTGCCATATCATGCAATCAACTATTGAAAAGCAACATTTTCTTTGAGTAGTTCATTCTGTACTATCTTGTTGTGGTTGATTATGTGGAATGAACATCTATATATGTATGCATCAATGTGAGTGCTTTTTTCATTGTTCAAATGGATTGTGACTAAATATTTAGAATAGTGAATATCTAATGTCTAAATTCCAGTTTGAATAAAGGGATCAGATCTAAATTTAAAATAAGTTTAAAATTAAAAGATCTGAAAAAGCCAATTTAATTGGTATCATTGGGATAATATTGGTGGTGGATCTTTCTTAGTTTCAAATATTGGAATAAGTGCTTATTTAAAACTAATATTTTGTTAAATCTATTTCTCCATGATATTAATGTTTAGTACCCTTTGTCAATTTATGACAAAAAGGGGGAGAAAAATGGTACTAATGTTGAGGGGAGAAAAATGGTACTAATGTTGAGGGGGGAAATTTCAAAATCCCACCTAGTTGCCCATGTCTTTTGCAGGAATTTTTTTACAGACATCATTTCAAGGGGAGAAAAAGAAAAAGGTGGAGAGAAGTGTTAGTGCAAGAAATTCAAGTCTTGATATGGTCATTGTTTGAGTTTTTTTTTTTTTAAGGGCTTGTATTTCATTGTAAATAGGGAAATTGGTGTAATGGGTAGATCTTAGTTTTTGTCACGAAATTGACAAAGGGGGAGATTGTAAGTGCCCCGGTTCGTCCGAGTCACCCTTATTGTCAATTACGTGACTCAGTTGAACTTGCCTTGGATGTTGAAGAAGATCTACTATGAAGTTGAAGCGTCTACATCAAATACAGTATTGGCACACAGGTAAGTGACCCGTAGGAGACCTTAGGCTAAGTCATATACCTAGTATTCAATTGGAAAATAAATTAAATAAATGACTTTCAGCCTCGAGACCTCATGTAATCTGCCGAGGCCTCGCAACCAGCTATGCTGAGTTGAGTGCAGCTGACCCTGTGTCGAGCTGACTCAGACTAATATGTGACTGTTTAATTAAGAGGTAAATCATGGGAAATCTATTGGCAGCCAATTATGGTAAATCTATTTTGATAAACAAATAAACCCATTGTGAGATATTGCCACCTCGTTTGAAATTTGAATTTGGATATCCTTGAGGAAGCTGTCCATGACAAGTATGGAAAGGCTCCTCCATGGCTAAGGAAAATGTTGAAAATCTTCCATCTGATTCTTAATTGATAGCTAAGGTAAATATTGAAAATCTTTCATCTAATCCTTGATTGATGGCTAAGGAAAGTGTTGCAAATCATGCACAGTAAACACGAGCTGGCTGGTATCTATACGGATTGGGTTTGTCAGCTTGCTCAGCACATACGTGTGCTATCTTTCCAGATTCTAACGCTGGCGAGGCCTCATCAGAATCTGCGAGGCCTCGCAGGCGTGACTAACAGGACTGTTTAAAACTGTTTATAAAATAACAGTAAGGGGGTTGTTTAATGTACCGAATACACTCAGAAAAAACTCAGGAACAGCATTACCAGTGAGTGATCATTTGGCCTTCTCTCTGAACACCATTCTTCATCATTCTTCTTAGTGATGTTTGGGTAATCAATACCCCAATCCTAATGAAGAGTAAGGTGTTCATATAGGACTATAAAATCAGTCATACCCTTGTCCTATACTGCTGTGTCGATAGTCTTTTTGATGGAGCTAAACTAATGGAAAGGAGCACACAGATTCAGTAAAGAAGAAAGAGCTTAAAGGAAAACGGTCAAGGCCCAAGGCAAGTATTTCTTCTTTGTTTTATTTCAAACATTGTAAAGTGGATTAGAACAGTGTGTTCGAACCACTCTAAAAAATAGGTGTAGAGGATTAGACCGATTGGGTTGAACCTCTATAAAAAACTAGGTTGTACTATTTGGGTGTGAGACCCATACATAGTATATTTGGGATAGCCCTAGAGAGGGTGAGTCCAACAGTGGATGTAGGTTCAGGTGAACCGAACCACTATATATCCTTGTGCATGTGTGGTTTGTATTAATGATTTAATTCATTTGTTTATCACTTGCACACACGTTTATTCCGCTGCACATATTGTTAAATCTGATTTATTTTTTAAAAGGGAACTAAAATTGAAAATCGACATATTCACCCCTTCTAAGTCGTGCATACTTCTAGTAACGGAATTTCAGCCTTTGCTCGTTGAATTATAATGCAATCTAGCTTAGCAATCCAATTGAACTAAGTATGAAAAGACAAAGCAAACTTTAATTTAATTCAACAAAATTACAAAGGAAACTAGCCTCGATTGGCTACTTGAATAAACTTGAACCTCCCCACACTTGGAACCCGACTTGACTCTAAGTTTTCTAACTTAGTGCTCCAAAACCCAATGCCCAAATTGCTTGCTCATGGCCTCCTTTTATAAGCTGGGGAAGAGTGAGTTAACCCATGGTTGGCATGAGAACCAACCCTAGTTGGCGTGGGAGACGCATAACACACCAAGACTAGGGCTTGCAAGCCCAATTCGACCCTTTCTAGCTTACAATGACGACCAAAGAAAAGAAAGGAATTAAAAATACAACCAATGATAAAAATCCACATAAAACTCTACGATACTAAAGACGCTAGTAATCCTTGCACCCAAAGTGATCTTGTGCGTGTTGGAGATGAGTACTACATGTCCATGAAGCAACAATCTAGGAGTTTGAGTCGAAATTGGAGAGTTCCTGTCACTTACTGACACCTGTCCAGAAAAACAATCATAACTCAGACTACTTAATTCAGATTTGTGCAAACTTGTGCTTGTTGTAAAGGTTATAGAATAAGCTTCCCAACAACCCTAATTTCGTCAAAATCCGATATAGTTTGATGCATCAATTATTCCTACTCAAAGTTACTATTTGTTTTCTGCCATTTTTTTGAGTGACAACCAATCACAACTCACCACCTAGGATTGATGATGTATCACAACCAATAGAGAGGCTTCCAAGTCCATTCGCCCAAAAGGAGTAACCTAGGAGGATTAGAAGTCCACAATCCTCAAGCAAAGGAAGCCCACGCCACACCTTAGAGTTGTACATGTTTAAGGAGAGTGAAAGTAGGAGAGATGTCGGCCACAGTAGGGTTTGACACATGCTTACAAAAACAGTCTTAACTTTGGGCTACGTACATTAAAATCATGCAAACTTAAGCTTATTGGAAAGTTAATTGAATAAGTTTTCCAACAAACCTAATTTCATCAAAATCCGATATCGTTTGTTATCCCAATTGTGCCTGCAAAGTCGTCGTACAATTTTTGCTAATCAGAGAAGCTAGCATGTACCTCCTCCTTGCTTTATTTGAATTCCCTCTTTACACTAGCGTTTTGGCCATGCAACCCTCCTCCAAGTGGGGTCAATCAAGCACTTGAGAAGGCCCCAGGCCCATGTGTGGGGCCACGTGCACTAAACCTACCAACTTGGAGCTCGGACGGGCTAGTTTCACCATACACTTGCCACGGTCGAAGACAAAGCTTTCTTCTTTTTCATTTCCTGGTTTGATGGCTTCATCAATTACCCTCTCATTGGCAGTAGATTTACTTGGAAGAGTGGTCAGTCAAGAGTGGCAATGAGCAAATTGCATAGGTTCCTCACCTCATCAGAATGGGACGGTCACGGAAGCCAACTCAAGCTGTTTAGCCCAATTTTTTATCAGTGCCCTGTGCTTTTTGATACAAAGGAGATTGACTAAGGTCCAAAGCCTTTTCAGTTAAACAATGCTTGGCTTAAAGACCCAAAGTTTGTGGATTTGGTTGAGGAGTGGTGGCATAGAATTTCTATCCAGGGATGGATACATTTTGTCATATCACGAAAACTCATGCCCCTGAAGTTAAAATCAAGGAAAGGGTCAAATCTAGTGGGGGCCTAATTGTCGATAGAAAAGAAGTTGTCTTGCAAGAACTTTATCCTCAAGACAAATTATCCCCTAAGAGGAGTTGTAAGCAGTGTTTTAAAACCGGACCGAGTCATGATCGAACCGTGTCCTCCTTACGCGCTGATTTTGTAGAAAATCTTCTAGGTTAAAAAACCTTAGTGACTCGCGGTTCAACCTCGTTTTATTAATCAAACCATGACTCGTGACCGTTTAAACTGTTTAAAAATTTTGAAAAAAAAAAAACTGAGACTTTAAGAGTCTAATGAAGTGATCGAAACCACTTCAAATATTCAAAAAAATAATATTTTTTTCAAAAATTTAAACTAAAACAACCATTAAAAAATTATTTTATGTCATGTAGCCCAATGGGCCACACACTGCCCAGCCCAACAAGGTCGAGCATAAGCCATGAAGTGATTTTTCATTTCTCAGCTACCAGTACTTATAAGCCTCACCTGGACTAAAATTTTTGTATCTGGTCAATGTGGGACTCCCATTCCCCTGCTTCTTTCGGAATTTCATCCCACTCCCCTTGCTTCGTTTGTTGGCCGTTTGTTGAGCTTGTCTCTCATTTTCTCTGTTGAAGGGTGGCACGCCTTTCTTGCCATCCCAACATCATCCCTGATCTTAATCCATAACAATATGATTCATGAGAGCTTAGTGGTAAGAAAACAACAGAAGAGGTTTTTTCTTTTCTTTCCTTTTCTTTTCTCTTTCTATGTGGAGTTTTCTATATTGAAGAATAGTTAGATCTTTCTTTATGTTTTTTTTTCCTGGGTGCAGGCAAGGCACTGGAAGGAGAGAACAAATGGTATTTCTTCAGTCACAATCTACAAGACCGAGCCTCACCCAATGGTATTTGGCAAAAAATTCCTTCAAAATTTGGATTGGGCATAAGTGGCTGAATCTAATTTTATTTTTTATAAAATTTCATCTATAAAATAAATAAAAAAATTCAACATCTATTTTTTATTTTTCAAAAAAAAAAAATCTTAAAATTTTATTTCAACACATCAATTAAAACGTAGTTAATAATTTAATATTATTTATAATATAATATGCATAGTACGGGTTTGATTCGAGTTTGACCACAGTTGAACCTTATTTAACCCGACCTTCCATCGAGACGGTTCGCTTCAAAGATCGGTTTTTAAAACATTTGTTGTAAGGCACTTTTATGGGAGTGCCTTCGCATGGAAGAGGTTGAATGGAGACAAAATTTGAGAGACTTATGGTTAATGGAGGGAAATAAGAATACAAAGTTCGTTCATAGGTCAGCCAGTATCAAGAGAGCGGGGAATAGCATTAAGTCTATAGTTGTGGATGTTAGGAAAATGGTGGATAAGGAGGGAATTAGGGAGGCAAATAGGAGACATTTCTCTCTCATTTTTCGATCTTCTCCTAGTCAGCAATCCGGGTCACCCTCTCCTTCGTCTATCGCCCCCGATCTCTCCCCCATTGCTTGGGTCGTCATCGTTGGTCTCCTCTTTGGGTACCCTTCCACCTTTCTTTCATAGCTTTATTTCTGATTTATCTATTTTCGGGCTTTGTGGTTTGTGTTCTTTCTCTGATTCTCAGGATGCATCTCGACAACGGAGACCTATTTTGATCAATCCTTCAACTTTTCATCTCTTTTCTAGGGGACAACAGTTGAGCCCTTACGGGCTCCTGACGCATCCGATAGTTACTAGCCCTCTTTGCTTTTTGATATTCGGCAGATGACATCGACGGCAGAGCACTTAGCCATCCTTCGAACTTACCATGCGAGGTGTCGAGGCCTCACACCAGCATGTCATCTTTACATCAAATCACTTCACATAGATCTCCTAACCAGGTACCTTCTTTCTTGGATTCTCCTTATTCTCCCTTAAACAGTTTCATTTCCAAAAGACCCCTTCTTTATTCCCCTCTTTTTTTTTTGAAAGGTTCTTTATTCCCCTCTGTTGGTTCTTTGTATTTACCATCTCCCCCAATCACTGCCCCTTTGTCAAATTTAAAGGAAACCTCATTTAGCGGCCTAAGCTTTCTTTTTACCAAACTAAATTAGGCTCTGAAAGTTCTCCCTTGGTGCTAGAATACGATTGACCCGAGAGGGGGGGGAATGAATAGGTCAATCAAAAATCGTTGATCCTTTTAAAAATTATTTGATTAATTAATTAAATGCAGCGAATATAACAATCAAGTGTGTGTGTGTTAGCAAATGTGATTAAGCAATCAACACAAGGAATTAGCTCTAACACCACAAGCACAAGAACACAAGATATATAGTGGTTCGGTTAACCAACCTACATCCACTGTTAGGACTAACTCAACCTTGAGCTATCCCCAAATTCACTAAGTGGAGACTTACACCCTCACAATTAGAGTAGGAATTCCACCTTACTCAATCGCCTGGGAATTTCACCCACCACATGTAAAATAGGAATTCCACCTATTTGAATTGGCTGGGAATTCCACCAACCACGTGTGCCAAAGACTACGCTCTAGTTTTCTATAGTGGTTCCGGAGCCAAGCCTCCTTAATCTACTTTCACAGGACAAAAGTCTGAAAACAAAATTAAAACCAAGAAGCGCTTGCTTTGTAGCTCTTTCTCAAAGAAGTGTGCTTCTCAAAGATCCACCCAATGTGTGCCCGAGTTAATCCCAACGCTCCACCTTATAGCCGTCGTTGAGCAATCACAATTTCAGGGTGACTATGAAACTAGTTCTACCAATATCTTTCTTAGTTTGTATCTTTTCTTTTCTCCTCTCTTTCTCTCTTTTTCTAACTCAATCAATAAATTGGTTGTATTTGATTCTCAGGTGTAGGCACAAAAGAGTTGATCGTTCCTTAGAGTGTGTGAATTTTCTCAATTCAAGGAAGATAATTAAATGATCACACAACACTCAAATTCATAGAGGAGTCAACACAGTTTTTCAAACTGTCCAGTAATGACAGGTCGGGGGCACCGATGTCGGTGTTCATATTTATTACCATTCAACCACCCGACCGTTGCACATTAAATGCACTCCCAACGGCATAATTAATTCCCGGTCGACAGGTCGGTGACACCGATGGGTCGACGGTCATGGCACCGAGAGGTCGGTTCATACGAGAGTCTCGATCTGGGGCAAACACCATGCAGACAGAGTTTCATATCCCGAAACTTGTCCTACCCAGAAAGACATGTCGCCCTTTACCGAGAGGTCGGTCCTAGTACTCTCGATCAGGTCTTGAATTACCGAGATATCTGTTTTCTCGAGAATCCACTTGAGTTCTAAGTTACAGAACTCGTAAGTTATCATCGACCAGTCGTTGACCACGAGGGGTCGTTAAGTTCATCACCGAGGGGTCGGTGCATACAAGACTCTCGATCAGAGGCAT
Source organism: Chimonanthus salicifolius (assembly GCA_013350335.1). Classification (NCBI taxonomy): domain Eukaryota; kingdom Viridiplantae; phylum Streptophyta; class Magnoliopsida; order Laurales; family Calycanthaceae; genus Chimonanthus; species Chimonanthus salicifolius. The sequence goes on from CM023536.1 coordinate 27,213,696, forward strand.
CCCCAAAATGACAGTTCAATGTTCCAGAACCTTTGTCAATCTGGCCGACCAGTCTTTGACCACAATTGATCGATCCTGTCTCCACCGAGGGGTCGGTGAGAACGACTAATCGAGCTGACAATGAACTTAATTCATATTTCCAAGTTCGGTTCCAATTCACTATCAAGCTTCCTCTCTAGGTTTTTTATGATTTTACCATTTGTTCAACTAAGCCTACGAATGGTCCTCCAAAGTTGTGGGTACCACCTAAAGTCATCTATGGCCAAACACATGTTTTGTAATTGCCATAACGATAAGCTTTAACCAGGTGGAGCATGATCTTCAATCATGATCACCTTGAGTCTTCAAGCTTCTACCAAGTGCTTCTTCCCGAGTCAAGGAATTGACAAACTTAGGGACTCGGCAATCTGGGGCACTAACAGCCTCTTTGAATGGTAGGAGGACATCGAGACTAGTGATGGACAAAATTCCAATTTAGGAGAATCAATGAGGGTAAGGTTGGATGGCTGGGGAGAGAATTCTCATTAGATGGGATAAGACTCCAGGTCTAGACGGATTTAATTTCAGGTTCATCAAAACATGTTGGGTACAATAGGCCAAGACTTTTTGAAGGTTTTCAAAGAATTTCTCGAAAATAGCATCATTAATAAGGGTTTGAAAAACTCTCTTATAACCCTCGTCCCAAAAAAGGAAGGGCATTTAGAACTGTCACATTATAGACCAGTTAGCTTAATAGGTTGTGTTTACAAACTATTGGCTAAGGTTCTAGCAAAAAGGCTAAAAGAGGTCCTACCGGAGATCGTAGGAGTGTCTCAAAGGGCTTTTGTAGAGGATAGTCAAATCCTAACAGAATCCTTATTGCAAATGAATTGATCTACATGCATATGAAGGACAAGAAACCACAGCTTCTTTGCCTACGATTATGTGGATTGGGACTTCATGGGATATCTGTTTGACTGAGGATTTGGCCAACAACAGAAAAAGCGGATGAGAGCGTGAATGGAAAATACGACCTATTCAGTCTTTGTGAATAGCTCCCCAATTCAACCTATAAAAGCCACTAGAGGCCATAGATAAGGGGGCCCACTGAATCCACGTGTGGCATCAACATCATTCCCCCAAGGTGGGAGAAAATTCAACATTGAGTTTGCCTCATCGTTCATGTTCTTATGCTTCCCAATCTCTCCCTCTTTTGAACTTGAGTTTGTATTCCTCTATTGATTTTTGACATTCTGCTATTGTTTGATACACAAGTGGATATAAAGCTTTATGCCGAAAATGAACATTTCCGTGGATTCTTTGATTTGCTGAAAACACTTCCAAATGTAGCAACTTGTGATGCCTTCCCTAAAGGGATTAACATATGCTTCAATCTTTTCATTGCAATCAATCACCACTGGAACTTTTTATACCTTTTCTTTCTTAAAATCTGCTTGAAAAAATAGGATTTTAGAAACTGATTGCTCAGGAATTTTTTTCTCTTGAGAAGACATAATAAAGCTTATATTCTTCTAGCTAATCAAGTTTCCCTAATAATATATGAACAATAATTCTATAAAAAAAAAAAAAAGACAAAACCTTCCATTCAACAATTAAAAGATTCAACCGACAAATTTAAACAAATCCTAAACAGCGGCAGTAAACCCTAAATTAAAAAACAATTCCATTCCAGTTATATGAAATCAAGAAAAGGTAATAAATTAATTTATTCATATAATAAAAAGCACGATTTTTGTAGGGGAAAAACGAAAAGAGAAGACGAAGGTACTTGGATTGGCAGGCGGGAAATCCTTCAGCAAATCGTCGGAAATAGCTCGAAGCTGTCCGGAGAGAAGACAGACGTGGTCGGATAGAGGAGTAAAAGGGTATGTATCGTAATATCGAGAGAGGAAGGCCCTGGTAATCGGAACCAAACCCTCGGTTGAGGCCATCGGAGCAGGCTTTGCAGTAAATGATCATGATGGGTACCGTCATTTCACTATTTTAAATGTCCGGAACGGTGCAGTTAATACTCCGAATTATTTTATACAAAATAATAAGATATTCAAAAAATTATTTAAAAAGGAATGACACTCATGCATGTAAATGATATGAAAAATACGTATGGTTGCGAATGTACAATTATCAAATCGGTAGATACCGCATATTATTTGTCTGAGTGTATCACCGGGTAGTGGTTGATACACCTGGGTTTGGATGGGTAAGGTTAACCCGATTACCTTGTTTGGTAAGGGAGGGGAATTTTTATCACTCCTGCTCCATTTTTAAAAACTCCTTGGTTGATGGAGGTTTTCAGAAAATTTTGCCCCTCTTTATCCCCTCTTTACTTTGATGAAACAAAAATATTTTAAAATATATTTTTAATTGATAAATATTATTTAATAATTATCATTCATAATTTTTTATTATTTTTTATATTATATAAATTTAATAAAAATTATTAATCCGTTATTAATATATCATGTTACCCCTAATCACAATTATCAAATAAGATTTTTTACTCTTAGAGTAACTTCTTACTTTACTGCTGCAATTATCAAATAAGATAAGGGTGACCCCTGTTCAAAGGTGACCCCTACTCAAAAGTAACCCCTGTAAAATTTACCCCTCATCTAAATGCAGCATTGCACTATTGCTCATTTCAATTTTTTTAACACGTGTTGTAGTGCCCCCCATGCAAAGGGCCCACGAGACACAAATATATATATAGATAAATCATCACTGTTATATCTTTGGAAAAAGGTTTTACCCATTTGTACGTGGTACCTAGCATATTTTTACGCATCCGAATATAAAGCATAAAATTTACAGCATAGTTATCATTAAAGATCAACAACTATAGTGGAACACATAATGGGAAATATTACATATTCAGATCAAATATGGATACAAATAATTGTAGAATTATTATGGCCCTTATTATTGTTTCTCTTATAAAAATAAATAAATTCTAGCTAATGGGAAACACCGTGGAACTCATATCCCTAACCCAACAACAGAGATTCATCTAAATCTTTATCGAGTAAGTTTTCTAAAATCTTAAAGGAATGGGCTTAACTAGCCCAGTGAAGAGAAATAACTTATAGTATACTTCATCTTATCTATCAAGCATGTTAATAACCCTTACAACAATTAATACATGCATAACATGATTGTCATCCAATAATTCAAATATAGTGCAAAGTATCACACCTGCATTTTGGCAGAACAACCTCACAAATACGCGGCTTTACCCTTCACTTTTACACGAATTAACTATCCATGGTTAAACGGAATGACCTCGCATAATATGTGTGCACACGTGGAACAACCTCGCCGACTACACAGTACTACCAACCCTGAGGGGTTAGCTTGATGGTGTAAGGCACCGCCCGATTAACCTCATCAAACGGGTCCTCACATTGATAAATGACCAAATGACATGGGACATTCAACATGGCTGATTTTTTTTTTTTTTTTCATTTATCATCAGCATGATAACATTCGCATGGTTCACAAACAGTTTCAGAGTTGCAAAATAATCTCAATTTAGCCATGATCGAACAACACAACATCCCATATTAAATTTGTCCATTTACATGTATGAATTATCAAGCCAAACCATAATGAAATAAATGATGAGAAATAACACTAAATCTTATTGTCTTACATCCATGGCAAATAAATAATCCAAATCTCAAACCAACTAAAATTATTACAATCCTCAATGGCACTTAATGTGCTTCAAACAAACCAAATAAACTAAACTATTAATATCTATTCTGAAAATAAACGGTCTAAGACTTGCTCCAAGATTCTAAGCTTGCTTTTGAGCAGCTCTGTAATACCCCAGATTTTCAGTTCATAAATATTTACGGTTTTTGCCATTGAAATTGTGAATTAATGGATATGAACCTCAGATGGGTAAATATTGGGTCAATTGCCCAAATAAGACCCAACGGATGGTAGATGTGGATCAATGGAAATAAATGGGTAAGAATTATTTAATTGGGTCAAGATTGCCAATTGGGTCAAAAGTCCAATTGGGACCCAATGGATCATATATGAGCTAGTTAGAAGTAAATGGGTAAGGCTTGATAATTGGGTCAATTGGTCAATTAAGACCCAATGGATGTTGTATATGGTTCAAGTGAACCAAATGGGTGAAGTTTTATTTAATTGAGTCAAAATTGTCAATTAGGTCAAAATGCCCAATTGGGACCCAATGGGTCGTGGTTGACTTGTTTGACCATTGGATGAGCTCAAGCCCAATTAGGTTAAGGCTGAACTAAATGGGAATGCAAATAAGTGTTTAAGTTAACTCAAATTAAATGGATGAGTTGAATATAATGGTGAAGTTGAATTTATTGGTTGAGTTGCATTAAATTGATGAGTTAAATGGGTGAGTTGTGTCATATGAGTTTGATGGGAAATTATGGAGATAATTATCTCAAAGGAGTGAAGTGTGAAGTTGAAGGGCTGTAGTTTCAATTTTAAACACCACACCACACGTTGGTTGCATGGGAAGTTTCTCCCATACATGAAACTCCTAGATAAGTAATGAATGGAGGTGGCGGTTTTATGGGAGTTACATAAGGTGAGAAGTTTATTTCAAATTCAAACCCTTATACATGTTGGATTGCATGGAGGTTTTATTCCATGCATGAAACTCCAAATGGACAGCCAATGGGAAGGATGGTGTAGCAAATTGAAGTTTCATTTCAAGATGAAACCCCCACATGAAAAATTAAGTGAAGAGTGGAGGAGTTCGCATTAAGAAATGGAGTTACAAATGGATTAGGTGAAGGAAATGAATGGGGAGGGGAGTTACAAGTGGTGTGTAACGTCCGCCCCTTTTCACCAAAATCAGAGTCTATTTTTTTTTTTTTTTTGAAATAAAGAGTGACAAAGGACGCGGACGTCACGACGCAAGTTAAGTCCGAGCTTCTAAAGCCCGGCCCTTGACTGACCAACCCTACGTGTGCGTGGAACTAAGTCCACGAAGAACGGTTCACACGTAGAAGTAAGCTTGCGGAATATTAAACTAAGATGCGGAAATTATAATAGAGACTATCCTACCAATTTTAGATAACAGGGAAGATACATCATTTAAATTACTAAATTACTCAAAATGATAACATCCAAAAGTAAAGTCCAAACCATGGCAAGAAATATAAATTATACAGTCCGACGAGCTATGCTACTCGAATTACATTTCCAAAATAATTTACATAAACTAAGTAGCTCGCTTCCCCAAGCTCCTAAGCTTGGCTCCCGTCTCGTCCTTCGTTTCCGCCATCTCCTGCGTCATCAGCTAGGGTATAAGTAGGGCGTTAGACAACTCGCCCAGTAGGACTCCGAGTAGGGCTAACACATGGATTAGTGATAACAAGCACATAGGAAAATAATATAATGAAAAGCCATAAAATGAATGCCATGCCATGGGTGTTTTATGTCATCAGTCTCACCCATCATCCATACCATCATGATGCCATATCCCCCTTGATGGAAAAACCTCATCAAGATATAAACAATCACCAATTATCCCCCTTGATGGCGAGGCCTCATCAAGGTGTCCCCATGTTTGCTTCTCGGTCGCCTCGGCGGAGCATGGACTTCGGTTATATCTCAACACAATCAAGATATCCCCATGTTTACTTCTCGGTCGTACCGACGGAGCATGGGCTCCGGTTATATCTCAACACAATCAAGATATCCCCATGTTTGCTTCTCGGTCGCTCCGACGGAGCATGGACTCCGGTTTCATTATTTTCCCACCCATGCCATGCATGAGATGTAAATGCATTATGCTATGTAATATATATAATTCATAGCCTAATCATATAATTCATAGCCTAATCATATAATTCATAGCCTTAAAATATAATTTATAGTCTTAGCATATAATGCATATCCTTAGAATCCATCATAAGCATATCATAGGATTACCAAAATAATTCAATAAAACATCCATACACACATAGTCCATAGCTTACAACAAGGTTGGAATCTACCGAATACCGACTAGCATCCCTTTACGTTTCCGTCCGATAATCCGGTCACCGATACGTGCACTGCTTGCGATGTCCGATACCTTATTACATATGAATAAATCAGCCCATGTTTTTAACCATTTAAGTCCATTAATCATACCTTAGCGGGGTTCGGCCATACACCATGGCCGAACCTCTCTAACTAGGTTTGTGGGTCCCATTTAATCCATTAATTATTTTAATTACATGAGTCTAAAAAACTAGCCACCCTAGGCTACTTTTAGCCATACATAAGGTCATCTTTAAAACACCTAAGTCCATGATTAATCTCCATGGGGTTCGGCCATGGTACCATGGCCGAACCCATGGTTCTTCGTTTTGGCCCATATTTACCATTTTGCCACTACTTCTTCCATGGTTAAGTTCTCATTTTATTTCTCCATTCTTAGGACCCATAATTGAACCATAATTTAGATCCATTAATGACCCATCAACCATGTGATAAGATCATTAAAAATCAGCCATTTAATTAATCTAATCCTTATTCATTTAAACACATACATAGCCCCATACTTAGCCCATCAAATGGCTCATAAAATGGGTCATGGGTTCGGCCCTACACCACGGCCGAACCCATGATGTCTCTTCCCATTTTTTTCTTGGACCTATTCACAATATTTAGGTCCACCATAAGTCCTTCCATGAAGGGGTTTAAATCACACTTTTAAACCATCCTCCTCAACTACATTGAAGTCCATTACAACTATCAACATTCCCCCATTGTTTTTCCATCTTTTACCCCCATCCAATACACCACCATAGGTTTCAAAAACATTCCATCCATAAAACCTCTCCATGGTTTTCCTCATTTAAAAAAAACCCCTTAAAAAAATCACTAATCATTCTTTCATTTAAAACTTAAAAAAAATCATTAACCACTTAACATAGCCTCCATTCTCTAAACCCATTAAAATTCTAACACCATCACCATAAGTTCATGGTCCATCATTCATTCATGCCTTTTAAGGCCACAAAAAATCATTCACATCTTCATGAATTTCCTCATTTAAAATCCTTTTAAAGATCACTACATTTAATCATTAAAACCCTAAAAATCATAAATCATATCCCATGGTTTCCATTCTTTAAGAACTCCATTAAAATTCTAACACCATCACCATAAGGTTCATGGTCCATCATTCATTCATGCCTTTTAAAGCCACAAAAATCATTCACATCTCCCATAAATTTCCTCATTTACCATCCCTTTAAAAATTACCACATTTAGTCATTAAAGCCCTAACAATTACAAATCATCCTCCATGGTGTCCATTCTTTATAACCTCATTAAAATCATGTAATCACCTACCATGGGGTTCGGCCATACTACATGGCCGAACCCTATGGTCCATGGTTCCTTCTAAAAATCATCACCTCTCCATGTTTAAATAAAATTTTAATACATAATACCCTTAAAGCATCCTTTATTTTTTCTTAACCTAATTTACCCACTTTGACCATTTTTCACTGCATCTTTGGATGGATTTGAGATTCAAGGCCCATGATGTTTTGGCCACCATTAAATCCAAGAAATGGACCCCAAATCTTAAACCTTAAGAAAATCTAACCTCTTGTTTAGAAATACTTACAGATCCGACGGCTCCTCCGACTTTTCTTTCTCCTCTTGGATTCCTTAGCCTCCTTTCTTCTTCTTCTCCTTTGTTGGTCGGCTAAGATGTGCTTGACCCAATGAAAAACTCCAATGCTTGGTTCGGCCAATGATGGAGTAGATTAGAGAGAGAGAGAGAGAGAATGGGAAAAATTATCCCAAGGTCTTGGTCTTGGAGTGATGGGCAAGCTTGAGCTTCTTTCTTCTCTTATTCTCTTCTTACTTTTTTTTTTCTTCTTTCCTCCTTAGTGTGGGACGATTTTGGAGCGAGCAAGAAAGGGAGAGAGTGAAAGAGTTAGATGGAAAGAGATGGAGAAATGAGATGCATCTATCCCATTTTGGTTGAGTGACTTACACTCCACCATTAATTTCTCCCACCAACCAACATGGGTTGTGCTTAGTGGTGGTGGTTGGGATAAACCACCACCTTAGCCAACGTTTTTGGTGTCTTGTGATAAGGTGGTTTTGGTCTTCCATTTGACCATTTGACCAACTTAATTAATGTAATTAATTAAATCATTAACTTAGGTTAATTAATCCCCATTTAGTGTCCTTTCAATCTAATTGATTTCTCTCCATTATTCCACCCATGGTTGATCAAGTCAACCATGGTGGCCAGCCCCACCAATCCTTGGTCCACACACCACCTCACTTGGTGAGGTGGAGGTGGGTCCCAATTGGCCATGTCACCTTGGTCTAATTAAAATTAACTTAGGTGATTTAAATCCATTCCTCTTATTGGATCACCATTGGGCCCCTGGCCCAACTAAATTCCCTCATAGCCACTTACCTTAGAGCTTAAATCCTCTTGGCCCGTTGGGTCCCAAATGAGTATTGGGCCCAATTTGACCATCCTTGGCCCAATTAACTATCATTGACCATTTAAATGAGTTTCATCCAACCCATGGTCCCTTGGACCATACTTAGGCCTTTGTCCCAAATTTTGATCCACTTAACATCTATTCCATCAAAATTCCCAATTTCCAGCATTAAAATAAATAATAGCCACATATATATTGATTTAAAAATTCCGGGCTATTACATGGTGCCACCAAGAGACACCACCATGGGCTGAATTTGATTAACCAAGAGAGGAGTTTAATTTCCATTCCCTCTCTCCCTCTCTCCCTCTCTTAGCCGACCAGCAATCTAAGGAAAGAGGACCAAAAACTTTGAGAATTTTATCTCATTCTCTCCATCTCTCTCAAGGCCGGTTCTCCTCTAAAAGATCAAAAAGGACTTAGCATGTTTTGATCTCAAGTTTCTCTCTCAAACCTACCTCCATCTTGGCCGAACCAACCCTTGGTGATCTCATCTTGATCAAGCTTCTATATTGGCTGAAGATCAAAGAGAAGAGGAAGAAGGAAGGCTAAGGATCAAAAAGGAGCAAAAGGAAACCGGAAGAGCCGCAGGATTGGTAAGTAGTCCTCATCAAGATGTTATTTTTAAAGGAGTTGAAGAAACCTTGAAAAGTCCATTTTTTTGGATTAAATGGTGGCCAAAATATTATGGGCCATGGATCTAAAATCTATCCAAGAAAGGGGATGGGAAATGGAAAAACCCTAATGGGTAAGGTAAGTTATGAATAATGGAACAACTAAGGACATTATGTATATCTATAGGTTATGCATGCATGCATGGCAAAAGGGGTTCAAAGATCATGCTTTGGCCATTGCATGGCCAAACCCTAACTGTTACGGAGATGTGGAAAGGACCTCATGTATGTCAAAGATATGGTGAATGATCAAGATGTATGGTTTAGCCTTTGCATGGCCAAACCCTAGGGTTTCTTGTATGAGAACCATCAAGTAACAAATCATGGAAAGATGATTTTTGAAGAATTAATGAACCATAGGGTTCGGCCATGTTGTATGGCCGAACCCCATGGAAGGATATTAAGTATTTCTCCATGGGTTTAAAGGATGAAAACCATGAAATGATTGGTTAATGGTTTTATGGTTTTTAAATGGTTAAATTTTAGTAAATTTTAAAGGGATTAAGTGAGGGAAACCATGGAGAAATGGTGATGATTATTTATGGTCTAAGAAAATATTGCAAATAAAAGTGAGCCATGGACCATGGGTTTGGCCATGTTGTATGGCCGAACCCCATGGAGAGATTTTGTGGACTTAGATGCTTTTGGAACCATGGAGATGAGGGGAATGTTGGTAAGTTTAAAAGGTTTAAAAGTGGTTAATGATGATAACCAAAATGTATGATGGAACCCCCCTCAAGAAGGGACTTTGTTGTGGATCAAAAATGTAGTAAAGGATCTAAGAAAAATGAGGAAAATGACATTATGGGTTCGGCCATGTTGTATGGCAGAACCCCATGAGCCATTTTATGGGCTAAGTTTGGGTCTATGCATGTACTAAAATGAATGGGTATTAAGTTAAGGAAATGGATGATGTATAATGATTTTTATGTCATGGTTGATGAGTCATTAATGGATCCATGCTTATGGATCAGTTATGGACATAGATGTGCATGAATGGAAGAAGTGTTTAACCATGGAAGAAGAAGTGGCAAAAAAACGTAAACATGGCCAAAAATGAGGAACCATGGGTTCGGCCATGGTGTATGGCCGAACCTCATGGGGATGGTTGTGGACTTAGGGACTTTTAATAATGACCTTATGTGTTGGATAAATGAACCAAAGGGTGGCTGATTTTAGACCCACAAGATTAAAATGATCAATGGATCAAATAGGGACCCAAAAACCTAATTAGTGAGGTTCGGCCATGGTGTATGGCCGAACCCCACTAAGGCATGTATGATGGACTTAGGCATGGTTGAAACATTGGGTTAATATGTTGATGTGTAATAAGGTAACGGGATCTTACAAGTGGGACGCGATCGTGAGCGGTTGCCGGATTAAGAAGCAAAGGACACTTGAGTGGTCTTTTGGTAAGATTCTACCTTATTGAAACATGGATATGTATATGGTTTTATCTTTATTTGATGGTTTATGTTACAATTTATATTATGTTTCAAAAGTGAAGTTTTTAATGCTATGGTATTTACATTACATAGCATATGGACATGTACATCTCATGCATGGCATGGGAGGGGAATTGGTAACCGGAGGCCACGCTCCGTCGGGGCGTTCGTAAGGCAATCGTGGGAAGACCTTGATGTGGATAATGCCATCAAGAAGAATCCGGAGGCCACACTCCGTCGGGGCGTCCGAAAGACCACTGTGGGAATACCTTGATGAGGAGAATTCCATCAAGAGGTTACATGTATGTGATGGGTGGGACTCATTGCATAAGACATATGGCATGGCATGATTTCATATGGTTTTGATGATATAATATTATATATGTTTTTGTGATACTAACCCATGTAATAGCCCTACTTAGAATTCCTACTGGGCCCGTTGTTCTAACGCCCTACTTCTACCCTAGTGAATGACACAGGAAAGGAAGAGATTGAGGATCGTGAAAGAAGCCAAGCATAGGAGCTTGGATATATGAATGGATTTTATTTATTAGATTTTGTTAAGTTACCATGGACTTGTAATAACGTAGAATTATTTGCTATGGATTGGATGGTTAATGTTTAGATATTTAAGTTATGATAATTATTATTAAGTGTTAGACTACTTTGCTATCTAAAATAGAATAGGATTGTTACCCTATTGTTATTCCGCATATATGATTTATTCCGCAAGTTAACTTGAGTACGTGTGAATCATTTTAGTGGACTTAGTCCATGTACACGTATGGTTGGCCAGTTAAGGGTCGGACTTTAGAAGTTCGGACTTAGCTCGCGTCGTGACGTCCCGCTCTTTATCACTCTTGATTAAAAAAAAAATAGACTCTGATTTTGAGTGAAAAGGGTGGGGTGTTATAAGCTCTCTGATCTAACTACAACGAAACTCCTAAAATATAGGGGTATGAGCTCCATGCCCAGTGAAAGAAATAAACACAAGCATGCAATATAATCAATTCCATATAGATCAAGGTTCAATAAAATAGATGCAAATAATGCCAAGATGATGCATGAATCTTAATCCCATGCCATTATCCAAACTCTTGCGCGCACAAAAACATGGATCGCAGACCTGGCTCATCAGCCACAAGTCTAAGCTGCCCGTTACAGCGTACCACCCAAATAACGGCTTGTCAAATGTCATGATTGTCTCTCAGTTATCAGTATAGGCATGACCTGTAGTGTAACCCTTATCGGCCGATAACTTACGTTAATGATCATAAAGGTACCCCCTCTGGTCATCAACTTATCCAAGGCCATATCAAACTTGTTACGTCATCCGTCGATGGTCATCGAGGCCACTCCCCTGATCATCAACCTAGTCCAATGATGGGACCACAATTGGCTGTCTCAGACCAGAAACCCAAAAGAGCTATGAAAGCCCAAAATCTCCAACACCCACCCAAACTGTGGATGCTCATGCATGATAACACATAATGCTCCATGCATGAATGTCATGACCAAAATAAAATATGGAGATTTAACAACATAAACATAAGCCATAATGAACCAAAATCTCAAATAATTTAGCAATTCTAAATTAAAATCCAGGCATATATAATTCCAAATAAACATGGGCAATAATCAAGCTTCATCAATACATGGCATAACATGATCCAATCATAATCACCAAAATTTCCAATCATAACATAAAACAATTCCAAATCCAATTTGAATACATATTATGGGTTTTTCAACAAGGTAACGAGTATGAGATCCAAGTCCATGCTAACTGAGTCACTCACTGGCTTAAACACTTAGCCAAAAATAATTCCACTTACGTTCTGTGAGATGCCCAGGACCTTACCTGTTAATTCCAATAATTCTCAGTCCTCTTGTTATAAACACAACATCTATGCATTCCAACACACACAATATAATTTCATAAGAGTTCACCAATAAAAATATGCATGAAAGTATTTGAATCCCTCACCTAACAATTGCAAAGTAAAATACGCCAGAAATCCAATCTTTAAATCAACGAGCGCTCAATCCAAACCTCTAAAATTATCTAGAAATTCCAAAACAACTTAAGAATCCATTCATTATTATTTCATATTAAAATAATTCGTCTCTCAAGATCATAGGTTTTCTGGTCCAATAAATAGGGATTCAGAAATCTAAGTTTTCCAAGTTTTATCACTATTTTCAAGAAAATCTTTATAGGGAAGAATTCAGTCATCTAACAAAAATTTTTGGAAATCACAATTTTACCAATTTATTCTCATCTTCTACCAGAAGATAGATCTCTGAATTACAATCACAACGATATCTATTTTGGCTGAAACAGACTTTTCTAGTTCGAGGTATGATCATTTTACCCGGATAGTCCTGCGACCAAATAGATTGCAGTCTATCCAAGAGACTTGAGTTGTAAACCAATTTTCACCCACAAAATCATCAAATTGGACTTCTTATATTTTTTTTTTTTGAGATATATCCCTCGTTCTGATCAATTTTGACATAAATTTTGAATCGTTTCAGTGATCGGAGAACAAGTTATGATTTTTGGAAATCAGGTCTCCAAAACTGCAAATACAAATTATGCACAATTTGCAGCAATTAATTGGGGTACTTAAACTCATTAAAATTCTGCTAATTTTTTTTTTGGGATTTCATTTTTATATAGACTATACCCATGAAAAATTTAAAAGAATATAATAACCAGAAAAAAAAAATAAAAATCAAACACTAAATCAGGGTAAAACTGCCTAGAAATTCCAATCTAAAATTTGGTCAAACTTTGAGATCCTATATGAGACATTTATTCAAATTAGTTTTTCCTCAAAATCCTTCAGTGGTTAGATATGGAAGTTTGGCTTCCAACAAACTTGGTTTTGTAGAAAGATTCCATCGGATGCCCGAGTTATGAAATTTTTAGTACAAAGTGCGCAAATTGTAACTGCATAGTGGTCTACCTGATTTTCCTTGAAAGTCCATAGGATTTTTTTTTTAATTTTGGTTTCCAATTGATTTCAATTCATAAATCAATCCTTCTTTTTCCTTCTTTTTCTCCTTTCTCTCATCTCCATATTCAAATTTCACCAAGAAGAAATCATGGAGAATTAATCCAATTTTGAGAGAGAAATCAAAGAGATGGAAAAATCCAGAAAACTCAAGAAAACCTAAACAAAATTTATGAAAAATCTGAACATACCTCTTGGAGAAGATGGAGATCCGTGCCGAAAATCAAAGAAAAGAAAACCAAAGGAAAATCCTCAAAGACCTGAAACTCCAAAATGTGCATGCAAGAGAGAGAGGAGAGAATCGATGGAGTAGGAGGAAGAGAACACGTTGGATAGGGAGAGCTATTTACGTTTTTTTACAAGGCTCTACCAATGAATTCTCTCTTTTATTAGTAAGGTGGGTCGGCCAATTCACTCTCCAACGAATTGGAGTCATGGGGAATTTCACATCCTTTTTTTTTTTAAACTTCTTTTTAAAAAAAAACACAAAAATCATGTGGGACCATGGCCCACAAAATTCCAACTCAAATTTTATATAAATCCACCCAAAAACATTGGATTTAAAAAAGAAATGACATTTTGTTTACAAAATAAGGTTTTATTTGCTCAAAATAAATTTTCAAATAAGGCTTTCCAAAAATAAAATAACTTGGGTTCCACAAATGCTAATTTTAGAAAGTTCTCAAATTGGAATCCAAAATTAAAAATTTGAATAATAATATTCAAATAATTTTTTTCAACAGTTGTGGACCCCTAAAACACCAATTTTGGGATTTTCTAAATTTGAAAAGTTTCCAAAAATAGAAACCAATTTAGAGTCTCAGGTCAAAACTTGATTTTTAAATCAAATATTAAATTCCAAAAAAAAAGTAAAACAAATAAATAGGAAACAAAAACAATACCCGATAAAAATCTACCCAAAGACTTTATTCGGGTTAAAAGCTGCTAATTTGGGTTAAGTCGTTACAAATGGTCAATTTCCACCTTTGTTTGTGGGAGCTCCTCTCAACCCAAAAAGGGACACTCCTCATTGTTTGTAGTCGGTGTGTGTGGATAAGGATGTTGACACATGCCCTAAGGATTAGTTAAGTGGGACGTCTGGCTAAGTTTGGTGGAACGCCTGCTTACCTTGGTATTAAAAAAGAAACACACGGTACTACGTCACGTTTACAGAACAACCTCAAAATAGCAGTACAACCTTGCTATCTTGCCCATGTATGATCCATTATTTTTGTAATGACTTGACTCGGTATTTCAGAGCTTTAGTGAGATCTGTGAATCTCCGAGGTAGTTTATGGAGGTTTGGTAGCAGTAATTAGCGTGTTGGATCACTAGAAGGCCTTGGTTTACCTAGTTTCGAGTTCAGGAGCTCGGATGAGATTTTTGTAATTTTCATTAATTTAATGATTTATCATGCAAAAATATTTTAAAATTCACATAAAATCTAGAATTGGTGTAAAAGTTCCCTAAGTGCTTAGAACCAGATTAACCCTAAAGGGGGTAAATAGGATAATCACAAATTATTGGGTCTTTTTAATTTTACTTGATTAATGTGAAATAGTGCGGAATTAATAAATAATTAATCAAGTGTGTATGATGTTCAAGGTGTGCAAAATTAAGAACAATCACACAAATAAGCATCAATACACAAGATTTATAGTGGTCCGGTTAAACAACCTACATCCACTGTTGAAATTCACCTAACCTTAGGTTATCTCCAATTTACTAAGCGTTGGAGTTATACGAACACAGTAGAGTATGACTTCCACCTATTGAATTAATTATGACTTTCACCCAATTCATATGCTACTATTTTTTATAGTGGTTCAAGAAAAACTCATTCTCTTTAATCCACTTCACAACAATATGATTTTTAAGGAAAAATCAAACTAGGAAGCACTTGCCTTGAAGCTTTGCAAATGTGCTTCCGAAACTGATCCACCCAATATGAGCTTCATACAATCCCGACGTTAATGAAGACTAGTCGTGTAGAGCAACCAGAATCCTTGGGTATCTAGGAAATTGGAGGTCTAATGTCTACCCTAAGGTTTTGGCTTAATCATTCTCTCTTAATCTCAATGTATACTGATTGGATACTTGATTTCCAAAAGAGAATATATAATGCCCTGACCCAAATTAAGCTTAATTAATATAATTTATTTTAATAAATCATGTTTTGACATGTTGATCACATGGATTATAGTGAGGGATTTGTGAAAATCTAGGGTTGGCCCAATCGGAGCTCGATAGCTCGTTGACAGATACTTCGATACCCCACACTTTCGATGAGGAGACTTAACATTGTAGTAGGAGTAAATCAGGTTAAGATGATCTAGTGCAATGAGTGGTTTCAAGGATCAGACTTAATGAACCCACTTATATGCCTAGACATGATGCACTAATGTGAAAAGTGCTTATTGATACTAACTGTAACACCCCAATTTCTCAATGAGATGGATAATTACGAAAATGCCCCTGGATTGGTAAATTTATTAATTATGATGTTAAATGAGAAAATAGTGGGGCCCATTGCTCAAATTAAGACTCTATGAGCACATTATAAATGTGAAATTTGATTGGATGGGTAATGTACATCAATTTGGGTCAATATGGTTAATTGGGTCAAAGGACCCAATTGGACCCAATGGGTCATAATGGACTTATTAGACCATTGGGTGAGCCCAAATTTAATGGGGTTAAGTTGAATTGATTGGAAATTAAGTGGAGCATAAATGGGTAGGCTTGATGCATATGTAAAAACCAAATGCAAATGGCTAAAACAGCCCATAAATGGGTCATGTTGTCAAAACGGGTCAAGGAGCTAAATGGGGACCCAATGGGTTGGGTTGACCAAGATTGACCACTGCTGACCGTGTGGGCCCTCAAATGAGCTCAATGGTGTAGTCAAATCAGGTTGAGTTGGATTGGAATGAGTTGCATTTAAATTAAATGGTTGGGTTGACTCAAGTGTAATTAATGTATGGTATTTAATGTGGTGAGTTAAGCCATTGAGTTAGGTGAGTCAAAATGGACATCAAAGGGGCTGTAAATTCAGAGAGTTGAAGGGAATATGAGGAGGTGTCTTGGTCTCAAACAAACCAAAACAAGTCCCACACATTGGGGACTTGTTATGGTGGTTTCCATGCTAAGTTTTAAATGGAAATGCATGGGAATTGGATGAGATACATGGGGAGCTGAATGGTTGCATTGGATGATGCCAATGGGTGTCTTGGTTGTGCCAAGTGACCCTTTGGTTTAATCAAGAATTTATGAGGGAAATTGAGAGGTTAAGTGGCTGATTTACAAAAGAGGAAGACCACTCATTTGGCCGATTTTCACACAAGGAAAATCCTAAGAATCCTCATCTCTCTCCCTCTCTCCAAACTCTTTCTCTTGGCTAAACCAGCAGTGGTGTTTACACCAATTGATCAAGCATAAACCAGGAAAGGAAGGGAGGCTAAGAAAGATAGGAAGTAAAGAGCAAAGGCAAGAGGAAAAGCTTGGAAAATTTGGTAAGTATTTCCATGGGTTTTGTTTAATAAAATGGGATAAATGAAACATGATTGGGCCATGGGTTGGCCAAACCTATCAAGGGTTAGACCTTGGTTGGTGTTTCATAAAAGTGATGAAAAAATGTATCATTGGATTTGGCCAATTTGGATGGCCGAACCCCATGAAAAGAATGGGTTTATTTGGATGGTTTTTGTAAGATAAACAATGGATTGATTTTAATGTTACATTTAGACCTAAGTTGCATGTTTTAAAAAGGTTTAAATAATAGAATTCAGTGCCATGTTTTGGGCCATGGAATGGCCGATTGTATCAGGGAATTTAACCTTGGATAAAGGTTGTGTATAATGGTAAAAAAAAATATACCATTGGGTTCGGCCACCATGATTGGCCGAACCCCATGAAATTCATTTGGTTAGGCTATGGTTGTGAAGTCCACAAACCATACCGGTGGTGGAAGTATTTACATGTTTTAATTAGGTCATGTTATGCTTAATTTATCAATGGTTTGAAATATGATGATGAGGTTGAAAAGGATGGAAACTTAGAGCATTGGGTTCGGCCACCATGGATGGCCGAACCCCATGAAAGAATTTGATGATTGTTATGGTTTTGGAGAGATAGAAACCATGCAATATCATGGGGTTTCAATAAGATTAAAATGGAGATATGGTTACTATTTTGGGTCAGCCATTGGATGGCTGAACCATGGGGTTATCATGATTAAAATAGTAGAACCTAAGTAAGTACATAGGAGGGAATCATTGAGCCAAGGGAACCACATGGCCGAACCCCATGGACCATTTTATATGGACTGTTTTGTTTAATCAAAGGGTTTCAAGTTTGAAGATTATGGAACAATATGAAGTTTTTAAAAAGGGTTCTAAGTGAACAATTGGACAAGATATGAGTTGGCTATTTCATGGCCGAACCTTGGGGTTTCTGTGGCTAAGTTATAACATAGAGATTCAAATGTGAAAGCCATAGGGTTTGGCCACATGTATGGCCGAACCCCATGGACCATGGTTATGGTGTTGTGAATCAATTTCGTAGAAATAATTGGTGGTTTTAAAGTTAGTGCATGATAAAATTATTTATTGGTAGCAATGGCATAAAGGTAATTATTGATGAAATGATCAAAGATGGAATGATCATGGGATTGGATGTATGGACCCAAACCAAATTGGTATGGTTTGGCCATGTTGTATGGCCGAACCCTACCAAGGTATTTTTGTGGTATATGATGTTTAATAAGGATTAAATAAAAGAGAGACCAAATTGTAAATAGGTGAGGTTCGGCCATGGGGTATGGCCGAACCCCACATAGTGCATTTTTGGGGCTTAGACCAAGTTGGAATTACATGGACGAATGTTTAATTTGCTGCTATGTAAATAAGGTATCAAGACTTGCATGAACGGCGTACGAGTCGTGAACGGGTGACGATTAACAAAGATCGAACACTGAAGTGAATCTTCAGTAGGTTTCCTACCTACTTGTAACCACAGTTTTATCTTGGTTTTTATGAGACTCATGTTTATTTTATTGGTTTCGAATGATGGATATTATTCACATGTTTTATATATACATTGGCATCTCATGCATGGACATGGGATGATGATTATGGACACTAGAGCCCACACTCCGTCGGAATGCCCGTGATGCAACTGTGGGGCCTCCTTAGGCGATGAGGGTCTCGCCAGGAGGATTATCTAACGGTTATGGACACCGGAGCCCACACTCCGTCAGAATGCCCGTGATGCAATTGTGGGGCCTCCTTAGGCGATGAGAGTCCCGCCAGGAGGATTAATATGTTGATATAAGACACGTCAAGTGATGGCTATATGTATGTGTAATGGGGTGGGGCTCATTACATTTGCATACATACATAGCATGGTTTTATATGTTTTTGATAATCATACATTTGATATATGCATGATTTATAATCTAACCATGTGGTAGCCTTGATCTGAAATCCTACTGGGCGCGTTGATCTAACGCCCTAATTCTATCCTCAGAAGAGAATGCAGGAACAAGGAAGGGGAAAGAGAAGGTTGATGACCAGGAGGGGAGCCAAGCATAAATGCTTGAGTGCTGGATTGGATTTATAATTGCTGTTAGTTGAATACATTTTTATGGACATGTAATAATGTAGATATTTGCTATGGTTTGAGAATGCCTTGATGAATCTTAATTTGGTTTAAGTAATTTGAAAAGAATAACTTGTACTTGCTATCTAATCAGTTTATTCTGCAGTTAGTCTATTTTATTCCGCATGACATTGTTTAGTTCCGTGTGTGGTTTGTTATCGTGGGTTTAGTCCAGGCACACATGGGTGGCTAGTTAAGGGTCGGACTTGGGTAGTTCGGACTTAGCTCGCGTCATGACGCCGCCCGCTCTCTTCCGGTGTTATTATATTGTTATTTTAAAAAAAAATTAGACTCTAATTTCTCAAAGAGGGCGGGGCGTTACACTAACAATGTTTATCGTATATTGTGATTATGATGATGAAATGCTTATGAACTATGATGATATTAATACTGCTTCCACGTACCCTTAACTACTGAAGTATTATCGGCCCAGGTGTGTCGATTACCTGCCTAGGTGTGTCGGTTTGGTTCTATTGGCTCAGGTGTGTCAGTTGCTGGCCCAGGTGTGTCAGTACCGGCCTAAGTGTGTCGGAGATGTACTTGCAAGATTCTGCATTTTGACGTTAGATGTCAGTACTGGCCCAAGTGTGTTACGTTGGATGTCAGCAGTAATATGAAGATGATTTGAGATTTTGGCATGATAAACATATTTTGATGAAAACGTTGATTTTGGCTAACCTGATGTTCATTACATTGCATTGTTATGTTCTTTTCATTGGGCTGGTCAGCTCACACCACTCACATTTTAGGAGATATATTCGAGGAGGAGGAACCTTCGTTTCAGGCTTAGGATGGATCAGCTTTTGCTATTACTTAGGATCCCTATTGACTGGGATTTCATTTCATTTTGACCAATTTGTTCCGTTGAACCATGTTTTGTTTAAAGTACCTCATGTGGTACTTAATACTTTGTAATCTTGTATGAACTACCACGTTACTGTTAGTAACTCTGATGTGAATAAGAATATCTTATTTAGTGATGAAAATATTTATTTGTATGATAATGTGTTTGTAAATTGGTAGATATATGGTCCACATGTAAAAGAGCATTCTGGGACTAACTATTGATCCAGCCCATTTAGAAGTTATAAAAATAAAATAAAATATAGTAGTGTTCTGCGCCCACCTCTGGGTCGGGACGTTACAGAATAAGCCTATGATTTTTGCCTTGGTGTTTGAGGGATTAACTCTAGTAGATATGCAATGAGTGCTCTATCTTTTTCATCAACAAACACCTCAAAATCATGTGGTATTTACCGGCAAACATAAAAAAATTCGTATCACTGGAACACACGATTAATCGTGTTCAGGCGATTGATCTTCCGTGTTTGAATTTCTTTTCACCAACCCGACCGTTGAGCATTTAATGCACGGTAACAACTATAAAACGGTAACCTCTCGATACATTGTGCCACACGACTGATTGTCCGTGTATCTTGGCGACTGATTGCAGGTAGGCGAATGTATCGGCCTGAGACTGACTGTATTTTCCAGTGTCAGGTCTCATCCAGCCCAGGGCGATTGATCTTGATGCATGCTCTGTACTCATGATCGATCGCATACCCGATTGATCGTATGAGATCATGATTTCCAGGCTTTGTTTTAAGTCCAAACTATGTCCTGTCTCAGCGATACATCGCCCACACGATTGATTCATCAAGGTTCCAGACGATCGATCGTGGGATGCTGAAAGTATCGTCTTGAGACTACATGGGTTTGACAGTCTTGTCCAAACAGAACCCCTGACTTTCCACACGACATCTCGCAAGACCACGATTGGTCGTGTTCTGTCTTTGGCGAATGATCGCCCGACACGATGTATCGCCCTGACTACGAATTCATCTTTTCAAGTTGGGTTCCAATTCATTGTCAAACACATGTTAGGGTTGATTACTTATCCAGATGTGATATCTAAGCCTGGGCATGGTCAACCGAAGGTCTGGGTACCACCTAAGGTCATCTATGGTCACTGTAACACGCCAGATTTTTCAATGCATAAATATATTGGATTTTGTTTATTTTAATTGTTAAATTTGTTGAATTTAAGATTTATGGATGGAATGGACTTTAGGTGGGTAAGAATTGGGATAATAGCCCAATTATGATCCAATGGATCAAGGATAAAATTTGGGTTGGAAATAATTCGGTATGTGTGTTTAAATGGGTCAACTACCCAATTGGGACCCAATGGGTCATAAATGAGCTAATTAGAAGTAAATGGGTAAGGTTTGATAATTGGGTATAATAACCAATTAAGATACAAGGCATGAGATCCACCTCATCAAGTGAGGTGGCATGTATGTGACATGGCTAAGTGGGACCCCAAGTGCCATGTGTCATGGTTGACTTGGTCGACCACCAAAGGAGTTCAAGTTTAATTAATGTTTGGCTGAATTAAATTTGATTAAGTTCAATTAAGTGAGTTCAAATTGGAATCAAGGAATTGAGTTAATGAATGAGTACAAGTCTTGAGTTTAAAAGAATTAAAAAAATACTTAGGTTAAGGTGCATTGAATGGGAAGTTAATGGGACTTTCATCTTAAGTGAGTTAGGAGGGTAGATGGAGAGTTTCATCTCATTAGACCAAACCCAAGGTGTACACACATTGGGGAGGTGGAGAGTTTCATCTTATGGATGAAACCCCAAGGGACACACGTTGGGGAGGTGGAGAGTTTCATCTCATGGGATGAAACCCCAAAGGACACATTGGGAGCCCAAAGGGTGCTTGGTTTGAACCAAGGGACACCTTGATTAAACCAAGGGATTCATTGGTCAAAGGAAACTTTAATGAGGGAGGTGAAGGGTTTTTAGGTGGAATTACAAGAGACACAAGCCAAGGGGTTGCTCACACTCCTTGGCCGAAATTCACAAATTGAAACAAGGAGAAGTGCATTCTCTTCTCATCTCTCTCTCAACTACACCCTTGGCCGATTGGATCCCATCGGAACAAAGAGATTGTTCTCTCTTCTCATCTCTCACTCAACTACACCCTTGGCCGATTGGATCTCATTGGAACAAAGAGATTGTTCTCTCTTCTCATCTCTCTCTCTCTCCCAATTTGTCTCTACACCTAGAGGATCAGTGAAGCACCAAGGAAGGAAAAGAACTAAGGAGGAATTCAGAACGAAAGAAAAACGGAGGAGTCGCGGAATCGGTATGTATGGTTTAGTAATTGAAGGGAGGTTAAGGGAATATTCCATTTCGGATTAAAAGTGGTTCACCAAAATGTTATGGGCCATGGATTCAAATCCATCCAAGGAATGAGATGGAAAAATGGACAAAACCCTAATCTTGCTAAGGGGTAAGATAGGTTATATAGATGAAGATTATTAAGGACCATTGAGAGCTCAAAAGGGATTGGATGAGGTTCGGCCATGATGTATGGCCGAACCCCATCAAAAGATCTAATCATAGATATGTAGATCTAAGAGGAAATGATGAACCATAGTGTTTGGCCATGTTGTATGGCCGAACCCCATGGAAGAATATTATTGATTTTTAATGGGTTTTAAAGGATGAAAATGATGGAAGTATGTTAGTGATTTTTATGGGTTTTTAAAGGATGAAAATGATGGAAGAATGTTAGTGATTTGAAATGGGTTTTAAAATGTTGTAAATGATGATTTAAAATGAGGAAATGATGAAGAACAATGGACCATGGGTTCAGCCATGTTGTATGGCTGAACCCCATGGAGAAATGTTGATGGTCTTAAAAGTGGTTAGACCATGGGAAGATGGAAACAAAGGACCATGGGTTCGGCCATGTTGTATGGCCGAACCCCATGAACCATTTTGATGGGTCATTTGGTAGATCTATGCATGTTTAAGTGATTGAATGATCAAGCTAAGAAATGAGGGTTAAAATGGAAAGAAGATGGAATGAAAGAACCATGGGTTCGGCCATGTTGTATGGCCGAACCCCATGGAGAATGTTTTTGTAATGACCCAACCGGGGGTAACGGGTCAGTTGTGACTGGTAAAATTAATTTAGAAAATGATTGTAGTTTAAATTGATTTGTTAGTTTAATTTGATAATTTTATTTGGGATAAACACAATTGAATTTAGGGATCTAATATTAGACCACAATTTCACACTTTCTCCCTAATAAGAATTTACAAATTTATTCCCTTCGAATTAAATTAAGGGAATGAAAAATAAATTATCAACTTAGATTTTAATTCCCCTAAGTTAGAATCTCAATTGGAAATATTCAATTAAGAATGTGAAATCAATAAATAAGTTCCAATTTTAAGTGTCTAGAATTTAATCGATGATTGACAAAATTAATAAAAGAAAAATAAAGGACAATTTATTAAAATCAATAATTTAAAGGGACCCACCTTCCCTGGTCGAATTTAATTGTCCAAAATTCCTTCACGTTGAGATTGGTCTAGTGGGATTTTTATATTACATATAAAAAGATATAATATCGGATTTTTACCGAAGATAGAGATTACACTAATCGTGTGGGCCCTTTGGACCCACACCTTCAATTTTTATCTTTGTTTTCCCTAAGTTTCCTTCGACCCCTTTTCTCCCAAAAATCCCAGATTTTATGATGGAAACCCGAGAGCTCTCTGCCGTACCATGGGTTTCCTTGTCTAGATTGGATTCTTCTTATTTCTTGTTCGTTTGGGACTCAACTCCCTACCTTCCATTTCGAAAATGGAAACTATCCAAAATCTTTTCACCGATGGGATTCCCTTACCGATAGGACTCTCCTCATTTTAAGAGACCTGCGAACCCTTCCCTTCTTTTACCCTTTTCGAAACAGGAACCCATCGATAGGTCTCAGCAGAAATCTCAGCGGAAATAGGAAAACCCCCAAATTCCTCTATTTTTCTCGGCATCTTCCTCACTTCTCTTTCTCCTCTCCCGCTGCCGTGACGGTGATTCCAATGGAACCCAACCTGCAACGACCCAGAGGAAAAGTTGAGACAGCCTTGCTGTCGTTCCCAATTATCTTCACCCTTATTTTACAGGTATTTATCCATCGTATTTTATTCTTAATTCCTCTCTTCTCACTTGTTTGATTTTCGGTTAGATCTATAGTACCAAAGCCACAAAACAGCCCATGCTTAAACCGATCCTTTCCTGACATTTTAAACCAAGCCGGGCCATGTTTGAGGTGTGACTTTCAGTCCAGGATCAGCTACAGTTAGGAGAGGATTTCAGTATCTGGATTGTGGGAAGGAGACCTTTTAACGGTTGGTATTAAGGACTCTTTTCAACCCCTAACTGGCTGATTTTAAGATTGGTTTTAGTCTTAGTTTGATTAGTTACAGAGAACTCTTTCTCCAGCCGAGATGGACAACACAACCAACCTGAAACTGCCAATAATCGAGACTGATCTTAGTTCCCTTATTGCCAGTCACCTTGCTCAATTTATTTATCCCTGTTATTTATATTTGCCAGTGTGAATAGACCAAGAAAAGACTAGTCAAACCATTGATGTAGTTAGTGATATTTGGGACTGATTTTTCAGTCTTCAAATAGCTGATTGTGGGGACTGATTAGGACTTTAAAATACAGCCAAATCCTAGGTGTTTTCCCTTGCTGTCCTACTATTTTTAAAACAGCCAAGGTGTGATTCTTTCAAACCAGGCTAGATCTTGGTCGTGGGTTTTCTTGAACTGCTCAAAATTATTTTAAACCTCACAGATTTGTTTCCTTTTGATTTTATGATTTTGTCTGTTTTAAATAATTTAGATGTATTTTGGAAAGTAGAGTTAAAGGCTGGTAATCTTTATACTATTGGCAACACAATCTTCCCCCCCAATTGGAACAATTTCTCTAATGTTTCTTCTTGCACTCGGCTAGAATTTGGATCGCTTGGCGTAGTTCAATTAATCTCACTATTCATTTTGTCTTCAGCCAGGCTATTTTTTGTAAAATCTTCACGGACCATGGTTATTTCTTCCTTTGCAGCGTCTATGGTAGAATCTGCCCTATGGAAAGAAGGGACCTTTGGAAGTGTATTGAAGATCACTCTATCTCTAACCCCCTGCCTACCTGTTTCATTGGCGATTTTAACTACATCAGATCTGCTGATGAGAAATCTGGAGGTTCTCGTCCTCCTACATACGTCTTGAGGGACTTCAACAACTGCATTGATAATGCTGGCATCATTGAGTTCCATGTTGCTGGTTCCTCTTTCTTTTGGTCCAATAGTTCCGATGGTCACAAAAGGATCGAATCTCGAATTGATAGAGCTCTGTATAACTAGCCCTTCATCAACACCTTCAACAACACTTATTGTAATTTCTTTGGTCCTGGATTATCAGACCACAGAGGTATCTCTTTATGTATTTCTGGTGGAGCATTCAATGGATCACCTCCCTTCAAATTTATTAACAGCTGGTGTAAGGACCCGGATTTCATCAAACTTGTTGAAAACAACTGGGTTGCTCCTATCAGTGGCACACCTATGTTCAGCCTGGTTTCCAAGTTATCTAGACTCAAGCGTGCTCTTATTCAGTGGCATTGTTCCAAACCTAAGCTATCTACTCAAATTACTTCAGCAAGAATTGATTTGGAATCTGCCCAAAGAACCTATGATTCAGACCCTTCTTCCAACAACTTCAGGAGTGTGCAATCCTCTAAGCTGAGACTTGAATCTGCTCTTGACTTTGAATTAAGTCTTCTTCATCAAAGTCTCACTTATTTAATCTCAACCTGAAAGACATTGGCAGCAGTTTTTTCTACAATTCTATCAAGATCCGCCAACATCAGAACAATATTCATTCTATTCGTAGGGATGATGGTTCTCTCACTAACAACCTCTTTGAGATTAGCAGCATCTTTGTGAACCACTTCACTAATCTCTTCAGTGTGTACCCTATTGACACCTCCCGGAGCAATGCCGTTCTCGATCATATTAACCAACCCACTGACTACAGCAGCTTCAGCCGCTTTAGCATTGTCTCTTCCCTCAACACTGTTGATTCGGATAGACTCTCACTGCCTGTTGAGAAAAAGGAGATTCAATCCATTATCAAGCTTGCCAACACTAGGAAGTCTCCGGCCCCTGATGGTTTCAACGACCTATTTTTTAAAGCATGCTGGAACATTATTGGTGACGATGTCTCTGCTGCTATCCTGGATTTATTTGCCTCTTCTAAACTTCTCAAGCAAACTAAGGCCTCCTTTATTGCCCTCATCCCGAAGATTGCCAGCGCTGATCGTCCCGATCTTTTTAGGCCTATTGCTCTCTCCAATGAGTGTTATAAGATTATCTTTCGGGTCCTTGTCAACCGTATGAAATGTGTTATGCCTATGCTCATAAGCAAAAATCAATCGGCCTTTGTGCTTGGTCGTGATATCACTTCTAGCATTTTGCTCTGTCTTGATTTGATCCATGGGATTCATTTGCCTAAGGCCTCTCCTCGGATGTGTATAAAAATTGATCTTCGCAAGGCTTTTGACTGTGTTAGCTGGAGCTGCTTCTTCCACATTCTCAATCAGATGAATTTCAGTTCTAAGTGGATAAGTTGGATCAAGGAATGTGTGTCTTCTCCTTCCTTTTCGGTGCTCCTAAATGGGACCCCTCGTAGCTTCTTCAATAGCACTAAGGGCCTCCGTCAGGGTGACCCTTTTTCCCCCTTCCTCTTTGCCATCATCATGGAGAGCCTCTCTTGTGCCCTTGACAGATGCATTAGCAATGGCGACATCTATTGTCCCTTCTCTACTGGCGGTAACACCATCTCCCACCTACTATTTGCTGATGACTTAATGCTATTCAACTCTGCTGATTTTGAACTCTACAAAGGCCATTAGGCTTCTCCGTGACGAATTTCAGCAGTTCTCGGGTCTCTCCATCAATGCCTCCAAATGTCAAGTTATTTTCTCTAGCTCTACCACCTGTAAGGCTGAAATTCTCTCTATTCTGGGTATGGTTGATGCTAAGCTCCCTATTACCTATCTTGGTCTTCCTTTATTCTGAACAAGGCTGCGACTGTTCTGGGCTCATCTCCAAAATTAATAAGAGGCTTAGTTCGTGGAATGCTTTTGCTATCTCTTTCGCTGGAAGGGTCGAACTCCTCCGTTCCACGATTAGCAACCTTCATCTCTACTGGACAACTGCCTTCCTTCTTCCTAAGTCATGCTTGGCGGATATCTCTCAGTCCCTGAGGAAGTTTTTGTGGGGTTCCCTTAATCGCAGGAAAATTCACACAGTTTCTTGGGACACTATCTATAAGCCCATTTCAAAAGGGGGTCTCGGTTTACATGATCTAGTCCTCACTAATAAGGTCTGCCTCTTCAAGCAAGTTTAGAATATTGTCACCAAAGCAAATAACCTTTGGATTAAGTGGGTTCATGGAAAATATTTGAAGAACTGCAATTTTTGGTCTTCCCGGGCTAGGAGTAATGTCTCTTGGGCTTGGCGATCAATTCTCTCTGCTCGTGACATGGCTAAGTCCAGGATCTCCACTCCATCGACAATGGTGAGACTACCCGTTTTTGGATTGATCCTTGGATCAAGTCTGGCTACACTCTTCTGGATCACTTTGGTGGGAGACCAAGCTACCGTTTTGGCCTTGGCTTGGACATCCCTGTCTCCACTTTTATTATCAATGGGAAGTGGCATCTTCCGCCTCCTCCCTCTGAAAACTTGGCTTCTGTTTGGGATTCGATTACTCAAATCCTGCTTCCCATTCTCCCTTCTTCTGATGTCATTGTGTGGACTGCTAATCACTGCGGATCTTTTAGCATCTCCTTTGCTTATAGCTCTCTTTATATTTGTAATACCCTGCCCCAGATTAGGTGTAGTTTACCTTAATACTCTTGGTTGACCAGTTAATCTCGAAGATTATGGTTAGGACTTTGAGAAAAGCCCACGTGTGGCCCAATCTGAGCTCGTGAGCTCAGTGATCCAGCTTGTCCAGCTTGAAGGGCATTTTGACAATTTACCACTTATTGTTATTATTTTATAAATTATGTTGTTATGTGATTATTATTGGATGATAATGTTCTCCTTAATAAAGGATTTGTATTTCTGATTTTAAAATAGTTTTATATTCAGAAAATAGTATTTAAATTCTCCTGTCACGACCCCGAAAGGGAGTAATAATTATTTTAAAGGATTTTGGAAATGAGATAAATTTCGAAACTAGTATTTTATGTTAGACCATTTCTCATTCAGGTGTTGTTGGAGCACTGAAGTAACCACCGCTTGAACCAGATTCTGCAATTCAGGAGGTACCACTGGTATGTTCACACTGCTTTGTTGCTCCTCCTCTTGGTGGGATTGTTGTTCTTCCTCTTCATGATGAGAATGTTGTTCCTCATCATGATGAGATTGTCGTTCCTCCTCATCACCCCCGTTTGGGTTTTGTCAGGTATTTCTCCTTGCCTTCCCCTTGGAGCCATTTTTCCCTAAGCCATTGAAAAATATCAAGACTTAGTTTCCGTAAACAAAAATTTGTATTATAGTCTAGTTATTCCTTGGCACCCCAAAATGAGGTTTCTAAATTGTTTTATTTAACCTTTATTTAATTAAGTAAATAGTGTTAAATTATGATTTTTGTTTAAATCAATGATTCTTACTGAGTTTAAAACCTCAAAATTTTTATGGTGATTAAGGTTTTTAAAACCCAACATATCTGTAAAGTTGGATCAGAATTTTCGGGCTTCTAAAATCACGTTTTAGTTAAAATTCATATTTTTTATTAAAACCAGGACTTATTTGCAAAATGGGAAAATTTGGAGGGACTGTTCTGCAACCAACGCCCGAAACAGTGGTTACACTGTAGCGGACGTCGGCTTCGGCTGCATGCAGTGGCCGGATGGCCCCCTTTCCCCGCCAAATTTATATAAAATCAGCCTCAGCCCTGTTGTTTTAACTCCCACACTTCTTCTCTTCTCTCTGAGTCTCTCAAGCTCTCTGTTTCTCAGACCAAAGCCAGCCAATTCCCTCTTTGTTTCCCTGTTTTACCAGCCGTAAGCCTTAGAGGGAAAGATTTTCAAAGGACCAGATTTTAGCCCAGGAACTCCAGTGAGGGTAACCACTGTGTTCCTCTCCAAATTCTAGGTGGTTTAGAATCAAGAAAAATCGGTTTTGGCGCTATTTTGAGTGAGTAAAACCATTTCAAAATTAAGGAAAAACCTGGTTTTATTTGTATCAGTCAGCTTTTGGTGTTAAGATCGAATGGGTTACTGAGTTTCAAAGTTTAAAACCATTCCTTATGGAAAGAGGACTCCCAGAGGAGTCTATCGGACTGGCTAGGTGTGGAAACCGAATCAGGGAAACCCTCTGTTTCCGGATTCGTTATTCATATAGTGACTGCCGTCACTTTCTGCTAGTGCAGACAATGGAGGAAGACGACTCTCGGATGGTCCGAGGGTCAGACCTTCGGACGGTCCGAGTAGTACCCCTCGGACGTTCCAAGCTTCTCCCGAAGCCCAGCTATGCCCGAGGCTAGCCTAGCCCACTCGGACGATCCGAGCAGACCTTGGAAGAACCGAACCCACTCGGACGTTCCGAGCCCTCACTTCGGATGTTCCGAGGTACCAGACCCACCGAGACCCGTTTTTCAGATATTTCGGTTTAGAAGGACTTCGAAAGATTCGAGACCCAATCTTCGGACGATTTGAAGTTAGACCCATGACCCGAGGTTAGTGACTAGTTTAGGTGTGGTTCGGATGATCCGAAGCCACAGTACCTGGTTCCGAGGCACGTTTCGAGGGACCCAGTTTTTAAGTGTAAACCTTGTTTGATTATTATTAATGCATGTGATGTGATGTCAATACCCCCCTTGCTAATTAAAAATGTGTACTAACCCTCTTCTCTTATTACTATAATGTATATACTATTGTATTCACTTCCAGGCCGACTCTATTGGTCGGGCACTGAGTGATTTCACTTCCAGGCCAACGCTATATTTGTCGGGCACTGAGTGACCTCGAGGCCTTACTCAAAATGTCAGATCTCGTCCTGTAACACCCCGATTTTTCAAAGATATAAATATTTACAAAAATGCCATTGGAATGGTAAATTAAAAAGATATGATCATAGATGAGAAAATGGTGGGGTCCATTGTTCAAATTAAGACCCAATGTACATATTATAAGAATCAAATTAAATTAAATGGGTATTGTACATCCAATTGGGTCAAGATGGTCATTTGGGTCAAAGGACCCAATTGGGACCCAATGGGTCATGATGGACTCATTTGACCATTGGGTGAGCCCAATCTTAATTGAGTTAGGCTGAATTGATTTGGAGTTAAATGGGTAGGCTTGATGCAAATGTGTAAACGACCCATAAATGGGTCAAGGCGCCAAATTGGATCAATTAGCTAAGTTGGGACCCAATGGGTCGAGTTGACCATGTTGACCATGTGACTGTATGGACCCTCAAGTGAGCTCAAAGGGTGAGTCAAATCAGGTTGAGTTAGGACTGAAGTGAGTTGGATTTGAATTAAGCAATGGAGTTGACTCAAGTGCATTAAATGAATGACATTAAATATGGTGAGTTGAGCTAATGAGTTGGGTGAGTTAAAATGGAAACCAAAGGGACCTTGAATTCAAGTGAGTCAATGGGGAGGTGAGGAGTTGCCTTGATCTCAAACACCACGAAAAACAAGTCCCACACATTGGTGGCTTGGGAGTTATGATTCATGCATAGACTTTAATGTATATGGGATAAGAATCACATGGGGAATTTGGAGGGTTTCCATCTCATAATGGAAACCCAAAGCCCAACGTTGGGAGTGCCAAGGGGTGCCTTGGTTAGTATCAAAAGACTCCCTGGTTAGATCAAGAATTTATGACGGTTAATGATAAGTTATGGTGGCTGATTAGCATAAGGGATACAGACCATCCCTTTGGCCGAATTGGATCACAAAGAAATCATAGAACTTCATCTCTCTCCCTCTCTCTCAAAATCTATCATTTGGCCGAGCCATCCTTTGGATTTTTCACCATTGTTCAAGCTTTCAATCAGCTAAGGACTAAGGGAGCAAGAAAGAAGAAAGCAAGGATCAAAAGGAGAGAAGAAAAGCAAAGGAAATTGGTAAGTGTTTACATAAGAATTTAGTTAAATAAATTGGTAAAAGGGAGCATGATTTGGCCAAGGAATGGCCGAATCCATCAAGGGTTTAAACCTTGGATAAATGTTGTTTAAAAAGGATAAAAGTGGATCATAGTGGCCGAACCCCATAAAAAGATGTGGTCAGGTTGATGGTTTTGAAAGCTAAAAATCATGCAATACTATGGAGATTTTTACATGTTGTCAATGGACATAAGATATATGTTAAAGAGGTCCAAATCATGGGTCATAGGGTTCGGCCACTTGGGATGGCCGAACCCCATGAAAGGATTTGATAAGTATATGGTGATCTTTGATGGTTTTGAGAGATAAAAACCATACAAGGTATGGAATGGTTAAGGTGTTAAAAATGGAGATAAGGTGTATGTCTTGGGTCGGCCAATGTATGGCTGAACCATATTTTTCTTATGGTTAAATTATCATGCCAAAACCATGAATAATTATGGGAGGGATTGAGCCAAGAAAACCATAGTGTTCGGCCATGTGTATGGCCGAACCCCATGGACCATTTTATGGGATAAATGGACCCTTGTATGGGTATTTGGATTCAAGTATATGAGTAGAAATTATTGTTGGTTTTGTATTGTTTTTAAAGGGTCTAAAATATGACTAAATGGTGAAGTATGATTAATGGATAAAAGAACCAAGGGTGATCTATAGGGTTAGGCCATGGGTATGGTCGAACCCCATAGAAAGAAACATAGGTCATGTTTGGGGGTTTTGGAGGATAAAAATTATGGAATGATATGAATATCTTAAATGGATTGTTAGCATGTTAATAGGTGGAAATAAAGAACCATAGGGTTCGGCCATATGTATGGCCGAACCCCATGGAGTAGTTTTGATGGATGTAAGTGATGTTGGAAGATTAAGGGCTAGTTAATCACATGGATAGATGGGTAACTAGTCTTAACTATGAAGGATCAAGAGATCAATTTGGATTGGTGAGGTTCGGCCATGTTGTATGGCCGAACCCCACTAAGGTGGATTTGTTTTGGATACTAGTGGTTAGCGAGATTAATTATTCGTTAGCCTAGTGGCAAAACCGTAAATATAAGTTATAATGGAATGAAGGATTAAAGGACTTGAAAGAAGGGTCAAACCAAAGTGGTATGGTTCGGCCATGCTGTATGGCCGAACCCTACCAAGTTATATTATGTAATATAAGGTGTTTATATGGATGGTATTGATCAAATGAAAAGGAGGATCAAACCCAAAATGGGTGAGGTTCGGCCATGGGGTATGGCCAAACCCCACAAGATGGTTTATGGGATCTAGACTTAATGAGAAATAAAAAAAAAAGATATGTTATTAACTTGCTGTTGTATAAACAAGGTAACGGGACTTGAACAACACGAGAGTCGTGAACGGGTGACGCTTAAGAAAGAATGGACATTTAAGAAGACTTTCTGTAGGTTTCCTGCCTACTTGTAACCACTTTTATAATTGGTTTTATCATGGTTTTTATGAGGTATATTGTTATTGTTTTATGCTTCAAATTGGTTTTGAATGATGAGATATATATTTACAAATGATATATATTCATTGACGTCTCATGCATGGCATGGGGTGATGATTATGGAAGCCAGAGCCCACACTCCGTCTGTATGCCCGTGATGCATCTGTGGGGCCTCCTTAGGCGATGAGAGTCCCGCCAGGAGGAATAACCTAATGATCAGAGTCCTATCCAGAGGAAATGAGGAGTACTCTGGATTACCTTGACGTGAGAATCCCATCAAGTGATAGCTATATATACTTGTGATGGGTGGGACTCATTATATTTGCATTTACATACATAGCATTGATTTCAGATGTTTTTAATGATCATATACTATGATATATGCATGTTATATACTAACCATGTGGTAGCCCTGATCGGAAAAACCTACTGGGCGCGTTGATCTAACGCCCTATTTCTATCCTTAGAGGATGATGCAGGAAAAGGAAAGGGAAAGGCAAAGGCTGACGATCACGAGGAAAGCTAAGCATAAATGCTTGGGTGTTGGAATGGGTTTCTATTTACTGTTGTTTGGATACATTTTTATGGACATGTAATAGTCTAGTAACTTTGCTATGGTTTGTGACTAGTTTGATAATGGATATTTGGTTTAAGTAGTTTATAATGGATGACTTGTACTTGCTATCTACTTAGTATATTTCCAGCAATCAGTTAGTTCCGCAATTAGATTAGTATTATTCCGCATGACTTATTTAGTTCCATGTGTGTATTGTATTTTATGGTTTAGTCCATACACACATGGTTGTCCAGTTAAGGGTCGGACTTTGGAAGTCCAAACTTAGCTCGCGTCGTGACGCTCCCCGCTTTCTTGCACTCTACTTATTTATAAAAAAAAATAGACTCTGATTTTTGGAAGGTTGGAAAAGGGCAGGGTGTTATAGGTCTTATCCAGAAGACAACCGAGAAGTGACCTGAGAATCTAGACATAACTCAATAAATCAATCTGGTCAATGCCCAGAGGACAATATGAGTTTTGGACTGAGCACCTTGTTATTTACTATCTTGTGGATTATTGTAATTTAAAAATGATAGAAACAAAGTAGGAGACTCAATTCCATGTACCTTGGATATTTTTGGGAAAACGTGAGATTTCGAAATACTACTTATGTGTATGTATTTGATGCTATGTATATTGATTGTGCACTTGTCTGTTTGTTTGAACAGAGACCGCGAAACCACACATATACGGTGAGGGAACTTGACTTTGTAGTAGATGTAAACAGGTTTTGTTATTTGAGATAGATTTTGGAGCAATGAGTGGTTTCAAGTTGATGAACCTACTCATGTGCTTAGACATGATGTACTATGGTAAGAGTGCTTATGATGATGGTGAATATTATGACATTGATCATATGAGATGTGATACTGCTTCCACGTACCTTTTACTATTGAACCATCACTGAGCTGAGGTGTCGGTTACGTCTACTAGACCAGGTGGGTCTACAGTGACTGGCAATGTGTGTTAGTACCGTTTGAGGTGTATACCGGAGATGTACTTCCAAGGATGTATTTTGACCGTGTCGGGACTTAATACTATTGGTGTCAGGATAGTATCTAGGGGTTACGGTGGATGACAGCAGTGCTAGAGAAGAAATGATGAATTGTGGGAATGATGATGATATTATGCTTATTTGCTACCAAGCATGAGATATTATTGCAACTGTTGATTATTATGCTAACCTGTTGTTTACTTTAAAACTGTACTGTTATATTTCCTTCACTGGGCTAGTTAGCTCACCCCACTTACCTTTCAGGAGATGAACCCGAGGAGGAGAACCCTCTTTTTCAAGCTTAGGGTGGATAAACTGCGGCGGTGTTTTGGGATTCCCACTGAGGGGAATATCCTCATCTTTGCTTTCTGGTTCTTGGAACCATTTGTTTTTTTTAAGTGCCGGGTGTGATACTTAATTTGTATTAATGTGATGTATTAGACTACTATGTTTCTGTAGTGACTTTGATGATGTTTTAAAATGATAATTCAATGGTTGGAATTTTGTGATCATAGTATGTGTATGGATGATGTGTTATTTTCATATCTAATTGTTGGGTGAACTTATGGTATATGTTTGAGTCCACATGTTGGGATCATGTGTGACCTCTAGGCCCAACTGTTGATCAGGCCCAGTTAGAATGCATGAGTAAGTTTAATTTCCAAAAAAAAAAAAATCAGTTGCGTTCCGGGCCCACCCTCCGGGTCGGGGTGTGACAATAGTAGCCTTGTTGACCCCCCTTGGATTGAGTTGGTTTGGTTTCCCGTCTGTATCCGTAGGCACTCCTTCTTTGCTTGGTTGTTGTTTAACAATGGGCTCAAGACCTGCGATCTCCTCTTAAAGCTTGGTATCCGCTGCCATTCTCTTTGCTCTCTTTGCTCCTCTGTCATTGAATCCAATCAGCATTTTCTTAGCTGCGATTTTGTTCTTACCGTTTGGACCCTTCTTTGTGTTAAATTCCGGTTCCATTGCAGCAATCCTGACATTGTTTCCCAGGCCTTAACCCTCATCAATTCTGGTCTTCCCGCCCTTCAGAAGCTTGCTGCCAACCTTTTGCTCCCTGCTCTTGCATGGCACTGCTGGAATGAAAAAAACATGCGCATCTTCCAATCTTCTTTCAGCTGTGCTTCCAAAATCTTCTCAGGTATAATTTCTGACATTAGACGTAGGATATTCTTCCTCCTCTCTAATCGTGATCTTTCTTCGGTTAGCAGTATTTTCTCTCCTCTCTGGGACCTCTCTCCTCCCATTCCAGCCCCCACTCGCCTCCCTTTCTCACGATCCACCTCTTCTTTCTCTTCATCTCTATCCTTTGGTTTCTTCTCGAACCACCAGCGCCTCATCCTTGGATCCTAACTTCTCAGCAAAGATTGCGCCATTTTGGGTTCTTGTGCTTTCCCTCTCAGATCTCAGACCTGCATAAGTTCTGCATTGTTACCAGCTGATTCTTCTTTCTTGCTCAAAGCAGAACTTGACTGTTGACATGATCCTCTTGCTTGATCCTGAGTCTCTTTCGGCCTTTACTTACCCCTCCTGCCATTGGACCATCAAGACCCATGCCCGTTCCATGATTGAGCTACTTACTCGTCTCAGCATCAAGCATTTATGCATTGCTAACGAAAGAGATTTACCCTTTTTGAGTCTCAAATCTTGGACTAACACTTTAACTACTCCCGTTTTGTCTTATTTTGGTTCGGGAGTTTTTACTGAATTATAGTTTTGCTTTTTGATCCTTCGGGATTTTCCGCTTGACCCGGGCTGTGGGTTTCTTTTGGCTCAATTTCGAGCTCTTTTTTGTATATTTTTCGGGATTTTTCCTGCTTTTGAATGAATCTTACCCATTGTTCCAAAAAAATAAATAAATTTAGATGTGTTGGATCTAGAATAGACTGGGTGTAAATTAATAATGGTAGAATCCACCAGTATTCACTCACAGTAATGTAAGGGAGATTTTGGCTAAATATTTTATTGGTTGTGAGGAGACTCAGTCTGCCCGGATTGTGGAATCTAACCATTAATGTTATTGAAAGATCCAATGATTTTATATTCATAGATTGATGATTATTTATATGATATTATTGAATTTCGATCTTGATTGTACATGTTTTAATTGTACCCTTAGACAGTCAGAAAGAACAAAAAATTCAAATTGTACACAACTGTACCCAGCTCGACACATAGACGAGGTCGATATGTAAGAGAAACTAGAGTTGTTCTGTTTTTGTTTCCTTGTCTAAAACTAAGACCGGTCATCGAGTTCTTCTCTCGATATATAGAGTTGAGCACCCAGTCGATACATATCTTTTATCGATATGTATGTTGGTGGAATTTTTCATTCCACGATTTATCGACCCATCTCGATACATGTTCTGGGTTTGCAAATGTTCTTCCTGGAAAATCTATGTATTTTTCAGAAACTTACAGTCAAGCTATATCGAGTTTGTCGATACATCGATCTGTTAATAGTGACTCGAAAAATGTTCAAAGGCTTGAACTGTGCACGGAAATTTTAAGTCAATATGCATCGGCCAGAAATCATACATCAAGATGTCAAAATTCGACATATCGATTTTCGATATGTATCGTCTGTGTTGGAAAGTTTGAAATAAGTTCCGTTAAAACACAATCACTTGCCCAACGGGCAGATTAAAACGGACTTATTAAAAAACTCGACATATCGACCAAAGTCGATACATCGCACCGCTCAACGATCAAAATTCTAAATTACCTATAAATTGATCTGATCTGTTTGAGATCAAGTGGAAAGAACCCTGAGCCTAATTGGAAAATCATTCAGAGGCATTTTAGAACTATCAACAACTCTCTAAGCACTTATCATTGGTGAATCAGTTTTAAAATCCAATCTTCATAGATTGAATTTAGAGAGAGAGAGAGAGAGCACCATTTTTGAAATACCCCAGATTTTTAGTTTCTCAATATTTACGGAAATTGCCATTGAAAGTGTGAATTAATGAATATGGACCTTAGAAGGGTAAAGTGTTGGGTCAATTGCCCAATTAAGACCCAACGGATTGTGGATATGGTGGCAATTGGAATAATTGGGTAAGATGTATTCAATTGGGTCAAAGTTGTTAATTGGGTCAAAATGTCCAATTGGGACACAATGGGTTGTGTTTGACTTAATTGACCACCAAGTGAGTTGAGTTAAATTAAATGAGTTGAGATGTATGGTTTGCATTTTAAATTTAAATTCAAACAATGGGAAGGACGGTTTTCATTTTAAATTTAATTTCAAATAATGGGATGGACTGTTTTTATTTCAAATTCAAATGAGATGGAGGAGTTATGTTTAATTCAAATTCAAAACAATGATACACGTTGGATAGATGGGAAGTTTTGGTTACACAATTCAAATTCAAAACAAAGGTAAGGATACGCATTGGGGAGGAGGTTGGTTTGTTTCAAAATTTAAACGTTGGAGAGAAAATGGAGATGGTTATGGTTTAATTTTCAAATTCAAATAAATGGAGGAGTATTGTTTTATTTCAAATTCAAAGGCACACGTTGGAGAGATAATGGAGATGGTTTGGCTTATTTCAAAATCAAAACAAGGATGCACATGGAAAGATAATGGAGATAGTTTTACATTTAAAAAAAAATTCAAATTTCAAATGGCATACACGTTGGAGTCTTGAGAATTCTATCTCATGTAGAGATAGGGAAGATAATCCCACATGGAGAGATGATGAAATTGGTTTAAATCTCAATTTCAAACAAGGCTACACATTGGAAAGATAAGGGGGAGTTTGGGGTGTATTTTTCAAATTCAAACAAGATTCAACTCTCCCTCTCCCACTTGGCTATCTCTCTCCCTCACACTCACTCTTAGCCGACCAACATTCTAAGGAAAAGGAGATCAAACATTTGGAGAATCCTAGCTCATTCTCTCCCTCTCTCTCTCTCAAGGCCGGTTCTCCTCTCAAAGACCAAAAAAGGTTGAAGCATTGTGCTAAGCTTCTCTCTGAAGCCTGCCTCCATCTTGGCCGAACCAACCCTTGGTGATCTTATCTTGATCAAGCTCATATATTGGCCAAAGATCAAAAAGAAGAAGAAGGAAGGCTAAGGATTAAAGAGGAGCAAAAGGAAAACGGAAGAACAAGCCAAAGCAAAGATCAAATCGGAGGAGTCGCGGAAATGGTAGATGCTCAATAAACTTTTATTAAGTAAGATAGCCAAGGAAACATGATCAGGCTATTGTATGTCCAAATCCTAAAAGGGATATACAAAAACCATTGAGTATGAAAAAGAGGTTGATTAGGTTCGGCCATGATGAATGGCCGAACCCATCAAAAGGTATGATCATGGCTATGAAGTTTAAAGGAAGAGATAAGGAACCATAGGGTTCGGCCATTTGTATGGCCGAACCCCATGGAAGAAAATGAAGGATAAATGATATGTTAAATGGAAGGCTATTGTATATTTCTAAAGGGACTAAATGGAAGTATGAATGGGAAGCATCAAAGGATCAAATGATAAAATTGCATGTTATAGTTTGAAGGAAAGTAAAGAACCATAGGGTTCGGCCATGTGTATGGCCGAACCCCATGAAGGGTTTTTGATGTTTTTAAAGGTTTTAAAATATGTGGGAAAGTGATGGACTTGGATATATTTTATGGAAAGAGGAGCACCAAAACAAAAGGGGTGAGGTTCGGCCATGGCGTATGGCCGAACCCCACCAAGTGCTATGTATGGTGTTTTGTTTTAAAAGGTCTAAAAATATTCAAATGGATAGAATTATGAGAATCATTCATAGTTGGATAAAGGTTTTAATGGAAATAAGGAACTATAATAGAGTGACAATGGTGCATGATTAAGGGCTAGATAATTAGATGAATGGATTGGTAATTAGTCTTATGTATGAAGGATTAAAGGACCAAATTTAAGTTGGTGAGGTTCGGCCATGTTGTATGGCCGAACCCCACTAAGGTGGATTTTTTATGGACATTAGTGGTTAGCAATATTAAGCAAAGGTTAAACCAATGGCAAAACCGTAAATACAAGTCAGATTGTAAATATGAATGAAAAAGATCAAAAGACTTGAAAAAGGGGCTCAAACCAAAATGGTGCGGTTTGGCCATGTTGTATGGCCGAACCCCACCAAGGAATGTTTGGTAGATTGAGGTTTTAAATAAGTTATCTAGATGGTATAGATTAAATAAAAAGGGAGATCAAATTCAAGTGGGTGAGGTTCGGCCATGTAGTATGGCCGAACCCCACAAGGTGGTTTTGGACTTAGATTTAATTAGAAATCAAAAGGTTATTGTCTTGACTAATTGTTATATAAACAAGGTAACGGGACTTCTTGAACGGTGCGCAAATCGTGAACGGGTGATTGTTTAAGAAGAGCGGATATTTCTAAGTGACTTTTGAGTAGGTTTCCTACCTTTTTGTAACCACAATTTATACTTGCCGTTTTACGTTGATTTTTATGAGATATGTGTTAAACTATTATGTTTCAATGTGGTTTTGAATGTTAAAGATTTATTTACAAATGGCATATATTCATTGGCATCTCATGCATGGGATGGGGTGATGGTTTTGTAACCGGAGGCCACGCTTCGTCGGGGCGTCCGTAAGGCAATCGTGGGAAGATCTTGATGATGAGAATCCCATCAAGAAGAATCCGGAGGCCACACTCCGTCGGGGCGTCCGAAAGACCATTGTGGGGTACCTTGATGATGAGAATCCAATCAAGAGGAGGCTATGTATACTTGTGATGGGTGGGACTCATTACATTTGCATGCATACATAGCATTGTTTTTGTAAGATTTTGATGATCATGTATTATTATGTTATATGCATGTTTTATACTAACCTTGTGGTAGCCCTAATTGGAAGACCTACTGGGCGCGTTGTTCTAACGCCCTATTTCTATCCTTAGTGGATGACACAGGAAAGGGAAAGGTCGAGGATCGTGAAGGAAACCAAGCCTAGGAGCTTGGGCATTTGAATGGTTTTATTTATGGATATTTTGTTTAAGTTTACATGGACATGTAATTCGTTAGTTGGATAGTGGCATGCAATAACTTAGTGATATTTGCTTTGGTTTGGTATGGTCTGGAATGAATGTTTAAGTTTAAGATAACTTTGGATAAATGACAATGTACTTTGCTATCTAATAAAATGGAGTAGATTTAGGTTCCATTATAATCCACAGTTAGTTTAAGTAATATTCCGCAATGATTATACTTTACTATGTGAGAACCATTCTCATAGACTTAGTCCATGCTCATATAGGTTTGGCCAGTTAAGGGTCTGACTTTAGAAGTCCGGACTTAACTCGCGTCGTGACACTCCGCTCTTATCACACTTGTTTATTATTTAAAAAAAGAAATAGACTCTGATTTCAATTGAAAAGGGCGGGGCATTACAGTTGGTATCAGAAGGAAACAAAAAGATTGAATCTTTCGAAAGTAAGATTAAGACGGTTTCATGTCTCACTGACAGATAAGAATCCCAACTGATCGAATTTTCGGAGTCCGCTGACTGGGGGCCGGATTAATTTACTTCGTTAGACTAAGACTGAACAATCAGTCTGAGAACAACAATGAAAGAAAGCAAAGGAAGTACAATCATCATAATTGGATATACCAAACATAGCAAACTAGGATACACGTCCCCGATATCCCCAAATTGAGAAACAAACAATAAGTATTTAGAAATTCCCCCCAAAAACAAAGAAATACAAAGAGTGCTTATTTGGCAATTTTTCCAAGGACAAGAAACACAAGAGGTTTATTTGGCAATGTTCCCAAACAAGAGACATTATGTGATACATAGGAAACTCCCCAAAACAAGAAATACAAGATGATGATTAGGGAAATTCCCCAAAACAAAGATTAGTTTGAACTGCTGTTGTCATTGACATGTTTCTGTTGTTGTGATACAGATATGTCGAGCAACATAGAATATACAGAGTTGTGGGACAGAGGGACCCCAGGCTATCCGATAGATTTGGTTTCTTCCTCCGACGATTCCACCAATCAGGACATGGAAGTAGAATCGCCCGAGTACAATGTTGGGATTGCTCCAGCCTTTGTACCTGAAGAGGACGAGGGAGATATCCCAATGATAGGAGAATCAGTAGGGGACATAGAGCCCGTGTATTTGTGCGATTTGTGCAATCAGGAGGGCCACAACTGTACTTTCTGCCCCTACTCCCTTGTGATTATTTGCCCTGTTTGTGGACTTCACGGGCACAGGAAGGAGAGGACTAATTGTCCTTACATTGGGGGACCAGGAATAATACCCTGTCTGACTTGTGGAGTGTTGGGACACACGTCGACGACATGCCCTGATAGTTTCTTTGATTTTTATGATGATGCAGGGTTTTCTACGGAAGGTTAGGCTAATGAGTGGTAAGAGAATGTCAGGGAAAGAGGAGATTTTGTAAGAGTTGGGGGTAGGTTTTGAAGGGTTGTTCTAACCCTACCAACCCCTGTATTGTGATGGAAGTTTGAATAATTTTCAATAAAGCATGCAAACTTAAGAGTTTATGAGGACTTTGACACTGAGATGCATGTGACGAGGTCACTTGAGTTTATTGAGATGTGGCATGGGTGCGTCCCTCACGTGATATTGATGAGATAAGTATATAGATTCTATGAGTATGGCTTAGAGTAGCTATGATACGGTGGGAACCTCGATATGAAATACGGAGTCTTGGTCCCATACGGTTGCCTAGGAGTGGGTGCCTCGCATGCTACGCGCTGGAGGGCATTCTCACGGCTATTTTGCACACTTGATGTGCATAGATGCGCAGAGCTAGGTACTATTTTACCCCGTGGGGGTGGTGCTAGCTTCGTCAAACGCCGATCGACCGCCTTAGAGCTTGACTGAATCACCCTTGGGGTGAAGGGATGCAGGGCGAGGTAGGCTTGATCACGTTGGACGTGGGTCTTCCACTTAGTAAGTCATGGGCCCTAAGTCTTGCTAGGGGTCAGGGTATATTATGATTTGATATTTTAGCTACAGTCACGTACTGACTCATTCGAGTGTTGTTCCTACAGATAAAATATCTCATGGTAGATGACGTGGCCTAGATTAATTATGCCCATGAATGGATTATACCCATAGGAGGGTTATATTCATGGATGATGATTCCCATGGTGGTTTGGATTGATGCCGGGTATCGGTATCGTAGAAGATTTGAACAAAAGATGTTAGTCACATAGTGACTTATGTGCAAAATGAAGATATGCTTAATTTTGGAGATGTACTTAGTGGAAAAGTTAAGAGTCTAGTGAAACTCGAATGGGGAGCTATGGGCGACTGCCGAGTTAGACTGATCACCTGGCTCTGTAGGTAGCCGATGGAGTTCCAAGAGAGTGCAGCTAGAAACCTAGTTAAAATGGAATTAGCAAAAGACTTGAGCATAGGCTTGTATTGGCAGGCTACCTCACACAGAGAGTAGACGAATGAACGTATTGAATGAGTACGTATGGGAAATATCTTGGTAGCAGGTAAAGTGAAATAGAATACATTGATCTACATAAGATCGAAAATGGGTTCACGAGAAAAAGAGATAACATGAGACAGAGTAAATTCTGCGAGAATGAAACTCATAGATTGATATGAGTGATTTTGATGTAAGTAAGTGGTACTTGACAAGATTGAACAAGAACAGCGGATAGATCAGGAAATGGAGGAGATATGGGCCAAGATGTCTACTGGCGAGGTCCTACCAGAATGGGAATTACAACCAGGACATGGTCTTGTATTCCGGGGTAGAATATATGTGCCAAAAAGCTGCAGAAATGAATTGTTGATTGTGGCACATCAGACCCAACTCTCCATTCATCCGGGCAGCACAAAGATGTATCACGACCTGAAGAGACACTATTGGTGGCATGGACTCAAAAGAGATGTGGTTGAATTTGTGGCACATTGCTTAACTTGTC
Organism: Chimonanthus salicifolius; assembly: GCA_013350335.1. NCBI lineage: Eukaryota > Viridiplantae > Streptophyta > Magnoliopsida > Laurales > Calycanthaceae > Chimonanthus > Chimonanthus salicifolius. The sequence goes on from CM023536.1 coordinate 27,256,935, forward strand.
AACAAGTTAAAACGGGACATCAGAAGCCACCAGGGTTACTCAAACCCCTACCAGTGCTTGAATGGAAATGGGAGCACATTTCCATGGATTTTGTGACGGGGTTGCCACGGTCCTCAAAGGGCAACGATGCTATATGGGTCGTGGTAGATCGACTGACCAAGTCTGCACATTTTCTTCCCATCAAGATGACAGACTCATCTGAGACCTTGGGTCGGCGTTATATCAAGCATATCATTAGATTACATGGTAGTCCTCGGACTATAGTATCTGACAGAGATGGCCGATTCACCAGCAGGGTATGGCAGAGTATGCAGTCGGCCATGGGAACAGATTTACTGACTAGCACAGGTTTCCATCCACGGACTGACGGACACTCGGAAAGGACAATACAAACACTAGAGGATATGTTGAGAGCGTGCATGCTAGACTTCAAGGGTAGATGGGAGGATCACTTGCCGCTAGTGGAGTTCTCATATAACAACAGTTACCAGGCAAGCCTTCAGATGGCTTCATTCGAGGCTTTATATGGTAAACCACATAGGTCACCAGTGTGCTAGACAGAGGCCGGTCAGCCTACGATGATTGGACCCGTGCTAGTCGCAGAGACTACGGCACAAATTCAGTTGATACGTCAGCACTTATTGGCTGCACAGAGTCGACAGAAGAGTTATGCTGACAAGAGGAGGAGGTTCCTTGAATTTGAAGTGGGGGACATGGTATTTTTGAAAATCTCGCCACGAAAGGGACTCATGAGTTTGGAAAGAAGGGGAAACTGTCTCCAAGAGATGTGGACCGTTTTCCATCATAAGAAGGATGGGAGATGTAGCTTATCAGTTGGTACTTCCTTCACAATTGGCATCTCTACACGATGTGTTTCATATATCGATGTTGAGGAAGTACAATCCTGATCCCTCTCATGTATTGAATGTAAAAGATATAGATGTACAAAGTGATGTGACTTATGTCGAGAAGCCTATCAGAATAGTGGAGACTGAGCAAAGGGTGTTACGAAACAGAGCAATTCATGTAATAGCCCGGATTTTTAAATCAATATATATATATATATATATATATATATATGTTGGCTATTATTTATTTTAATGATGGAAATTGGGAATTTTGATGGAATAAATTGTGGATCAAAATTTGGGCAAAGGCCCAAGTATGGTCCATTGGACCATAGATTGGATTAAATTCATTTAAATGGTCAATGATGGTTAATTGGGCCAAGGATGGTTAAATTGGGCTCAATACCCATTTGGGACCCAATGGGTCAAGATGATTTAAGCTCTAAGGTAAATGGGTAGGAGGTGAATGTAATTGGGCCATGGGCCCAATGGTGATCCAATTAGTTGGAATGGATTTAATTAAATTTAAATCACCTAAGTTAGTGATGAATTGATCAAGATGGCATAACCAAGTGGGGCCCACCTCCACCTCACCAAGTGAGGTGGCGTGTGGACCAAGGCATAGGTGGGGCCGACCACCTTGGTCAACCATGGATAAATCAAAGGGAATTAAGGAGGATCAAGTGAATTAAGTTGAATTAATTAATGTGAAAATCACCTAAGTTAATTCTAATTAGACCAAGATGACATGGCCGAATGGGACCCACCTCCACCTCATCAAGTAAAGTGGCGGGTAGGCTAGAAGTTAGTGGGGCCGGCCACCATGGTTGACCAAGTCAACCATGGGTGGATTAATGGAGAAGAATCAAGGAGATTAAAGGAGATTAAAGGAGATTAAATAAGAATTAATTAACCTAAGTTGATGATCCAATTAATTAAATGATTAGGTTAGTCAAATTGGGTCAATTGGGGAGTCAAAGGGATAAGTCAATGGGTGGTTTCATCTCATTGAAACCACCCAAACCACTTAAAGAAACACAAACAAACCATGGGCTTAGGGTGGTGGTTTCATCTCAACCACCACCACCCAAAGCATGATGACCTATACCCCTCCATGATGATGGTCAAATGGTCAAGATGGAAGACCAAACCACCCCATCTCAAGGCACCAAAACCGTTGGCTTGGTAGTGGTTTTGTCCCAACCACCACCACTAAGGCATGTAAGCCCATGCTTGGTGGGTGGAGGGAAATGATGGTGAAGTGTAGCTTAAACAACCAAATGAGATGGGTTTTCATCTCATCCCATTCTCATCTCACTCTCTCCATCTCTCACTCTCCAAAACCGTCCCTCACTCTCACATGACGAAAGAGGAAGAAAAAACTTAGAAGAAGAGAAGAAAAAACTCAAGCATAGGCCCACCACTTCAAGATCAAGACTTGGGATAGTTTTTCCCATCCTCTCCTCCCTTCCCTCTCTCAATCTACCTTCACCTTAGCCGAACCCAAACGTTGGAGATATCATTTGATCAAACACACCTAGTGGCCAAACATCAAAGAGAGGAAGAAGGAGAAAGGCTAAGGAATCCAAAGGGAGAAAATGAAGTCGGAGGAGCCGTCGGATTTGTAAGTATCTCTACACAAGAATTTACATTTTTAAGGTTTAAAAATGGAGTTCATTTCTTAAATTAAATAGTGGCCAAAAATGTTATGGGCCATGGATCTAAAATCCATCCAAGGAAAGGATGAGAAATGGACAAAATGGGAAAGATAGGTTAAGGAAAATAAAGGACTATTAAGGACATTAGGTATTAAGATTATTAAAGCATGGAGAAGTGATTTTTGAAGGAATCATAAACCATAGGGTTCGGCCATGTAGTATGGCCGAACCCCATGGTAGGTAATTAAGTAATTTTAATGAGGTTTTTAGGATTAAAACCATGGAAGGACGATTTATGATTTTAAGGTCTTAATGATTAAATGTTAATGATTTTTAAAAGGATTTTAAATGAGGAAAACCATGGAGAGATTTTAATGGATGGAATATTTTTGAACCATGGGTTCGGCCATGGTGTATGGCCGAACCCTATGGTGGTGTATTGGTGACTTTGATGGGGGTAAAATGATGGAAAAATAAATGGGGAATATGGCTAAGTTAATGGACTCCAATGTGGTTAAGAATGATGGTTTAAATGTGTGATTTAAACCCCCTCAAGAAAGGACTATTGGTGGATCTAAAGTGTTGTAATGGATCCAAGGAAAAATGGGGAAAAGACATCATGGGTTCGGCCATGGTGTATGGCCGAACCCATGACCTATTTTACAAGCCATTTGATGGGTTAAGTTGGAGTTATGTATGTGTTTAAATTAATGGGGATTAAGTTAAATTAAAGGGGCTGATTTTAATTATTCCGTGACATGATTGGTGAGTCATTGAGGGATCTAAGTTTATGGATCAAAAATGTGATAAATGATCCAAGAGAAGTAAGGAAATTAACATCATGGGTTCGGCCATGGTGTATGACCGAACCCATGACCCAATTGTGAACCAATTGATGGGCTAAGATTAAGGTCTATGTATATGCTTTAATTAATGGGAATTAGGTTAAGTTAATGGCTGATTTTTTAATGGTTATATCTCATGATTGGTGAGTCATTAATGGATCCAAGATTATGGATCAATTATGGGCCTAAGAATGGAGAAATAAAATGAGAACTTAACCATGGAAGGAGTAGTGGCAAACGCGTAAATAATGACTAAAATGAAGAATCATGGGTTCGGCCATGGTGTATGGCCGAACCCCATGGGGGATGTTTGTGGACTTAAGGGCTCCAAATCATAATCTTAATTGCTGATTTATGGAGCATAGGTTGCTGTTTTTAGACTCACAATTAAAAGGATCAATGGATTAAATGGGGCCCACAAACCTAGATAGTGAGGTTCGGCCATGGTGTATGGCCGAACCCCACTAAGGCATGTGTTAGGGACTTAATCATGGATAAAACATGGGCTGATTATTGATATGTAATAAAGTACCGGACATCCCAAGCAGTGCGCAATCGGTGACCAGATTTGTGGATGGAAAACGTAAAGGAACATTAGTCGGTATTCGGTAGGATTCCTACCTTATTGTAAGCCATGGATTATGTATTGTACGATTGTTTTCCTTGATTTATTTTGGTAATCATGTGATTGTTTTAAGATGGGTTTTAAGGCTATGAATTATAGATTACATAGCATATTGCATTTACATCTCATGCATGGCATGGGCGGGAAAATAATGGAACCGGAGTCCATGCTCCGTCGGGGAGACCGAGAAGCAAACATAGGGATACTTTGATGAGGCTTTGCCATCAAAGGGGATACTTGTGTTGATTTATCTTGATGAGGCTTTGCCATCAAGGGGGGGTACTTGTGTTGATTTATCTTGATGAGGTTTTTCCATCAAGGGGGATTGTATGTATGATTGGAATAAGGACATTGTACAATGGTAAGGATGATGGGTGGGACTCATGACATAAGACACCCATGGCATGGCATTCATTTTATGGTTTTTACTATATTATTACCTATGTGTTTGTTATCACTAATCCATGTGTTGGCCCTACTCGGAGTCCTACTGGGCGCGTTGTCTAACGCCCTACTTCCACCTTAGCTGATGACGCAGGGGATGGCGGAAAGGAAGGACGAGACGGGAGCCAAGCATAGGAGCTTGGGGAAGCGGGCTAGTTAATTTACTTAGATTTATTTTGGAAATGTAATTTTGAGTAACTTAGCTCGTCGGACTGTAATAATTTATATTTCTTGCTATGGTTTGGACTTTACTTTTGGACATTATGATTTGAGGTTTTTTTAGTAATTTAAGTAGTGTAATCTTCCTTGCTATCTAAAATTGGTAGAATAGACTCTATTATAATTTCCGCATTAAGTTATATTCCGCGAGCTTACTTTCTACGTGTGAACCGTTCTCGTGGACTTAGTTCCACGCACACGTAGGGTTGGCCAGTTAAGGGCCGGGCTTTAGAAGCTCGGACTTAACTCGCGTCATGACGTCCCGCGCCCTTTGTCACTCTTTATTTTAAAAAAAAATTAGACTCTGATTTTCGGTCAATTAAGCATAGTGAAAAGGGGCGGGCGTTACAATTCAATTCGTCAAGGTGATATGGGATCGACATGGTATTGAGGAAGCCACTTGGGAACTCTAATCGGAGATGAGAACAGCTCACCCTGAATTATTCATGTAATTTATTTTGGAATCCTGCTTCGTTCGATTTTCGGGACGAAAATTAAAAAAAAAGGATTGTATTGTAATAACCCAGATTTTTAGTTTCTCAATATTTACAGAAATTGCCATTAAAAGTGTGAATTAATCGATATGGACCTTAGAAGGGTAAAGGGTTGGGTCAATTGTCCAATTAAGACCCAACGGATTGTGGATATGGTGGCAATTGGAATAATTGGGTAAGATGTATTCAATTGGGTCAAAGTTGTTAATTGGGTCAAAATGTCCAATTGGGACCCAATGGGTCATGTTTGACTTGGTTGACCACCAAGTGAGTTGAGTTAAATTAAATGAGTTGAGATGGACAGTTTGCATTTTAAATTTAAATTCAAACAATGGGAAGGACGGTTTACATTTTAAATTTAATTTCAAATAATGGGATGGACGGTTTTTATTTCAAATTCAAATGAGATGGAGGAATTATGTTTAATTCAAATTCAAAACAATGATACATGTTGGAGAGATGGGAAGTTTTGGTTACACAATTGAAATTCAAAACAAAAGTAAGGATACGCGTTGGGGAGGAGGTTGGTTTGTTTCAAAATTTAAACGTTGGAGAGATAAGGGAGATGGTTATGGTTTAATTTTCAAATTCAAACAAATGGAGGAGTATTGTTTTATTTCAAATTCAAAGGCACACGTTGGAGAGATAATGGAGATGGTTTGGCTTATTTCAAAATCAAAACAAGGATGCACATGGAAAGATAATGGAGATAGTTTTTCATTTAAAAAAATTCAAATTTCAAATGGCATACACGTTGGAGTCTCGAGAATTCTATCTCATGTAGAGATAGGGAAGATAATCCCACATGGAGAGATGATGAAATTGGTTTAAATCTCAATTTCAAACAAGGCTACACGTTGGAGAGATAAGGGGGAGTTTGGGGTGTATGTTTCAAATTCAAACAAGCTTCAACTCTCCCTCTCCCACTTGGCTATCTCTCTCCCTCACACTCTCTCTTAGCCGACCAGCATTCTAAGGAAAAGGAGATCAAACATTTGGAGAATTCTATCTCATTCTCTCCCTCTCTCTCTCAAGGCTGGTTCTCCTCTCAAAGACCAAAAAGGGTTGAAGCATTATGCTAAGCTTCTCTCTCAAACCTGTCTCCATCTTGGCCAAACCAACCCTTGGTGATCTTATCTTGATCAAGCTCATATATTGGCCGAAGATCAAAAAGTAGAAGAAAGAAGGCTAAGGATTAAAGAGGAGCAAAAGGAAAACGGAAGAACAAGCCGAAGCAAAGATCAAATCGGAGGAGTCGCGGAAACGGTAGGTGCTCAATAAACTTTTATAAAGTAAGATAGCCAAGGAAACATGATCAGGCTATTGTATGTCCAAATCCTAAAAGGGATACACAAAAACCATTGAGTATGAAAAAGAGGTTGATTAGGTTCAGCCATGATGAATGGCCGAACCCATCAAAAGGTATGATCATGGCTATGAAGTTTAAAGGAAGAGATAAGGAACCATAGGGTTCGGCCATGTGTATGGCCGAACCCCATAGAAGAAAATGAAGGATAAATGATATGTTAAATGGAAGGTTATTGTATATTTCTAAAGGGACTAAATGGAAGTATGAATGGGAAACACCAAAGGATCAAATGATAAAATTGCATGTTATAGTTTGAAGTAAAGTAAAGAACCATAGGGTTCGGCCATGTGTATGGCCGAACCCCATGAAGGGTTTTTGAAGTTTTTAAAGGGTTTAAATTATGTGGGAAAGTGATGGACTTGGATATATTTTATGGAAAGAGGAGCACCAAAACAAAAGGGGTGAGATTCGGCCATGGTGTATGGCTGAACCCCACCAAGTGCTATGTATGGTGTTTTGTTTTAAAAGGTCTAAAAATATTCAAATGGATAGAATTATGAGAACCATTCATAGTTGGACAAAGGTTTTAATGGAAACAAGGAACGATAGGGTTCGGCCATGTGTATGGCCGAACCCCATAGAGTGACAATGATGGATGATTAAGGGCTAGATAATTAGATGAATTGATTGGTAATTAGTCTTATGTATGAAAGATTAAAGGACCAAATTTAAGATGGTGAGGTTCGGCCATGTTGTATGGCCGAACCCCACAAAAGTGGATTTTTATGGACATTAGTGGTTAGCAATATTAAGCAAAGGTTAAACCAATGGCAAAACCGTAAATACAAGTTAGATTGAAAATATGAATGAAAAAGGTCAAAGGACTTGAAAAAGGGGCTCAAACCAAAATGGTGAGGTTCGGTCATGTTGTATGGCCGAACACCACCAAGGCATGTTTGGTAGATTGAGGTTTTAAATAAGTTATCTGGATGGTATGGATTAAATAAAAAGGGAGATCAAATTCAAGTGGGTGAGGTTCGGCCATGTAGTATGGCCGAACCCCACAAGGTGGTTTTGGACTTAGATTTAATTAGAAATCAAAAGGTTATTGTCTTGACTTATTGTTATATAAACAAGGTAATAGGACTTCTTGAACGGTGTGCAAATCGTGAACGGGTGACGGTTTAAGAAGAGCGGATATTTCTAAGTGACTTTTGAGTAGGTTTCCTACCTTTTTGTAACCACAATTTATACTTGCCATTTTACGTTGATTTTTATGAGATATGTGTTAAACTATTATGTTTCAATGTGGTTTTGAATGTTAAAGATTTATTTACAAATGGCATATATTCATTGGCATCTCATGCATGGGATGGGGTGATGGTTTTGTAACCGGAGGCCACGCTCCGTCGGGGCGTCTGTAAGGTAATCGTGGGAAGATTTTGATGATGAGAATCCCATCAAGAAGAATCCGGAGGCCACACTCTGTCGGGGTGTCCGAAAGACCACTGTGGGGTACCTTGATGATGAGAATCCAATCAAGAGGAGGCTATGTATACTTGTGATGGGTGGGACTCATTACATTTGCATGCATACATAGCATTGTTTTTGTAAGATTTTGATGATCATGTATTATTATGTTATATGCATGTTTTATACTAACCTTGTGGTAGCCCTAATTGGAAGACCTACTGGGCGCGTTGTTCTAACGCCCTATTTCTATCCTTAGTGGATGACACAGGAAAGGGAAAGGTCGAGGATCGTGAAGGAAACCAAGCCTAGGAGCTTGGGCATTTGAATGGTTTTATTTATGGATATTTTGTTTAAGTTTACATGGACATGTAATTCATTAGTTGGATATTGGCATGCAATAACTTAGTGATATTTGCTTTGGTTTGGTATGGTTTGGAATGAATGTTTAAGTTTAAGATAACTTTGGATAAATGACAATGTACTTTGCTATCTAATAAAATGGAGTAGATTTAGGTTCCATTATAATCCACAGTTAGTTTAAGTAATATTCCGCAATGATTATACTTTACTATGTGAGAACCATTCTCATAGACTTAGTCCATGCTCATATAGGTTTGGCCAGTTAAGGGTCTGACTTTAGAAGTCCGGACTTAACTCGCGTCGTGACACTCCGCTCTTATCACACTTGTTTATTATTTAAAAAAAAAAATAGACTCTGATTTCAATTGAAAAGGGCGGGGCATTACAGTTGGTATCAGAAGGAAACAAAAAGATTGAATCTTTCGAAAGTAAGATTAAGACGGTTTCATGTCTCACTGACAGATAAGAATCCCAACTGATCAAATTTTCGGAGTCCGCTGACTGGGGGCCGGATTAATTTACTTCGTTAGACTAAGACTGAACAATCAATCTGAGAACAACAATGAAAGATAGCAAAGGAAGTACAGTCATCATAATTAGATATACCAAACATAGCAAAATAGGATACACCTCCCCTATATCCCCAAATTGAGAAACAAACAATAGGTATTTTGAAATTCCCCCCAAAAACAAAAAAATACAAAGAGTGCTTATTTGGCAATTTTCCCAAGGACAAGAAACACAAGAGGTTTATTTGGCAATGTTCCCAAACAAGAGACATTATGTGATACATAGGAAACTCCCCAAAATAAGAAATACAAGATGATGATTAGGGAAATTCCCCAAAACAAAGATTAGTTTGAACTGCTGTTGTCATTGACATGTTTCTGTTGTTGTGATGCAGATATGTCGAGCAACATAGAATATACAGAGTTGTGGGACAGAGGGACCCCAAGCTGTCCGATAGATTTGGTTTCTTCCTCCGACGATTCCACCAATCAGGACATGGAAGTAGAATCGCCCGAGTACAATGTTGGGGTTGCTCCAGCCTTTGTACCTGAAGAGGACAAGGGAGATATCCCAATGATAGGAGAATCAGTAGGGGAGATAGCGCTCGGGTATTTGTACGAGTTGTGCAATCAGGAGGGGCACAAATGTACTTTCTGCCCCTACTCCCTTGAGATTATTTGCCTTGTTTGTGGACCGCACGGGCACAGGAAGGAGAGGACTAATTGTCCTTACATTGGGGGACCAGGAATAATACCCTGTCTGACTTGTGGAGTGTTGGGGTACACGTCGACGACATGCCCTGACAGCTTCTTCGATTTTTATGATGATGCAGGGTCTTCTACGGAGGGTTAGGCTAAGGAGTGGTAAGAGAATGTCAGGGACATGGGAGATTTTGTAAGGGTTGTGGGTAGGTTTTGAAGGGTTGTTCTAACCCTACCAACCCCTGTATTGTGATGGAAGTTTGAATAATTTTCAATAAAGCATGCAAACTTAAGAGTTTATGAGGACTTTGACACTGAGATGCATGTGATGAGGTCACTTGAGTTTATTGAGATGTGGCATGGGTGCGTCCCTCACGTGATATTGATGAGATAAGTATATAGATTCTATGAGTATGGCTTAGAGTAGCTATGAGACGGTGGGAACCTCGATATGAAATACGGAGTTTTGGTCCCGTACGGCTTCCTAGGAGTGGGTCCCTTGCATGCTACGTGCTGGAGGGCATTCTCACGGCTATTTTGCAAACTTGATGTGCGTAGATGCGCAGAGCTAGGTACTATTTTACCCCATGGGGGTGGTGCTAGCTTCGTCAGACGCAGATCGACCGCCTTAGAGCTTCACTGAATCACCCTTGGGGTGAAGGGATGTAGGGCGAGGTAGGCTTGATCACGTTGGACGTGGGTCTTCCACTTAGTAAGTCATGGGCCCTAAGTCTTGCTAGGGGTTGGAGTATATTATGATTTGATATTTTAGCTACAGTCACGTACTGACTCATTCGAGTGTTGTTCCTACAGATAAAATATCTCATGGGAGATGACGTGGCCTGGATTAATTATGCCCATGAATGGATTATACCCATAGGAGGGTTATATTCATGGACGATTATAACCATGGGTGATGATTCCCATGTTGGTTTGGATTGATGTCGGGTATCGGTATCATAGAAGATTTGAGCAAAAGATGTTAGTCACATAGTGACTTATGTGCAAAATGAAGATATGCTTAATTTTGGAGATGTACTTAGTGCAAAAGTTAAGAGTCTAGTGAAACTCGAATGGGAAGCTATGGGCGACTGCCGAGTTAGACTGATCACCTGGCTCTGTAGGCAGCCGATGGAGTTCCAAGAGAGTGCAGCTAGAAACCTAGTTAAAATGGAATCAGCAAAAGACTTGAGCATAGGCTTGTATTGGCAGGCTACCTCACACAGAGAGTAGACGAATGAACGTATTGAATGAGTACGTATGGGAAATATCTTGGTAGCAGGTAAAGTGAAATAGAATACATTGATCTACATAAGATCGCAAATGGGTTCACGAGAAAAAGAGATAACATGAGACAGAGTAAATTCTGCGAGAATGAAACTCATAGGTTGATATGAGTGATTTTGATGTAAGTAAGTGGTACTTGACAAGATTGAACAGGAACAGCGAATTGATCCGAAAATGGAGGAGATATGGGCCAAGATGTCTACTGGCGAGGTCCTACCAGAATGGGAATTACAACCAGGACATGGTCTTGTATTCCGGAGTAGAATTTATGTGCCAAAAAGCTGCAGAAATGAATTGTTGATTGTGGCACATCAGACCCAGCTCTCCATTCATCCGGGCAGCACAAAGATGTATCACGACCTGAAGAGACACTATTGGTGGCATGGACTCAAAAGAGATGTGGTTGAATTTGTGGCACATTGCTTAACTTGTCAACAAGTTAAAACGGGACATCAGAAGCCACAAGGGTTACTCAAACCCCTACCAGTGCCAGAATGGAAATGGGAGCACATTTCCATGGATTTTGTGACGGGGTTGCCAAGGTCCTCAAAGGGCAAAGATGCTATATGGGTGGTGGTAGATCGACTGACCAAGTCTGCACATTTTCTTCCCATCAAGATGACAGACTCATCTGAGACCTTGGCTCGGCGTTATATCAAGGATATCATTAGATTACATGGTATTCCTCGGACTATAGTATCTGACAGAAATGGCCGATTCACCGGCAGGGTATGGCAGAGTATGCAGTCGGCCATGGGAACAGATTTACTGACTAGCACAGCGTTCCATCCACAAACTGATGGACAGTCGAAAAGGACAATACAAACACTAGAGGATATGTTGAGAGCGTGCATGCTAGACTTCAAGGGTGGATGGGAGGATCACTTGCTGCTAGTGGAGTTCTCATATAACCACAGTTACCAGGCAAGCCTTCAGATGGCTCCATTCGAGGCTTTATATGGTAGACCATGTAGGTCACCGGTGTGCTGGACAGAGGCCAGGTGAGCCTGCGCTGATTGGACCCAAGCCTGTCGCAGAGACTACGACACAAATTCAATTGATACTCAGCAATTATTGGCTGTACAAGTCGGCAGAAGAGTTATGCTGACAAGAGGAGGAGGTTCCTTGAATTTGAAGTGGGGGACATGGTATTTTTGAAAGTCTCACCACGAAAGGGACTCATGAGGTTTGGAAAGAAGGGGAAACTATTGCCAAGGTATGTGGACCGTTTTCCATCATAAGAAGGATGGGAGATGTAGCTTATCAGTTGGCACTTGCCTTCACAATTGGCATCTCTACATGCTGTGTTTCATATATCGATGTTGAGGAAGTACAAGCCTGATCCCTCTCATGTATTGAGAGATATAGATGTACAAAGTGATGTGACTTATGTCGAGAAGCCTATTAGAATAGTGAAGACTGAGCAAAGGGTGTTACGAAACAGAGCAATTTAGTTCGTCAAGGTGATATGGGATTGACATGGTATTGAGGAAGCCACTTGGGAACTCGAATCGGAGATGAGAACAGCTCACCCTGAATTATTCATGTACTTTATTTTGGAATCCTACTTCGTTCGATATTCGGGACGAAAATTTTAAAAGAGCATTGTATTGTAATACCCCAGATTTTTAGTTTCTCAATATTTACAAAAACTGCCATTGAAAGTGTGAATTAAGGGATATGGACCTTAGAAAGGTAAAGGGTTGGGTCAATTACTCAATTAAGACCCAACGGATTGTGGATATGGTGGCAATTGGAATAATTGGGTAAGATGTATTCAATTGGGTCAAAGTTGTTCATTGGGTCAAAATGTCCAATTGGGACCCAATGGGTCGTGTTTGACTTAGCTGACCACCAAGTGAGTTGAGTTAAATTAAATGAGTTGAGATGGACGGTTTGCATTTTAAATTTAAATTCAAACAATGGGATGGACGGTTTACATTTTAAATTTAATTTCAAGTAATGGGATGGACGATTTTTATTTCAGATTCAAATGAGATGGAGGAGTTATATATAATTCAAATCCAAAACAAATGATACACATTGGAGAGATGGGAAGTTTTGGTTACACAATTGAAATTCAAAACAAAGGTAAGGATACGCGTTGGGGAGGAGGTTGGTTTGTTTCAAAATTTAAACGTTGGAGAGATAATGGAGATGGTTATGGTTTAATTTTCAAATTCAAACAAATGGAGGAGTATTGTTTTATTTCAAATTCAAAGGCACACGTTGGAGAGATAATGGAGATGGTTTGGCTTATTTCAAAATCAAAACAAGGATGCACATGGAAAGATAATGGAGATAGTTTTACATTTAAAAAAAATTCAAATTTCAAATGGCATACACGTTGGAGTCTCGAGAATTCTATCTCATGTAGAGATAGGGAAGATAATCCCACATGCAGAGATGATGAAATTGGTTTAAATCTCAATTTCAAACAAGGCTACACGTTGGAGAGATAAGGGGGAGTTTGGGGTGTATGTTTCAAATTCAAACAAGCTTCAACTCTCCCTCTCCCACTTGGCTATCTCTCTCCCTCACACTCTCTCTTAGCCGACCAGCATTCTAAGGAAAAGGAGATCAAACATTTGGAGAATTCTATCTCATTCTCTCCCTCTCTCTCTCAAGGCTGGTTCTCCTCTCAAAGACCAAAAAGGGTTGAAGCATTATGCTAAGCTTCTCTCTCAAACCTGTCTCCATCTTGGCCAAACCAACCCTTGGTGATCTTATCTTGATCAAGCTCATATATTGGCCGAAGATCAAAAAGTAGAAGAAAGAAGGCTAAGGATTAAAGAGGAGCAAAAGGAAAACGGAAGAACAAGCCGAAGCAAAGATCAAATCGGAGGAGTCGCGGAAACGGTAGGTGCTCAATAAACTTTTATAAAGTAAGATAGCCAAGGAAACATGATCAAGCTATTGTATGTCCAAATCCTAAAAGGGATATACAAAAGCCATTGAGTATGAAAAAGCGGTTGATTAGGTTCAGCCATGATGAATGGCCGAACCCATCAAAAGGTATGATCATGGCTATGAAGTTTAAAGGAAGAGATGAGGAACCATAGGGTTCGGCCATGTGTATGGCTGAACCCCATAGAAGAAAATGAAGGATAAATGATATGTTAAATGGAAGGTTATTGTATATTTCTAAAGGGACTAAATGGAAGTATGAATGGGAAACATCAAAGGATCAAATGATAAAATTGCATGTTATAGTTTGAAGGAAAGTAAAGAACCATAGGGTTCGGCCATGTGTATGGCCGAACCCCATGAAGGGTTTTTGAAGTTTTTAAAGGGTTTAAATTATGTGGGAAAGTGATGGACTTGGATATATTTTATGGAAAGAGGAGCACCAAAACAAAAGGGTTGAGGTTCGGCCATGGTGTATGGCCGAACCCAACCAAGTGCTATGTATGGTGTTTTGTTTTAAAAGGTCTAAAAATATTCAAATGGATAGAATTATGAGAACCATTCGTAGTTGGATAAAGGTTTTATTTGAAATAAGGAACTATAGAGTTCGGCCATGTGTATGGCCGAACCCCATAGAGTGACAATGGTGGATGATTAAGGGCTAGATAATTAGATTAATGGATTGGTAATTAGTCTTATGTATGAAGGATTAAGGGACCAAATTTAAGATGGTGAGGTTCGGCCATGTTGTATGGCTGAACCCCACTAAGGTGGATTTTTTATGGACATTAGTGGTTAGCAATATTATGCAAAGGTTAAACCAATGGCAAAACCGTAAATACAAGTTAGATTATAAATATGAATGAAAAAGATCAAAGGACTTGAAAAAGGGGCTCAAACCAAAATGGTGAGGTTCAGCCATGTTGTATGGCCGAACACCACCAAGGCATGTTTGGTAGATTGAGGTTTTAAATAAGTTATCTGGATGGTATGGATTAAATAAAAAGGGAGATCAAATTCAAGTGGGTGAGGTATGGCCGAACCCCACAAGGTGGTTTTGGACTTAGATTTAATTAGAAATCAAAAGGTTATTGTCTTGACTTATTGTTATATAAACAAGGTAATGGGACTTCTTGAACGGTGTGCAAATCATGAACGGGTGACGGTTTAAGAAGAGCGGATATTTCTAAGTGACTTTTGAGTAGGTTTCCTACCTTTTTGTAACCACAATTTATACTTGCCGTTTTACGTTGATTTTTATGAGATATGTGTTAAACTATTATGTTTCAATGTGGTTTTGAATGTTAAACAATTATTTACAAATGGCATAAATTCATTGACATCTCATGCATGGGATGGGGTGATGGTTTTGTAACCGGAGGCCACGCTCCGTCGGGGCGTCCATAAGGCAATCGTGGGAAGACCTTGATGATGAGAATCCCATCAAGAAGAATCCGGAGGCCACACTCTGTCGGGACGTCCAAAAGACCACTGTGGGGTACCTTGATGATGAGAATCCCATCAAGAAGAGGCTATGTATACTTGTGATGGGTGGGACTCATTACATTTGCATCCATACATCGCATTGTTTTTGTAAGATTTTGATGATCATGTATTATTATGTTATATGCATGTTTTATACTAACCTTGTGGTAGCCCTAATCGGAAGATCTACTGGGCGCGTTGTTCTAACGCCCTATTTCTATCTTTAGTGGATGACGTAGGAAAGGGAAAGGTCGAGGATCGCGAAGGAAACCAAGCGTAGGAGCTTGGGCATTTGAATGGTTTTATTTATGGATATTTTGTTTAAGTTTACATGATCATGTAATTCGTTAGTTAGATATTGGCATGTAATAACTTAGTGATATTTGTTATGGTTTGGTATGGTTTGGAATGAATGTTTAAGTTTAAGATAACTTTGGATAAATGACAATGTAGTCTGCTATCTAATAAAATGGAGTAGTTTTAGGTTCTATTATAATCCGCAGTTAGTTTAAGTAATATTCCGCAATGATTATACTTTACTATGTGAGAACCATTGTCATGGACTCAGTCCATGCTCACATAGGTTTGGCCAGTTAAGGGTCTGACTTTAGAAGTTCGGACTTAACTCGCGTCGTGACACTTCTCTCTTATCACACTTGTTTATTATTTAAAAAAAAAAATAGACTTTGATTTCGAGTGAAAGGGCGGGGCATTACAATTTTGGAATCCATTGGCACATCTAAATCCTAGTGACCTCCCATATATTGTGATTTAGCATACATAAGGCACATCTTCGACATCGTCGACATCACATTGGGAGAGCATCATCAAGAAGCATACATCTACAAGTAAGCTCATACAAAGGCAAGTTCTTTTTAGTGATTTTTTTTTAATAAATCGTTTTGTGAAGTGGACTAGGGCAAGGAAGCTTGAACCACTGTAAAAAAATAGAGGGATAAGGAAGTAGACCTTGGGTTGGTCGAACCTTTCAAAATCTAGGACAAGTGGATTAAGGAGGCTTGGCTCCAGATCCACTATAAAAAATCTAGAGCATTGTCTCTGGCATATGTGGCGGGTGGAATTCCCAACCAATTGAGTACGGTGGAAGTTCTACTCTATTTGTGAGGGTGTAAGTCCCCACATAGTAAATTCAGGATAACCCAAGGTTGGTTGAGTCCTTAGAGTGGATGTAGGTTGTTTAACCGAACCACTATAAATTGGTCTTGTGGGTGTTGATCATTACTTGTGTGATTGTTCTTATAATTGTGCACACTTTTGATCACACAACCCATCTCTTTTGATTAACATTATTAATCCGCTGGAAATTTGTTAAATAATCAAGAATTTTTTGAAGACCATAAAAATTGGGGATTGTCCTATTGACCCCCCGTCTAGGGACAATCTCGATCCTTGTTCTAGCACCCAAGGGAACTTTCACAGTTCTATGATCCAGAACTTTTGTCAATCTGGCCGACCAGTATTTGACCACGATCGGTTGATCCTGTCTCCACCGAGGGGTCGGTGAGAACGTCTGGTCGAGCTGACAGTGAACTTAATTCATATTTCCAAGTTCGCTTCCAATTCACTGTCAATCTTCCTCTCTAGGCTTATTATGTCCATTACTAACATATGCAACTAAGCCTAGGGATGGTCCTCCTAAGGTGTGGGTACCACCTAAAGTCATCTATGGCCAAATACCTGTTTTGTGATTGCCATGACGATGAGCTTTAATCTGGTTGAGCATGATCATCAATCTCGATCATCTTGTGTCTTCAAGCTTTTAGCAAGTGCTTCCTCTCGAGTTATGGAATTGAAAAACTTAGGGACTCGGCAAGCCGGGACACTAGCAGGTGAAATGGCTGATTGGGTGCTTGGAACTGAGGAGATCCCCGATTCATTGGATGGTCCTGTCTCCACGAGAAATTTGGGTGATTTCACCAATTGAGGTTATAGGTAGAAGAGAATGGGATCCCCTACTGCTTCTCATAATTATTTAGTGTGTCAGCCTGTTCGGCTAGGCACTCCGGATTTGCGTTTAGGGAAGGACAGGTTTGTGCTGTGTGTCCTGGGTTAGTACACAAGGCACACACCTCAGACTGTACACCCATTAACGGACTTACCCTCTGAGGCATTGCTAATGCCTTTTTAGTCAAATTTGCAATTGCGATTTTAACATCAAAATCGTTATTGACTTCATACAAACCTCCTCGTTTGGAGGTTTGTCCTGAACTCTCCCTTTTAGAGAAGTCCCATCGCTGAGAATTCTCTGCCAAGTTCTCTAAGAAATTCCATTCTTCATTTTTATTTTGTTCCGAAAAATGCCCCATTCTTCATAGACTCGACCAAACTATGGCTAGAGGTGGTTAAACCTTCATAGAAAAATTGTACGAGTCTCCAAGTCTCAAACTCGTGATGGGGACAGTTGCTTAATACATCCTTGAATCTATAATATCCTGGATTTTCAATGCAATTATTATATTGGTTATTATCTATTTTAATTGTTAAATGTAAGATTGATAGATGGAATGAATACTAGATGGACAAGAATAGGGGCAATGGCCCAATTATGATCCAATGGATCATGGGTAGGGTTGATTCTAATTAATTGGATAAATTGGTCAATTGAGTCAAATACCCAATTGGGACCCAATGGGTCAAGATGAATTGAGGTTTAGGGTAAATGGGTAAGGAATTGTTTTAATCGGGTCATGTACGCAATTAAGATCTAAGGCATGGGACCCACCTCATTAAGCGAGGTGGCAAGTGTAGGAGGTGAAATGGAAGTGGCATAGTCAAGTGGGACCCAAGTCCATCTCATCAAGTGAGGTGGCGTGTGGTCTAAGGTAACTTGTAGGGCCGGCCACCATGGTTGACTTGGTCAACCATGGGTGAGTTCATAGGTGAGTTCAAGAGGGTTACGTGAAGTGAGTGGAATTAAGGAATTAAGTAAGAATGAATTCACGTGCTTGAGTTAGGGGAATGAGTTTCATTTAAATGAAGTGAGTTGAATGGGTGGTGAGTTACATGGAAGATGAAAGGACTTAGGTGAGTCAAAGGGGAGGTGGAGGGTTTCCATGAGATGGAAACCCTAGACATAAAAATCGTTGGAAAGGGAGTGTTGGCCAAGTGTAATCCATGTGCCCTCTTAGTTAGCCAAGGGACACATGGGAAAGACCCCATCTTGATTGGGGAGATTAGGGTTAGCAACAACCAAAACCCTAGGGCTAACTCTCCTTGAGACATTTATCTCATTCACTCTCTCCCTCTCTCAAGCCCTCCTTGGCCGACCCTCACTAGACAAAAAGAGTTAGGGTTTTTACATCTCATTCTCTCTCTCTCTCTCTCTCTCTCTCCCTCTCTCAAGAAACCCTAAGGCAAGATAGAAAGGGCTCATCTCAACTCTCCCTTGGCCGATTTTACCTTAGACAAAATAGTTGAGAGTGTTTCATCTCACTCTCTCTCTCTCCCTCTCTCAAACCTTCACTCCTTCGCCAAACCCTCTCTTAGAGTTTCTCATCTCAAACCCTCTCCCTCTCAAGCAACACTCTTTGGCTGAAGATCAAGGAGGAAGAAGAAGAACGGAGGAGCAAGACGGAATAAAAGAAAACGAAGGAGACGTGGAAAAGGTAAGGTTTATGTTTCATGTTACTAAAAATGTAAGAAACCAAGGGAACCATGGTTTCGGCTACGGAATGGCCGAAACCATGGGGTTCCATTTCGGGTTGAAAAGTCGGCCAAATGGTTATAGGCCATGGATTTAAAATCCATCCAAGGAATGTCAATGAGATGGACATAAAAGTGAAGTATTGTTTAAAATCCAAAATATGGTTTTTGGAGATGGAAAAATAGACAAAACCCTAATGGGTAAGATAGGTTATATAAATGAAGTTGTTGAGGACTATATGTATACATGATTTATGACAACATGCATGATTGAATATAAGGAAAGATCAAACGGTTGAAACAAATAAGGAAGAACATGGTTCGGCTCCTTGCATGGCCGAACCCTAAGTTTTATATATGGATCATATGAAGGCTCAAAAGGGTTTGGATGAGGTTCAACCATGATGTATGGCCGAACCCCATCAAATGATCTAAACATGTGTATGTAATTTTTAAGAGAAAAATGATGAACCATGGATTCTGCCATGTTGTATGGCCGAACCCCATGGAGGAAGTTTTTATGAATCTAGGTATATTTATGATTAACTATGGATTACCTAGTTAAGGAATAAAAGGAAAGAAATGATGATTTAAAAAGAAGAGAGGATGGAAAATGATGGACTATGGGTTCGGCCATGTTGTATGGGCCGAACCCCATGGCGGAATTTTTATGGATCTATGAATATATTTAAATGGCTATCTATGGACCATCAAGTTAAAAATGGAAGACGGAATGTTTATTGATCTAACTATGTTTTAGATAAATAACTTTGGACTATTAAGTTAAGAACTAAGATGACAAAAATGAAGCACCAACATGGGTGAACCCCATGGATGACCTTTGTGGATCTAGGTATGATTGGATTAATAAATCAAAGAAGGCACGATGTTGGACCCGCATTGGTTAAAATAACAAGGACTAAAAGAGGGGCCAAAATAAAAGAGTGAGGTTCGGCCATGTTGTATGGCCAAACCCCACTAATGAGTTTTGTGGGCTTAAACATTTTTCAACCCTAATGATGGCCGAAACCCTTGGGGGACTTAACCGGATAAAAAGGGCTATGATCGTAAATGGAAAAGAATATGGAATGATATAGTGGTTGATGGAATCAAATGGATCGTTGGTTTGATTTATTTATGTGTTAAATGTAATAAGGTAACGGGATTTCACAAACGGGTGTTTGATAGGCTTGAAGCAATCGGTTATCGGTTTTTGGACGAAAAAGCAAGGACACGATATTTGGACGTTGGTAGGATTCCTACCTTATTGATACACTTGGACTATGAATATGAATAGTTGTTTTAATTTCATGTTTTGATGATCTATTTTGGTATCAAAGTGCTATGTTTTAATAATGGGATTTCAATGCTATTATGTCTATTATGAAATGGCATGTGTGCACTTACATCTCATGCATGGCATGGGAGGGATCACGTGAGGGGAGTCCACGCTCCATTCGGATATCTGATAAACAAACGTGGGGAGGGATCTACACTGCTTTCGGATATGATGTTTGAAATGAAAAGAGGAGTCCACACTCCATTCGGTGGGAGTGATAAGGCATATGTGGAGAGTCATGACAATACCTTGATGTGGCTTGTACATCAAGAGGAATACTATGTGATTGTGATATGGTTGATGGGTGGGATTCATGGCATATGACACCTATGGCATGGCATTGTCTTGCATGGTTTTGACATTATATATATCTATGTGATTTTTATACTAATCCATGTGTTTGACCCTACTCGGAGTACCTAATGGGCTCGTTGTCTAATGCCCTACTTCTACCTTAGATGATGACATAGGGAATTGACAAAGCGAAGGATGTGAACGGAGCCAAGCTTAGGAGCTTAGATGATTTAGATTTATTTTATTTAAGTTTTTATTTTGGACATGTAATTTGAGTAATTAGCATTTTGGGACTGTAATAACTTAGACTATTTGCTAAGGTTTGTTTTATTTTGGACATTGAAACTTAAGTTATTTAATGTGATGGACTTCCTTGCTATTTAAAGTTGGATAGGATAGTAACTCTATTATAATTCCGCAACTATATTTATTCCGCAAGCTTAGCCTTATTACGTGTGAACCGTTTTTGTGGACTTAGTCCATGCACACATATGGTTGACCAGTTAAGGGCCGGGCTTTGGAAGCTCGGACTTAGCTCGCGTCGTGACGTCCCGCTCTCTCTCACTCTTTTATTTTCAAAAAAAAAAATAGACTCTGATTTTCGGCAAGTGAAAAAGGGAGGGGCGTTACAGAATCTTTCCCATAATTATGAGAATTGTTCGCCCTCTTTCATAGTAAAATTTGAAATTTTCTTTTTTGAGGGCATTCGTTTTAGATATTGGAAAAAAATTGTTCAAGAATTTATTAGCCAACTAGTCCCACGTGTTGATGGAATTTGCGGGGATGGAGTTCAGCCATGATTTTGTTTTTTCTTTGAGAGAAAAAGGAAAGAAGCGAAGTTTAATAAATTCATTAATGACATTTTGAATTTTGATAGTGGTGCAAATCTATAAAAATTCCTTAACTTGTAAGTAAGGATCCTCACGATCGAGGCCATGGAAAGCGAGGAGGAGATGTAAGAGGGTTGATTTCAGCTTATAGGTGGCATTGGTGGCAGGGATGTCTATACTGGAAGGTATGTTGGCTACGACCGATGAAAAGTAATCTCGAAGAGTTTTCTCTTGTTCTCCGACCACTTTGGGTGATGGTAGTAGACTAACTTTGACTAAGCTTGAATGTGTTTCGGACGCAACGAATGATGGACCGACAGACAATTCAACTCGAACCAAACTATTGGTAGAGTCGCGAACTCAACTACTCATACACAAACAGGAATAAAATACGCTCAAACAAAACCACACAAAAGATATCCTAAACCTAGACTGACACAGGGATCCTAGACTCTAGACTACTCATAATCTCTTTTCCATAAAATTTTAGTCTCCGAGGATAGTTTAACCACAAACACGGTCAAGTAAGTTTCCAGGTAAGTGGAGGAGCACAATGGAAATCTACTTAAACTTCCACTTATCCTTTCGGCTATTTACAGCTTTGTGACAAAAGTAGCCTAGACATCGTGCTTGAAGTAAATCTATTCACCGGTGAACTAAAAATAACTGAATTAAAGATGGTCCTATTTGTCAGATATGAAAATAGAGACAAATATGTTCTCTCAATGTAATGGGGAGAGAGGCCCTGATTCACTGTATATATAGGAAAAGACGAATTACAAATAAGGAAGTCAATTTAATTACAAGGTAACCCCAATATTGAAGATGGGGAAAGTTCTATTCTAGGAATGTATAACAGCTCATTTGACACTCCCCCTCAAGTTGGAGCATATATGTCGTCTATGCCCAACTTGCTAAGTGAGCTGTGAAAAACTCTGCCTGTAACTGCTTTGGTGAGAACATCTGCAAGTTGATCTTCGGATTTAACGAATGGTACATCAATGATCTTCTCCTCGAGTTTCTCTTTGATGAAATGTCTGTCAATTTCAACATGCTTAGTTCTATCATGTTGCATTGTTTGAATTTCATAAGGACGTCGCTTTTCTGCTTTATGGGAAAAACCCATGTCATCCTGGTGCAATCATCTATAAATGTCACAAACCACTTAAAACCACTAATTGTAGAAACTCGTGATGGTCCCCAAACATCAGAATGGACAAGCATAAAAGGCATAGAACTTTTATTCAATCTTAATGGATAAGAAATGCGATGACTTTTTGCCAAAATACAAGTGTCACAATGAAAGTCTGATTCAGCAAAATTGGAAAATAAATATGGAAATAAAAGTTTTAGATAACCAAAAGAAGCATGCCCTAATCGTCTATGCCATAACCAAATTGTTTTCATCCGGACGGACTCATCTCCTCGAACATGATGTGCTTGACCCAATCTCTTACTGCAGTCTTCTGTCAAGTCCAGATAGTACAACTTGCCCCTCCTACTACCACATCCAATCACGGCCGTGGTGAGAAGGTCCTGAAACAGACAATACAAGGGACAAAAACACACAGTACAATTAAGGGAATCAATGATTTGAGGGACAGATAATAAGTCATAATCGAGTGATGGGACAATCAAGACATGAGATAGACTTAATGATGATGTAAGAGATAGGGACCCTTCTCCCAGAACGGGAAAGGTGGTTCCATTGGCACTAGTGACATGTGTTTGGTTTGAGGGTTTCGGAGAGTGTAACCCAGTAAAACTAGAGGTCATGTGATCAGTAGCGCCAGTGTCAATAATCCATGATCTATTACCAGTAATGGAAGATGTGCAAGGGGAGATACCTGAGGTAGCCAAGGCCGTGGAGCTGGATGTACCTGGTGGAAGTTCGGATGTAAGCTCCTGGGATAACGCAGCGGATGCGACTGATGCTCTGCTCGGCTCTCTCTTTGGCCCGTTGTGAACCCACCCTGCTGGATAACCAATGATCTCATAACAACCTTTAATGGTATGGTTAGCTAAACCACATTTGGTACACTTCATTGGAGGCCGGTTACTAGTAGAGGCGGAGTTCAAAGGGGGTGGCCGAGATGGCTTGAACCGTGCGGCAGCCAAGGCGGTGGCATCAGATGAAACACCAACGTCAGACATTGTTCCCTGTCGGTTACTCTCTTGTTTAATATGTGCATACACGGCCTCAAGTTCAGGTTTAGGGTCCATCCTCAAAATCTCTCCTCTAATTTGATCAAAGTTCGTGTCCAAACCGGCAAGGAAAATATAAACGCGAAGACGGTCAATCTCCATGCGTCTAGTTTCAATGTCAGCCGGATGTTGTATATGGCTGGGGCATAATTGGTCAAGCTCCTGAAATATCTCAGTGAGCTCACTGTAATAAGCGGTAACAGGCGCTCCATTCTGTGTCGTCTTGAATGACCGTCTGTGGAGATCAAAATCTTCGCCTCATCGGAACCATCAGAATATGTTTTCTTGATGGCATCCTAGACCTGCTATGCGGTGTCATAACGGATAAACCGTTTCATCTGAATGGGTTGCATAACATCGAATAACCAACTTTTGACTTGACAGTCCGATGCACGCCATTTGTTGTATGTCGGGTCTGTGGCTGCAGGCTTGGTCATATCACCGGTCAAGTGACCATGTTTCTCTCGTCTGGCAACCTTCATCTCCATAACTTGGTGCCATAGGGAATAATTGTGCTCGTCCAGTTTGATTCCAGTAGAGAAGGTGGTAGTGTCTCCGTGAACAGTGACAATGTGAGGAGGAGGATTGGATCCACCAGCACCTTTGGAGTCGGCCGCAGTTGTCATTGGAGCGGTTGGTTGGGCCTGTTGTGGCTGGGCTGTGCGGACGGGCCTGTGTCAAACTGGGCTTACGGGCGGGCCTGTTTCAAACTGGGCCTGCTGGCGGGCCTGTACCAAACTGGGCCGAACGACGGGCCTGTACCAAACTGGGCCGAACGACGGGCCTGTACCAAACTGGACCGACTGACGGGCCTGTACCAAACTGGGCCGAACGACGGGCCTGTACCAAACTGGGCCGACTGACGGGCCTGTAGAACTAGGCCAGGCGGGCTGGAGAGAGAATCGGCGCTGCTGATGATGCCGGCGTCAAACGGTGCTGCTTTTGCCGGCGTCGGCTGCGGTGTCCGGCGTCTCCGAACGACAGCTATGTGCGCCGCTCGGCCGGCACTGAGCTGGCCGTTTCCTCTGTGCAGATCTGAGAAATCAGATCGGGGTTCGGCCTCTGGCCGCCGGCTCTGGTTCCTTTGCGGATGTCCGATCTGGTGTGCAACCGATGGATTGAAGGGAACTCGGAACCGAGAGACACGGAAGCCAAGAAATCCCCTTTCGGGTCGGCTGCTGCGGCGCCACGTCCGGCGGAGTTCTACTGGCAGAGCTGGGAACGGCGATGGGGCGCACTGAGAAGAACTGGATCTGGGTTCAGATCGGGAATGAGGTTGTATGTGGGCAGAGGTGCGGCAGAATCGGGCGCCGGCTGGCTGATCGGGACGTCGCTGCTGGCGGATCTGGGACGGTGAACGGCGACGGAGAAGGCAGGAGGCGGTGGGGATTCAGATCTGTCGCCTGTGTCTGCTGGTGTCCGGCTGAATCTCCACGGCGAGGAGGATGGTATTAGCGCAGTTCGCCAGTGCCGGTCACGCCGATGCCGCGGGTCAGATCTGAGTGCAGATCGGAAACGTGCAAACATGCAACAGTGGATCCGCAGGGAAGGGAAACAGAGAGGAAGAAAATGGGCAAGCCGATGACGCTGGTTTCTGTGGGTTCTGTTTTGGTCTTTTTTTTTTTTTTTTTCCCGATGGCTACTGATGTGCAGGAGAGGGAAAAAAAAAAATACTAATGTAAATAAAATTGATGATGATTGAACTAGGCTCTTGATGCCATGTCAGATATGAAAATAGAGACAAATATGTTCTCTCAATGTAATGGGGAGAGAGACCCTGATTCACTGTATATATATGAAAAGACGAATTACAAATAAGGAAGTCAATTTAATTACAAGGTAACCCCAATATTGAAGATGGGGAAAGTTCTATTCTAGGAATGTATAACAGCTCATTTGACACTATTGAGCATGAACACCGTGCATTGCATGATTAGGGAAAGGACACATGGAAGGTGAAGATTGAATTATCTTAAATGGGCGAATAACAAAGGAGGAAAGGAGGCAAATGGGGCTTCATGCGCATGCATAGGATCGGCCAGTTCTTTCTATTCTCATTCCTTTTCGTTCTCTTCTGGCATGTCCCACTTTGATCCTTCTTTCTTTTCTTTCTTTCATATTTGTTGTATGCGGGCTGCTATTGATGGTGTTGCAGCTTGGTGTCCACCGACGCTGCTGTATGATTTTATTTCAGTCCAGCACTTCTTTTGTTTCATCTTCTTGCTGCTCGATATGTGTTCTTCTATTTTTTATTTTCATGTGCTCGTGAGCATTGCTGTTTGGAACAACTGTTACCACCGCCCCAGCCTCTGATCTATTATTTTTTCTTTCTTTATTCGTGAACAACTCCTTTCCTGATTGCTGATTTTGCTGCAATGTTTTTGCTCAATGATGAATATTCTAATAAACTTAAATTCCATTCAGTTTAGGGACGTTGGCTGCTTCTTATTTTTCTGTCAGTTTTAATGTTGGAATGTTGTCTATTTCAAATACTTCTTGTGGTGGCTGCCCCTTAATGTCTCTTTTATTCTTCTATACTTCAGCTGTTGTATTTTTTTCTTGTCAATCCAACGCTTGGCTGGCCTGCTGTATGACATGTGTTGTAAAAACTGGTTGCTGGCTGGTTCTTGCTTTTTCCTTTGCTTTGCTTTTAGTTATCTTTCTTCAGTTTGGATTACACGTGGTAAGTAATCAAATAAGGGTCAGCTCTGCACAAAATAAATAAAGAAGGGAAACAAAAGAGAGGCTCACGAAGCTGCCTCTTTCTTACTACTGTTTAGACTATTTGTTGGCTACACATCATTGGGTTTCAATGCCTGCTTGCTGTAAAATAAATACAGTTCTTTCGCTTGTTGTTTTCTTCTCATCTTCTTATTTGTATGTGCAATGCCAGCTGACGCATTTGCTGCCTTTCTTTTTGAATTGCAGGTGCATGAAACTGGTTGTTTTTTTTCATGTCTCTTATGCTAATTGTAAGGTGGGTCGCAACTTTTTCAATCGACGCCTCTAGGATTTGATCAACAGTTTGGACCTTGTATGGCGATGTTCGATCTGAATTTGTGACATAATGTTCAAGCAAGAACACCCAACTCCTTGGACAAATACACCTTCAATTTGTCCCATATCTACAGCATGGTTTAGGTTCCGCCCACAATCATAGATGATATCAGTTCACCAGGTTGTGGTAGCACCTAATCTCTTACTTGTGCATACACCAGGGGTCAAAAATTCGGCCAATACTGTGCGTATCGGCCGAATTATATCGGTTTTTTTACCACCGATGTATATCGGCCGTAAAAAAAAAATTCGGCCGATATGACCGAATTTCTGACCGATAATTCGGTCATGATATCGGCCGAATTTTAAAAATTCGGTTGTTTGTTTTTTTTTTAAAAGAAAAACTTTTTTTGTTAGAAAAATCGGAAAAAATGGGACTAGAAAGAATGGAAAGAGAAAAAAATAAAATATGGAGAAAAGATTGAAGAAAAAAAATCGCTACACCATTCACAGTTTACCTTTCTCTTCTTTTTCTTCTTCGTTCATGGGAAAAATACAGAGCGGCGGTTAGGGTTTAGTAGAGAGAGGGAAAGAGAAGAAGGGTATGAAAAGAAGAGCATTAGGGTTTGTAAGTGAACATGCCCTTTTTAAAAGTAACTCGCGTGAGCTTACTAAAAAGCCTCACACGTGTAACCTAATATTTTTTTTTAAAATTACTTTTAAAAGGAAAGTAATAAAATTTTATTTTAAATACAATATTTACTAAGACTGAAAGTAAAAATTATAATATATATTTTTTATCTTATTGTAATAATTTAATATTATATTTACCATCTAATATTTTTAGACGCCCTATTCGGACACCCCATTTTTCTACCAGGGAACACCCCTTTTCAAATTTTATGTACAAATTAGTATTTTACCCTCCTGCTAAAAAACCTTCAAACGATAATTCTTCCAGTTCGAAGGATTATCCTTCGAATGATACAGTAACAGTAAAATTTTTATTTTTTAAATTTTAATGTTATTTTTTAAGCACTGTGTATTTTTAAAATTTCTCAAATTAAATATCCGTACTAATTACGATAACCTGATAAAAATACTTTAAGAATTCAAGGTCTTTTGACACTCCCAAATGCTTAAAATATAGTGTTTTACAAATAAGGGTATCCCTTGACTGTGTGGAAAATACATTTGGGAGTGTTAAAAGACATTGAAGTTTTAAAGTATTTTTATCAGGTTATCGTAATTAGTCCGGATATTCAATTTGAGAAATTTTGAAAATACACAGTGCTTAAAAAATAACTGTCTATGTTGTTAATATCTCCTTTAAAACTTTAAAGTTATTTTTTAAACACTATGTATTCGAAGGATAACTTAAAATAACACTCATTGACTAAGAAAATAAATTATGAAATTATTTCTACAAATTTTCCTCATTTATATCCTTTTCCTTTTAATTTTCACCATTTTATTACTAATTATATAATTTCCCACTATCGTAACTTCAAAAATATATTAGAAGATGTAAATGTCTGATATTTTATGAAAAAATTACATATCCAATAAGCTCATAATTATCTGCATTTACTGTAATTTTTTTGGAATTTTTTTTAAAAAAGAAAAAGGTGCAGGAGAGAGAAAAAGTTCGGCCGATATATCGGCTGAACCGATATATCGGCCGATATGAAAAATCGACCGGGATATCTGCCCGGCCGATTTTTCTACCCCTGGCATACACATCCCTGTAGGTGTTTGCTATTAAATTATTTTCCATTGCAAGGCTCTTGCTAGGAACTTCCTTTTCTTCTCAACCAAGTCTTTTCAAGCCTCTGTAGTTTGGATTCTTCTCCATTCTTGTTTCTCCATGCAAATCAGACAACACCTCTTTCGTTGGTAGCAGTATTAGGACTTTCATGCTATGGCTAGATTTGAGCGGGTCTTTCCTTACTCTGTTCTCTTGTTTCTCATTTTCTAGCTATCGTTGGAGATTGGGGATCCCTCAGTGTCCTCAACTAATCAGTCAGCTCAGCCCATTCTTTTGCATTTAAGCACATTTTCTCTCATTTTTACTTTTAAACATACAAAACATAAAATTCCATTAATTAATATTAAAACACACAAAACAAGGCTAACTAGTCTAATATGCAGGGGTAGAATAGTTATTTTTCTGTGCTCATCAAATACCCCCACACTTAGATTTTAGTAGTCCTCGAGCAAAACAAAATTAAAAACTTTAACAACAAAATAAAAATCCTAAACTACACCACTTTGGCTGGCACTCTCGATTGCATTTAACGTATACAACAAGCCTTTAAACCCCTAGCTCACCACTAGTGGACAAGTTAAAGTCTCGTGAGGGCTTACAGTGATGATACCCACAAACATCAAATTTCAGCAAAAATATATTAGCAAAAATTTAAACATCATGCAACTCCAAATTTATTTTACAAAACTTATACTCGGAGTATAGTGTGTGATAGCCAATATTAACATATCTTTCATTTTCAAAATACGCACAAGTTTTATAACCACCAGTTGAAAATGTGCTTTGACTCCAAATCTCACCAATGTAATATCTCTCAGAAAGACTTTCATTCAGAGATTGGGTTAAATTTCTCTCAAAAGTATATGTGAGTGGAATAAATTTTTAAATACAAATATCTCACATATTTATAATCAAAGAACGATTTATAACAAAGAAATCATAGATCTCATAAATAGATGCCATTTTCTTGAGAACTTTGAATCAAACACCATAATTCTTCTTCATCTATTCTCCACTTTAAATACCATATTAGCTGAGGATCAATAGGACTTCCTAGTAAGACAAAAAGTGGCTTAACTTCACATTCAAGGATCAAAATGGGAACTAAGAAGATAACATATGACTAATATAGGTAGACTTGAAAGGCTCAAATGATCCAAAATAATGGCTTATATCACTTCCTATGCTTCATACGGATATTTAAATAGCTTTAAATAAATTCAGAAACATATTAGGTGTAATAATCCTATTTTGATGCCATTCTCAGTAATTTGACCAAAATCAAAGAATAATCAGATCTAACAAAAAAGAATATATGCGCATTTCAAAGAAACATAAAGAATGACTTATAATCCTCAATGAAAATCAAATAGCTCAAAAGTTCACTAGGTATAAGTCTCCACTGGTATTCTTTCAGTGATCACTTAACTCATGAATACTCTTCTTTTTCAGGCTAATATTAATATCTCTGTGTAAATTTTTTTAAAGTATAAATTTCATAAAATTCAATTGGAAAAGCATGATATAAAAATTTTCATCCAAATATTAATGCTGAAAATCAAAGACTTTTTTCAATTTTTTTTTTTAAAGTGACTCTAAAACGGATATACAAAAGTAGTGTAGCCCCCCAATACCCTCAAACTTAAATTGAGCATTGTTCTCAATGTTCCCTAATTGTGCACCTGTAAATTAGAAGAAAATATCAGAAATGAACAACTAAAGTTCATAAAATACCTGAGATGGCTCATTTTATTCAAAACCTGCGAAAAACAAACAGACAAAAAAAAAAAAAACACAAACACACAATAAAGACTCTAGACTGACACAAAAACACAAAAACTGACTCAACAAAAATGAAAACCTAAACTAGACACTAACAAACATCGAAACACACACAGACTGACTTGGACCTAGACTCAAACTGATGGATATGAATAGATGGGTAAAAAACTGAACTCCCAATCAGTCCTAATAGACAGGATCATCTAGCAGGATCTCTTTCTCCTCTAGTTTGTAAAATTCTAAGAATGGCTTAAGACGTTGACCATTAACTTTCCAAACATGACCACTCTTAGGATGCTTAATTTGAACTGCCCCATGTGGAGAAACTTCATGAACAACGTATGGGCCTAACCAACTCGATCGAAGTTTACCCAGAAACAGATGAAGTCTCAGGTTGTACAACAAAAATTTCTGACCCATAGTGAAAGTTTTCACAGAATGTTTTTATCATGAACTAGTTTCATCTTGTCCTTATACTTCCTTGCAGTGTCATAAGCATCACGCCTAATTTCATCTACTTCAGACAACTGGAGCTTTCTATGTTGCCTAGTCTTGTTGGAGAAAAATTCATATACTTGACAGCCCAATATGCTCTATGCTCTAACTCAACTGGCAGATGACAAACTTTCCCATACACTATCATATAAGGTGACATAGCAATGGGCGTCTTGAATGTAGTACGATATGCCCAAAGTGCATCAGTAAGTCTCAAAGACCAGTCTTTCCGGGATGGATTAACTGTCTTCTCCAAAATATGTTTTATCTCTCGATTTAAAATTTCCACTTGCCCATTTGTTTGCGGATGATAAGGAATAGTAACCTTATGAATCACCCCATATGATTTCATCAATTTTCAAACGGTCGATTACAAAAGTGTTTTCCCCATCACTAATTATGGTTCGTGGTATTCCAAATCTAGAAAAACATTCTCTTTAAAGAAACCGAAGACAATCTTATGATCATTGGTTTTACAAGCCACTGCTTCTACCCACTTACTAACATAAGTCAACCCCTACTAGAATGTAAAGATTACCAAAGGAATTAGGAAATGGCCCCATGAAATCAATGCCCCAAACATAAAAAAGCTTAATAGGTAAAATTGGATTTAGTGGCATCATATTCCTATGAGACAGACTACCTAACCTCTGACATCTTTCACATGACACATAGTAGGCATGGGTATCTTTGAACATTGAAGGCCAATAAAAACCACACAGCAAAATCTTCGCAGTTGTTTTTTTGGCACTGAAATGACCTCCACAAACCTGATCATGACAGAACTTAATGACACTGATTTGATTGTTATCCGGGACACAACGACGAATAATTTGGTCCGAACAATATTTGCACAGGTATGGATCATCCCAGATAAAGTATTTGACTTCTGCCAGAAAGGCTTATCTTGTTTAGTCCAATGATCAGGCATCAAACCGGTGACAAAATAGTTCACAATATCTGCAAACCAAGGTACTTGAGAAACTGACATGAGTTGCCCATCATGGAAAGACTCAATAATAGGCATCGAGTCATCAGCAAATTTTGTTACCAATCTAGAGAAATGGTCTGCTACCACATTCTGAGAACCTTTCTTGTCCCGAATTTCAATATCAAATTCTTGTAGTAAGAGAATCCATCTGATAAAGCGAGACGTAGCATATTTCTTAGACAAAAGATACTTCAGAACAGCATGATCAAAGTAGACAATGACCTTCCAACCCACAATGTAAGATCAAAATTTGTCTAGTGCAAAAACGACTGCTAACAACTCATTTTCTGTGGTGGAGTAGTGCAATTGAGCATTGTTCAGCGTTTTCCTCGCATAATGGATAACATGAGGTAACTTATTGACCCTTTGACCTAAAACAGCTCTTACTACGTAGTCAGAAGCATCACACATTATTTCAATAGGAAGAAGACCAATCAACAGGTTGAATGATCGGAGCAGAGGTCAATGTAGTTATCAATTTTTCAAAAGCATGGACGAATTCATTATCAAAATCAAAACTAGCATCCTTGGTCAGAAGTCTATAGGGAGGTCTAAAATTTTACGGGAATCTTTGATAAATCTCCTGTAAAAACCAGCATGACCTAGGAATGATTGGCCTCTTTAACAGTTTTGGGTCGTGGAAGATGAGAGATCAAATCGACCTTAGTTTTATCAACTTCTATTCCTTTGTCTGATATAATGTGACCTAAGACTATGCCTTGTTTCACCATGAAGTGACATTTTCATCAACTTTGTCGATATGTCGATTAGTTTGATTTTGGTTTTTCACCGACACATCGACCTAGTTGGTGCATCGTCTGGGAAGGTTCATTTTATCGACACATCGACCCAGTCGATGTATCGTTGGAGGGGAAATTCTGTTTTCCTTACTTATTTCAACGTATATTCAATTCCACATTTTATTCACATTATTTGGACCAAAATCTCATTATGTATTTCATTCATTTAAAAAGAAATTACATAAAATAAAGAGTTAAAATTCCAGGTCCTTACAATACTACCACCTTTTGGAATTTTCGTCCCGAAAATTAGACGATGGTTGGGTTCCAAAAGAAAACAAAATCACACAAATAATTCAGGGTGAGATGCTCTCATTTCAGATTCCATTTCCCAAGTGGGTTCTACATATCTGTGTCACTCCCAGACCACTTTGACGAAAGGGATCACCCTGTTCCTTAGTACCTTTTGTTCTGCGCCTATGATTCTGATGGGCCTTTCGACGTAGGTTACGTCGCTCTGAACATCTAACTCTTGTGCATCCAAAACATGCGACGGATCAGGATTGTACTTTCACAACATTGAAACATAGAACACATTATGCATGTTTGACAACTTTGAGGGAAGTACTATACGATATGCAGCCTCACCAATCTTCTCAAGGATTGGAAATGGCCCTATAAACCTCGGTGTCAGTTTCCTTTTCTTTCCAAATCTCATCTAGACTTTCCGTGGTGACACCTTTAGAAATACTAAATCTCCCACTTCGATTGACAATGGTCTTCTTCTCATGCCAGCATAAATCTTTTGTCGACTCTGAGTAGTCAAAAAATGTTGTTGAATGACCTTGATCTGTTCTATTGTCTCAACAATCAAATTTGGTCCAATAAGTGCAAATTCTCCTGCCTCAGTTCAACAAATTGGAGATGTACAGGGTCGACCATACAATGCTTCAAATGGAGTCATCTGGAGGCTCACCTGGTAACTGTTGTTGTATGAAAACTCCATTAGTGGAAGGTGATCCTTCCAACTGCCTTGGAAGTATAGCATGGCAAGCTCTTAGCATATCTTCCAAGGTCTGTATGGTCCTCTCTGACTGTCCATCAGTCTGTGGGTGGAATGCTGTGTTATATAACAAATCTGTCCCTATAGTTGTCTGCAAACTCTGCCATACCCTGCCTGTGAATCTGCAGTCACGATCGGACAATGATCCTAGGTATACCATGTAATTTGACAATGTCCTTGATGTACCACTTATCCAGTGTCTCAGATGAATCCGTTTATCTTGATACGTATGGTGAGACGGTCAATTATGACCCATATGGCATAGTTGCCTTTTGAAGATCTAGGCAATCTAGTCACAAAATCCATGGCGATGTTCTCCCACTTCCATTTGGGTATGGAGAGGGGTTTGAGTAACCGGATGGTTTTCGATGCTCTGATTTAACCCTCTAACATATTAGCCACTTAGATACAAAATCTGCCACATCTTTCTTGAGTCTTGTTGAGTCTAAAAATCTTACATTTTTACCCTTTAATTATGATTAAGTTAGCCTTGATTTTGTATATAAAAGATACGTTTAATGGTTTTTTCTAGTTTTGTAGATAAAAAAAATGGAAAAATAGGATTCATGCATAAAACAATGGATAATTGCCGGAAGAGAACTTAAAATAGAAATTTTATAATTTTATAATATAATCATGCCACTTTAGGGTTTTTAATGTAAATTGGATAATCTGGATCCATTTATGAGAATCTAGATTTATTCAATATTTAGAATTTAGTGGTATTGATTAGTTATTCAATTTTAAAAATCAAAGTCTGCAATCAAAGAGGCCAAGAGTCTGAGAAGAAGATCCATGAGCCAAAGATCCACTGCAATTGGGCCAAGCTTTGCTCCAAATGTCAAACACTATGCCAGGCCAAGCACTTCACGCGCATTTCCTAATGTGGGCCAGGCCAGAGTGAATTCAAGCCCAGCAAGTTTAAGTCCAAGTCTAATTTAAAGATCCAATGCTTCAGGTTCAAATCCAAGTTTACCAACCTTAGAGCCCAAATCCAATTTTAAGTCCAAACCCAAAAGCCCATGTCCATAACCCATCTTACCTATCCAGTCTTAACCATCCAATTTCCAATCTCCCATCCACGCCATCCATTGACCCAATCAACCAATCCAAACCATTCACTTATGCATCTCATTTATCCCATGCATTTCATATCAGCAAACCCTAGATCCAATTAGTCAATCAAACTCGTTCATGCATCATGATTAGATTTAGGACATCAAAACCATCTATCATATAGACTAACCTTAGGATTACGATCATCCATGCACCATCTACCCATCCATCCACTTAGATCACCCATTACCCATAATATCCATTAGATTTAACCCAAACCAATCTTAGCCATCCATCAGTAAACCCTAAGTTAAAACAACTTAAAGCTCAAGCTAGCCTCCATGCGCCCATGCCTTGTCACTACTCTATCCATCCAACACACAGTTCACACGATTTTAACACCTAAAGTCTTTCCATGCACTTAGACAAAAATCCATCTAGATACACTCCTAAGATCCCTACACACTTCATCATCTCAATCCTCCATGATCCACACGATTTTTGTCTATTTTCTTCCTATCCCATTCAAATTTCGTAGTCAACCCTCCACCACATCATCTCATCATCTCAGCCATTCATTCATCCATCCAGTTAATCCTAGCCGTCCATATCATTGCACAACCCAAAACCCTAAGCCACATAGCAAAATTCGAAAATCACAAAGCAAATCCTAAATCCCAATTTTCTCTCCTTACTTGCACTCCACTCCAAGCCGACCAATGCACAGTAAATTTAACCATAGCATTAGGAAGCACTAGTTTTCTAGCTTTTAATCCCAGCCAGCCATGTTAAGTTAGATCTAATCCCAACCTTTCATCTACCAGCTTAAACCTAGATTTAATCTTAGCCATCAATCCAATCCCAAGACCTATAAATTGCCCAGTATCCCACGTGTAAAACTCGAATTTGACTTAGAATTCAAGAGGACTAAAGGCTGGAGCAAAAGACAGGAAAACAAGGAGCACCATGTGAATTTACAAGTGAGAGTGTAGATTTTTATCTTTTATGTTGTTTTTCTCATATTTTAATTAGAAAAGCCTTATACTTTAATTCTTCCATTTAATAAAGTAAAGCATTAATTTTGAACCCTGGAACATCCAATTTCTAACATACATTTATGATTACTTTAGTTTTAATTTCAAGAGCACAACTTTTATTTATTTAATTGAGCATGAGCGTATGCAATAGTTAGGATCGTGATTGTAATACTTGAGTCATGATTACTAAGGTTTTGATTAATTAAATTAAAAGTTGTGAATCTTGTTTTATTAATAAGTATGAATTTTATTTTAGATCTTTACGTGAATTTCAGATCTAGGTCTTTACTTTGTTTAATATCTTGGGTGATGAACGGTCTATTCCAAACAACCACCTTTTACATTACTGCATTTTTATTTCTGTCATTTATTTTCGTTGCCGATTTACTTTTCATGTCTATTTTATTTCACTTGAATGTTGTATTTTAGTTTTCTTTTTAATGCTTTTAAAATGTATTTATTTTATGTATTTAAAACCTCCTTAACAATTTGATTAACTAGTTCGGATTAAAGTTAATTAGATCTAGATTTTGTGAACTAGGATGTGTGGTGAGATTGTTTATAAACTCGTAATTAAAACATTATTTTAATTACTTTTAATCAATGCTCTAAAATTGTAGATCTACCTATTTGAATAAAGACTTAGTTAACTTGGAGACATACTTTTAAGGATTAAAATTGATTTTTCTATCCTAGATTTAATTATAAATCTTGGTTTTCTAAGAAAAATAAAAATTAAGGCATGTGTATTTTGAATGTTCGTTTTGGGTTCGACCTCGCACTCAATCGTTGTACTATGAATGGTTCGTGTACTTGCGAGATTTATAAATTAAAACACATTCAACAAGTCCACACCACCAATACTGCCTCTTGAGGTCGTGATACATTTTTGTAGTTCTGGGGTGTATGGAGAACTTTGATTTATGAGCTTCTGTTAGTAGCACTCCTCTACAATCCTGTGGCACATAGACTCGGCCTCTGAACATGAGACCATGTCCAGGCTGCAGTTCCCAATCTTGCACTGTCTCTCCTGCAGATAATTTGGCTTATATCTTTGTCACTTCTGGATCTAACCTTTGTGCCTGTTCAATCTGGGATATCATGGTAGAGTGTACTATAAGGTTGTACACACGTCCTCTGCCACTTATATGCAAATTCAATTCCTCAATTGCTGACAGCATCTCCCATTCTTTCATAATTAGATTCGCTATTGTTCCTTGAGTCATGCCACTAAGTGTAACGCCCCGTCCCGTTATGGGCGCGTTATCTCCGAAAAACCTCAGAAAGATACAAAAGATAGATATCGAGTACAAGAATAGCAGCAATATTTTTCTTTTTTAAGCGGGGTAACTACTTCTCGTCCAACCGCCCATAAGTTCAAAACTAGAACAAGCACAACGAACCACAAATGTAACTGATCCACAGGTTATACAGTCATCCAAACAAACATGTGATTGAAACTATATAACTAAAGTTCTCAAACATCAAACAAACCATAAACATAAACTTTTATCCTCTATTACTCCTCTCCTGGTACTTGCTCAAGGGGACCCTTCTGGGCCCTCCGCGATTGGGGCACCTGAAAGGTAAGGGATGAGCAAAACAGCCCAGCGAAAGAACATATCACATTTAACAAGATAGGTACAGATCACATATGAAATGGCAATAAATATCATAAGTTAATAAAACATCCATGTCCACCATATTCAACTAATATATTAACCGATATTCCATTAACCCAAAATCCAAGAAATCATCCCCATAGTCCACATCGGGTCCTCCAACGAACCCCAGTCTCCCTACCAGTATAATCGGGAGACTAAAGGATACACAACTGCCTCACCCACACGAGACGTATAGGAAACCACCTCGACCATGCTCGAGGGCACCAAACTCTAGGGAGGGCACCTCAACCGCCAGAACACAACGGGGAAACCCACATCCCCTATGGGGGTTTCGACTGCCGGAGTGTAACATGTAATGCCCCGCCCTTTCCGAGATTTAGAGTCTAATTTTTTTTAATAATAATATAATAACAACGGAAGAGGGCGGAAGACGTCACGACGCGAGTTAAGTTCGGACTTCCAATGTCCGACCCTTAACTGGCCACCCATGTGTGCATGGACTAAACCATGAATAACAATCCACACATGGAACTAATCAAGTCATGCGGAATAAAACTAGACCAATTGCGGAATTAAACTGAATAGATAGCAAGTACAAGTCTCCCATTAAAACTGCTTAAACCAAGCATCCAATATCAAACCATAAACAAACCATAGCAAAGTTACTAGTTATTACATATCCATAAAATGTAATTCAAATGACAGTGAAATAGAAGTTCATTCCAACATTCAAGCTCTTAAGCTTGGTTCCCCTCTGGTCCTCGACATTCTCTTTCCCTTTTCCTTTTCCTTCATTATCCTCTAAGGATAGAATTAGGGCATTAGATCAACGCACCCAGTAGGTTTTCTGATCAAGGTTACCACATGGTTAGTATATAAAACATGCATATATCATAGTATATGGCCAACAAAACATCTGAAATCAATGCTATGTATGTAAATGCAAATGTAATGAGTCCCATCCATCACAAGTATACATAGCTATCACTTGACGGGATTCTCACGTCAAGGTAATCCAGAGTACTCCACATCTCCTATGAATAGAACTCTCATGTTAAGGTAATCCAGAATACTCCTCATTTCCTCTGGATAGGACTCTCATCATTAAGTTGTTCCATAATCATCACCCCATGCCATGCATGAGATGTCAATGTATATATATGTCATTTGTAAATATATATCTCATCATTCAAAACCAATTTGAAACATAATAACAATAACAACATATCTCATAAAACATGATAAAACCAAATATAACAGTGGTTACAAGTAGGTAGGAAACCTACTGAAACTTCGCTTATGTGTCCGTTCCTTTTTAAGCTTCACCCGATCACGACTCACACGCATTTCAGCTTCTGTTTCCTTGTTTATACAACAGCAAGTTAATACTTAATCTTCTTGATTTCTAATCAAGTTTAGATCCCATAAACCATCTTGTGGGGTTCGGCCATACTCATGGCCGAACCTCACTCACTATAATTTGATCTCTAGTTTCTTATTTAATCCTCATTAAAACATCTCATATTACAAACATACCTTGGTAGGGTTCGGCCATACAACATGGCCGAACCATACCACTTTGGTTTGACCCCTCTTTCAAGTCATTTAATCCTTCTCTATTCATTTTTTGCATTATTACTTGTATTTACAGCTTTGCCACTAGACTTAAACCATATTAAAACCAAGTTCCGATAAAAACCACCTTAGTGGGGTTCGGCCATATTACTTGGCCGAACCGTACCAATCCAAATTAGGTCTCAATCCTTCAAACCCCCAATCATGACATATACCTCTTTCTATGGGGTTCGGCCATACTCATGGCCGAACCCAATGGATCATCCTTGGTTCTTTTATCCATTCCTCATACTTCACCATTTAATCATATTTTTAGACCTTTTGAAAATATTACAAAGCCAACAATAATTTCTACCCATATACTTGAATCCAAATACCCATTCAATTGTCCATGGGGTTCGGCCATACACATGGCAGAACCCAATGGTTCCCTTGGTTCAATGATTCCATCATATGTACATAACTTAGGCTCAATACTTTTAGCCATAATAGCCATATGGTTTAGCCATCCCATGGCCGACCCAAAACAGTAACCATATCTCCATTTAAATCACATAAAAGCCCCATAATAGTGTATGGTTTTTATCTCTCAAAAACCATCACAAATTACCATATAATTATCATATCATTTCATGGGGTTCGGCCATCCCCATTGGCCGAACCCTTTGGCCCATGATTTGAATCTCTTTAACATATAATTTGTCTCATTAAAACATATAAAACTCCATAGTATTGCATGGTTTTTAGCTTTCAAAACCATCAAATACCCAAATAACTTCATGGGGTTCGGCCATCCAAAATGGCCGAACCCAATGGTCCATTTTTTATCATTTTAAACCACCTTTACCCAAGGTTTAAACCCTTGATGAATCCGGCCATTCCATGGCCAAATCATGACATTCAAATCCATGATTTAAAACCCTTTCTACTTGCATCTTAGGTCCAATTAAAACATCTAAAACTGTCCATCATTTTGCATGGTTTTTAACTTACAAAAACCATCAACATAACCATATTATTTCATGGGGTTCGGCCATCCAAAGTGGCCGAACCCTATGGTCCATGTTTTCTATCTTTTAAACATCATTATTCATACTCTAAACCCTTGGTAGATTCGGCCATCCCATGGTCAAATCATGTTCCATTTAACCAACTTTATTAAACAAAATTCTATGGAGTACTTACCAATTTTTTAAGCCTCTCCTCTTGCCTTTGATCCTTGCTTTCTTCCCTCTTGCTTCCTTCCTTCTTTCTTCCTTAGTCTCTAGCCGAATATGTGCTTGATCAATGGTGAAAACACCAAGAGCTGGTTCGGCCAAGGGGGTATGTTCTTGAGAGAGAGAGAGAGAGAGAGAGATGAGAATTCAAAGGTCTTTGCAATGTAGAAATCGGCCAAAGGATATGGTGTTTTGTTTTTGTTAAACAACCCTTGGACCCTTCATTAATCCTCATCAATTCTTGATCAAACCAAGGAGACATTTGGTGCCAACCAAGGCACCCCTTGGCACTCCCAACAGTTCGAGCTTTGGGTTTCCATATGAGATGGAAACCCTCCAAATTCCCCATGAGATTTTTATCTCATTTCATTAACTTTATGCATGGGAAACACTCCATGCCATCAACATGTTTGGTGGTGTTTGAGACCAAGACAACTCCTTCATCTCCCATTTGACTCAATGTAAATACAATGTCCCTTTGGTTTCCAACTCAACTCACCCAACTCATTAGCCCAACTCACCACACTTAATGCCATTCATTTAATGCACTTGAGTCAACTCCATTATTTGATTTAATTCCAACTCACTTCAGTCCCAACTCAACCTGATTTAACTCATATTTGAGATCACTTGAGGGTCCACACGGTCAACCATGGTCCACATGGTCAACTCGACCCATTGGGTCCCCATTTAGCCCATGGATCCAATTTGACGCCATGACCCATTTATGGGTGGTTTACCCATTTAAATGTGATTTTCATATTTCTATCAAGCCTACCCATTTATGCTCCATTTAATTTCAAATCAATTCAGCTTAACCATAATAAAATTGAGCTTACCCAATGGTCAAATAAGTCCACCATGACCCATTGGGTCCCAATTGTGTCCTTTGACCCAATTAACCATTTTGACCTAATTTGATGTACATTACCCCTTTACTTAAACTTGATCCTTATAATATGTTCATAGGGTCATAATTTGAACAATGGGCCCCACCATTTTCTCATTTACAATCACATCTATTAAATTTACCATTCCTAGTGGCATTTTCGTAAATATTCATATCATTGAGAAATTGGGGTGTTACAATATAACCCTCTTTTTAAAATTTTCGTCCCGAAAATCGAGCGAAGTAGGTTCCAAAATAAATTACATGAATAACTCAAGGTGTGCTGTTCTCATCTCCGATTCAAGTTCCCAAGTGGCCTCTTCAATACCATGTCAATCCCATACCACTTTGACAAACTGAATTGCTCTGTTTTGCAACACCCTTTACTCAGTCTCCACTATTCTGACAGGCCTCTCAACGTATGTCACGTCACTTTGCAGTTCTATATCTTACACATTCAATACATGGGACGGATTGGGATTATACTTCCTTAGCATTGTCACGTGAAACACATCGTGTAACGCTGCCAATTGTGAAGGAAATGCTATCTAATAAGCTACATCCCCCACTCTTCTTATGATGGGAAACGGTCCCACATATCTTGATGACAATTTCCCCTTCTTCCCAAACCTCATGTGTCCTTTCCGTGGCGAGACCTTTAAGAATACCATGTCTCCCACTTCAAATTCTAGAAACCTTCTTCTTTTATCAGTATAGCTCTTTTGCCGACTCTATGCAGTCAATAAGTGCTGACGTATTAACTGAATTTGTGCTGTAGTCTCTGCGACTAGCTCAGGTCCAATGAGTGCAGGCTCACCAGCCTTTGTCTAGCACACTGGTGATCTACAAGGCCTACCATATAAAGCCTCGAATGGGGCCATCTGAAGGCTTGCCTGATAGCTGTTATTATACGAGAATTCTACCAATGGCAAGTAGTCCTCCCATCCACCCTTGAAATCTAACATGCATGCTCTCAGCATATCTTCCAAGGTTTGTATCGTCCTCTCTGACTGTCCATCAGTCTGTGGATGAAATGCGGTGCTAGTCAGTAGATCTGTCCCCATAGCTGACTGCATGCTTTCCCACACTCTGCCGGTAAATCGGTCATCTCTGTCAGATACTATAGTTCGAGGAATGCCATATAGCCGAATGATTTCTTTGATATACCGCCGACCCAACGTCTCAGATGAATCCGTCGTCTTAATAGGAATAAAATGCGCAGACTTGGTCAGTCGGTCTACCACGACCCATATAACATCATTGTCCTTTGAGGATCTCGGCAACCCCGTCACAAAATCCATGGAAATGTGCTCCCATTTCCATTCTGGTACTGATAAGGGTTTGAGTAACCCCGGTGGCTTTTGATGTTCAGTCTTAACTTGCTGACAAGTTAAACAATGTACCACGAATTCCGCCACATCTTTTTTGAGCCCGTGCCACCAATAATGCCTCTTCAGATCGTGATACATTTTGGTGTTGCCCAGATGAATGTAGAGCTTGGATTGATGTGCCTCAATCAATAGCTCTTTCCTATAGCTTTTTGGCACATATACTCTTCCCCGGAATAAAAGACCTTGTCCTGGTCGTAATTCCCATTCCGGTACGAGTATGCCAATAGACATCTTGGCCCATATTTCCTCCACTTCCGGATCTACTCGTTGCTCTTGTTCAATCTTGGTAACCATGTTGGATTGTATAACCAGATTGTATATGGTCTCATGGTTATTGAGATAGAGTTTAAACTCTCGAATGGTATTCAACATCTCCCATTCTGTTCTGATCAAACATGCCACTGATGCATGTGATATGCTGCTGAGGGCATCTGCCACCTTGTTTGCCTTGCCTGGATGATATCGAAGCGCAAATTCATAATCCGCCAGATACTCCATCCATTTGCGCTTGCCTCAAGTTGAGTTCTTTCTGATCAAACAAGTATTCTAAACTCTTATGTTCAGAAAACACTTCAAATTTCTCACCATAAAAATAGTGTCTCCAACTTTTGAGAGCGAAGACCACTGCGGCTAATTCAAGATCATGCGTAGGGTAAAGGTGTTCATGTATTTTTAACTGTCTTGAACCATAAGCCACCACACAATTACTCTGACTGAGTGTACACCCCAGTCCCACTCCTGAGGCATCACTGTATACCTCGTAACACTTGCGACTTACCTGCAAAACTAAAACAGCAGGCAAGTGGTAAGTCTTGTCTTCAGCTCTTCAAATCTCTGGTCACACAATTTTGACCATTCATATTTGACCCCTTTTTGAGTGAGTCGAGTTAGTGGAGATGCTATCTTGGAGAAATCCTTAATAAATCTCCTGTAGTAACCAGCCAATCCCAAGAAACTACGGATTTCAGGTTACATTCTTAGGCGCTTTCCAATCTCTCACCGCCGCCACCTTAGCCGGATCCACGGCTATACCTCCTTCGGATATAACGTGCCCCAAGAAATGAACCTCAGATAGCCAAAATTCACATTTGCTGGCTTTGGCATATAGCTTGTTCTTTCTCAAGGTGTTCAAGACTATCCGTGTAACACCCCAATTTCTCAATAATATGAATATTTACGAAAATGCCACTGGATTGGTGAATTTAATAAATGTGATTGTAAATGAGAAAATGGTAGGGCCCATTGTTCAAATTAAGACCATATGAACATATTATAAGGGCCAATTTATCATGAATGGGTAATGAACATCAAATTGGGTCAATATGGTTAATTGGGTCAAAGGACCCAATTGGGACCAATGGGTCATAATGGACTTGTTTGACCATTGGTTGAGCCCAAATTTAATGGGGTTAAGCTGAATTGATTGGAAATTAAGTGGAGCATAAATGGGTAGGCTTGATGCAAGTGG
The DNA here is from genome assembly GCA_013350335.1 of Chimonanthus salicifolius. Classification (NCBI taxonomy): domain Eukaryota; kingdom Viridiplantae; phylum Streptophyta; class Magnoliopsida; order Laurales; family Calycanthaceae; genus Chimonanthus; species Chimonanthus salicifolius. The sequence continues at coordinate 27,300,525 of CM023536.1, forward strand.
GTAAACCACATTCAAAGGGGCTAAAGCACTCATAATTGGGTCTAGGCGTTAATTGGGTCAATAAGCTAAATGGGGACCCAATGGGTCGTGTTGACCATGTAGACCATGGTTGACCATGTGGACCCTCAAATGAGCTCAATTGTGAGTTAAATCAGGTTGAGTGGGATTGAATTGAGTTGGGTTTAAATTAAGAAATGGAGTTGACTCAAGTGCATTAAATGAGTGTCATTTAATGTGGTGAGTTGGGCTTATGAGTTGGTTGAGTTGAAATGGAAATCAAAGGGGTCTTGTATTCTCATTGAGTCAAAGGGAAGATGAGGAGTTGCCATAACCTTAAACACCATCAAGTGAAGTCCCACACGTTGGTGGGTTGGAATTAAATTTTCGTGCATGGAAACCAATGGAATGAGATAAAAATCTCATGGGAATATTGTAACGCCCGCCTCTTTTCACCGAAAATCAGAGTCTAAATTTTTTTTTTTTAAATTAAGAAGTGACAAAGGGCGCGGACGTCACGACGCGAGTTAAGTCCGAGCTTCTAAAGCCCGGCCCTTAACTGGCTAACCCTACGTGTGCGTGGAACGAAATCCACGAAAAACGGTTCACACGCAGAAGTAAGCTCGAGGAATACTGTCCTAAGTACGGAAATTACAATAGAGGCTAACCTACAATTTTTAGATAGCAGGGAAGATTTCATCATTTAATTACTAAAATGCCATAACATCATATGTCTACAATAAAATCGAAATCATAGCAATAAGTCTAAAATATTACATTTCCGACAAGCTAAACTATACAAATACACATTTCCCAAAATAAACTTAAACAAAATAATTAGTCCGCCTTCCCAAGCTCCTAAGCTTGGCTCCCGTCTCGTCCTTCTGCTCCGGCATTTCCTGCATCATCAGCTAGGGTAGAAGTAGGGCGTTAGACCACTCGCCCAATAGGACTCCGAGTAGGGCTAGCACATGGATTAGTAACAACAGCATGCAGATAATAATATAATAAAAACTAGTAGACAATCATATAATGAAATTCTGAAGTGCATGCCATACCATGGGTGTCTGTGTTATGAATCCCACCCATCATCCCTACCATCATGATGTCATATCCCCCTTGACGGCAAGACCTCGTCAAGGTATCCCCATGCCTGTTCTCGGTCTCCCCGACGGAGCATGGACTCTGGTTATAGCCTATCAGGCTATCCCCATGCCTGCTCTCGGTCGCCCCGACGGAGCATGGACTCCGGTTCCTTTATTTTCCCGCCCATGCCATGCATAAGATGTAATGCATTATGCTATGTAATATTTATAACTCATAACCTTAACATATCATACATAGCCTAAACTTATAATGCATAACTTTAAAACATAATTCATAGCCATATTCCATATAATACTTAATCATAGCCATAAGAATCCATCTTAACCATATCATAATCTTAAAACCCATCATACAACCAATCAAAATAATTACTAAAAATAAACCAGTAAACCAATTACATAGCATCTAATCCATGGCTTATAAATAGGTAGGAATCCTACCGAATACCGACTCGCGTCCTTTTACTGTTTCGTCCGATAATCCGGCTACCGACACGCGTACCGCTCGCGATATCCAATACCTTATTACATACACATAATTAGTCCATGTTTTTAACCTTTTAAATCCATTAATCACATACTTATGGTTACCATAATTGCACTTATGTCCATGATCATTTCTCATGGAGTTCTTGAATTTGGCCATTATTTACAATTTTGCCACTACTCCTTAACATAATTAATTACTCATTTTTATTTCTCCATTCTTAGACCCACGATAGATCCAAAATCTTGGATCCATCAATGATTCATCAACATGTCACAAGATCACTAAAATTCCACCATCTAATTAGCCTAATCCCTATTAATTTAAACACCCATATAGTCCCATAACATAACAATAATAAAAAAAATTTAGGCATTTAAACACTCTAACCCTCATTCATTTCTCCCATACATAATACCAAATTTAATCCATAATTTTACCCACAAATGGGTCATGGGTTCGGCCATACACCATGGCCGAACCCATGATGTCTTTATCCCATTTTTTCTTTGGTCTTTTTACACATTTAAACCCACCATAAGCCCTTCTATGAAGGGGCTCAACTTATACATTTAAACCACCATCCTTAATCACATTTAAGTCCATTTACATCCATCAACAAACCATCATACAACCATCATTTTCCATTCATTTTTCCATTACTTCACATACATCATCATTCCACAATTTCACCATTTGATCACCATAGGGTTCGGCCATACACCATGGCCGAACCCATGGTTCATGATCCATCATCCATTGATGCCCTTTTTGACCATAAAACAATTACACTCATCCATGGATTCCATCATAAAACCTCTTCAAAAACTACTTACATTTAATCATTTACACCCTAAAAATCATACACATTCTCCATGACTTCCACCCTTATAAACCCTAACAAAATACAATTCACTTACCATGGGGTTCGGCCATACTACATGGCCGAACCCTATGGCCCTTGATTTCAAAACATACACATCCATGCTTAATTAACTAAATTACATAATGTCCTCCATTCCTTAAAACCCAAACAACTTCACACATTAATTACATAACCCTTAATCCATTTATATATTTTTTTTTCCTAACCCTAATTTATCCATTAGGGTTTCCTCCACTTTCCATCCTTCCATTTGATGGATTTAAAATCCATGGCATAAAATCCTTTGGCCACTATTAAATTTAACAAAAATGAATCCCAAATTTTAAACCCTAAAAATCCAAAACTCTTGTTTAAGAAATACTCATAATCCGTTGTCTCCTTCGACTTCCGCCACTCCCGTCGACTTCCTTAGCCTCCTTTCTCCTTCCTCTTGATCTTTGGTCGGCCAAAACGCTTGATCAATGGTGAAACCCTCCAAACTTAGGATCGGCCAAGGTAGGGTTAGATTTGAGAGAGGGAGAGGAGAGGATGGTGATGAGAAAATAGGATTCTATGGTTTGATCTTAAAGGGATGGCCAAACTTACAACTTCCTCCTCTCTTTTCTTCCAAGCTTTTCTTCTTCTTCCTCCTTAATTTTTCTTCTTCTCTACCTTGGGTATGAGGGACGGCTAGGAGAATGTGAAAGATGAGGAGAGTGAAATGAGAGTAAAGGAGATGAAAAGAAAAGAGATAAGATTAATCTCCTTTGGTGCCTTTAATTCCCCCACCAACCAAATGGGATTTTTATCTTACTTTATGGTGGTGGTTGGGATAACCACCACCCAACGTTTTTTTTTTGTGTTTACAAATGAGATGGCTTTTGGTCTTTTATTTAACCATTTGACCATTTGACCACCTCATTTGATTATTTTAATCATTTAATAAATTAACTAATTACCTTAGGTTAATTAATTCCCACCTAATTTAATTCCATTTCTTAACTTCCCTCTATGTATCCACCCATGGTTGACCAAGTCAACCATGGTGGCCGGCCCCACCAACTCTTGGTCCACACGCCACCTCACTTGGTGAGGTGGAGGTGGGTCCCAATTGGCCACATCACCTTGGTCTAATTCCATCACCAACTTAGGTGATTTAGCTTTAACTAAGTCCATTCCAACCAATTGGATCCTCATTGGGCCCATGGCCCAATTACATTTATCCATAACCATTTATCTTAGGGCTTACATTATCTTAATCCATTGGGTCCCAAGTGGGTATTGGCCCCCATTTGACCATCCTTGGCGCAATTGACCACCATTGACCCTTTAAGTAAACTTAAATCCAATCCATAATCCATTGGGCCCTAGTTGGGCCTTTGTCCACATTTTGATCCATTTACTATCTATTCCATCCAATTTCCAATTTCCACCATAAAAAAATAAATAATAACACATATTTATTACTTTACAAATTCCGGGCCATTACAAATATGGCAGCAAGTGTCTCATTGGTTTAAGCAAGAATTGATGGGGATTAATGAGAAGAAGTGGGGCTGATTAACAAAAGGCATACACCACCATACTTGGCCAATTTTCATCCCAAGGAAACCTTAGAATTCTTATCTTTCACCCTCTCTCAAGAAGAACCCTCCTTGGCCGAACCAGCTAGTGGTGTCTTCACCAATTGATCAAGTATACATCCGGCTAGGGACTAAGGAAGAAGAAAGGAAACAAAAGGGAAGGAAGTAAAGATCAAAGGCAAGAGAGAAACAAAGGAATTTGGTAAGTATTTCCATTGAATTTTGTTTAATAAGATGGGACAAATGGAACATGTTTTGGGCGATGGGTATGGCCGAATGCATCAAGGTTTAAACCTTGGGTAATGGTGGCTTAAAAATGATAAAATGGATCATTGGGTTCGGCCACCTTGGATGGCCGAACCCCATGAAATTATTTGGTTAGATTGATGGTTTTGAAGGCTAAAAGCCATGCAAAAAAACCATGGAGATTGTACATGTTTTAATGGACATAAGATGTAAGCTAAAAAGGTCCAAATCATGGGCATAGGGTTCGGCCACCTTGGATGGCTGAACCCCATGAATGTGTTTGATATTTTGGTACGGTTTTTGGAGAGATAAAAACCATACCAATGGTGGAGAGTTGTTATGTTATTAAATGGAGTTAAGGTGTTTAAAAATGAGGATAAAGTGTATATATTGGGTCGGCCAATATATGGCTGAACCATGCGTTGATCATGGTTAAATTAGCATGCCAAAACCATGAATAATCATGGGAAGCATTGAACCAAGAGAACCATTGGGTTCGGCCATGGGTATGGCCGAACCCATGGACCATTTTATAAGGATTTAAAGGATGGAAAGGATGGTGAGATTTATGGACTGTTTTGTTGAATTAAAGGGTTTCAAACTTGAATATCATGGAACAATATGAAGGGTTTAAAAAAAAGTGGTTCTAAGTGAACATTTGGACAAGGCATGGGTCAGCCATTTCATGGCCAAAACCATGGGGTTACTATGGCTATGGGTTTTATGAATCAATTTCATGGAAATAATTGGTGGTTTTAATGTTTAAGCATGATATAATTATGTATTGGTAGCAATGACAGTTTTGTGAATAAGGGTAACCATCAAGAGTTGAAAGAGGGGACCCAAGTGAATAATTGAGGTTCGGCCAAGGTGTATGGCCGAACCCCACTTATAAATATTTTTGGATATTAATTTTAATGGACTGTTTTAATGAAGCTAATGGATGGAATTATTAAATCAAGGGACTTGATTTGGGGACTTTAAAACAATGACAAAAACATGGGAAATAGAGGCCAAACTTAGATGATGAGGTTCGGCCATGTTGTATGGCGGAACCCCATCCAAATGAAGTATGGGATTAAAGTTGATTCATGGTTTATGTGAATAAGGTGACGGATCTCTTTGACGGCACGCTAGTCGTGAATGGGTGACGCTTGGAAGGAACGGATACTTAAGCGAATTTTAAGTAGGTTTCCTACCTACTTGTAACCACATTTACACTTGTTTTCATGATGGTTTTTATGAGACATTGTTATACTATTATTTATCATATTTTGAATGATGAGATTTATTTACATGTTGCATCTATTCATTGGCATCTCATGCATGGACATGGGATGATGATTATGGAACCCGGAGCCCACACTCCGGTGATATGCTGTGATGCAACTGTGAGACCTCCTTAGGCGATGAGGGTCCCGCCAGGAGTAGTATCATGATGATAATAATTAAATATCGGCCTCCTTAGGTGATGAGGGTCCCGCCAGGGGGAATGTTATAATGATGAGAGCCACATTGGTCTCCTTAGGTGATGAGGGTCCCGCCAAGGGAAATACTTTGATGATGAGAGTCATATCGATCTTCTTAGGCGATGAGGGTCCCGCCAGGAGGAATATCATCAACATGAAATGAAAGAGTAATGTGACTTACCTTGACGAGAGTCTCGTCAAGTGATGGCTATGTATATGTGTGATGGGAGAGACTCATTACATGTGCATACATACATAGCATTGATTTATCTATTTTTGATGACCATATATACTATGATATATGCATGTTTTATATACTAATCATGTGGTAGCCTTAATCGGAAATCGTACGGGGCGTGTTGATCTAACGCCCTAATTTTATCCTTAGAGGATAATGCAGGAAAAGGAAAAGGGAAAGAGAAGGTTGTGGACCTGGAGGGGAGCCAAGCCTAAGCACTTGATTATTGGAATGGAACTATATTTACCGTCATTTGAACTACATTTTATGGATATGTAATAGTTAGTAACCTTGCTATGGTTTGATTACAGTTATGATAATGATTAGGTTGACATGGTTTGAAATGGTTAGTTTACAGTAAACTTGACTTGTACTTTGCTATCAGAGAATGTAGGATTAACATAAGATTGATTATATTCCGCATCAGTTTAGTTCCGTAATTAGTTATTTTTATTCTGCATGTTTTTGAATAGTTCCATGTGTGTATTATCTATCATGGTCTAGTCCATGCACACATGGGTGGCCAGTTAAGGGTCGGACTTGGGAAGTCCGAACTTAGCTCGCGTCATGACGCCGCCCGCTCTCTTCCGGTGTTATTATATTATTATTATAAAAAAAAATTAGACTCTGAATTCTCGGAAAGGGCGGGGCGTTACAATCCGTAAGTGCTCCGCATGTTCCTCCTGACTTTTGGAATAGATCAGGATATCGTCAATGAACACAATAACAAATTGGTCTGGATATGGACGGAAGATCTTGCTCATTAAATCCATGAACACAGCCGGTGCATTCGTAAGTCCAAACGGCATGACTACAAACTCGTATAGTCCATACCGAGTCCTAAAGGCTGTCTTCTCTATATCTTCCTCTTTGACCCCGGATTTGATGGTATCCGGACATCAAATCAATCTTCGAGAAGTGACTGGTGTAACACCCCGACTTTTCAAAGATATCAATATTTACAAAAATGCCATTGCAATGGTAAATTAAAAAGATATGATCGTAGATGAGAAAATGGTGGGGCCCATTGTTCAAATTAAGACCCAATGTGCATATTATAAGGATCAAATTAGATTAGATGGGTAATGTACATCTAATTGGGTCAAGATGGTTAATTGGGTCAAAAGACCCAATTGGGACCCAATGGGTCATGGTGGACTTATTTGACCATTGGGTAAGCTCAATTTTATTATGGTTAAGCTGAATTGATTGGAAATGGGGTGAATGATAAATGGGTAGGCTTCATACAAGTGTGTAAACCACATGCAAAGGGCTAAACCATCCATAATTGGGTTATGGCGTCAATTGGGTCAATAAGCTAAATGGGGACCCAATGGGTCGTGTTGACCATGTGGACCATGGTTGACCGTGTGGACCCTCAAGTGAGCTCACATATGAGTTAAATCAGGTTGAGTTGGGATTGAAGTGAGTTGGAATTAAATCAAGTAATGGAGTTGACTCAAGTGCATTAAATGAATAGCATTAAGTGTAGTGAGTTGGGTGAGTTGAGTTGGAAATCAAAGGGACCTTGAATTCAAGTGAGTCAAATGGGATATGAAGAGTTGCTTTGATCTCAAACATCACCAAGAAAGCAAGTCCCACACGTTGGTGGGTTGGAATTAATGGTTGATGCATGAAAACCAATGGAATGGCATGGGAATTGGGAGGGTTTCCATCTCATGATGGAGACCCAAAGCTCCAACGTTTGGAGTGCCAAGGGATGCCTTGGTTGGCAGCAAGTGACTCCTTGGTTTAATCAAAGATTGATGAGGGTTAAATGAGGGGTTCAAGGGCTGTTTTAATAAAAGCAATACACCATTCATTTTGGCCGAATTCCATCACAAAGAATCTTAGAATTCATCTCTCTCCCTCTCTCTCAAGAACCTACCTCCTTAGCCGAAACAGTTATTGGTGGTTTCACCATTGATCAAGCACATATTCGGCTAGAGACTAAGGAAGCAAGGACCAAAAGGAGAGAAGAAAAGCAAAGGAAATTGGTAAGTGTTTACATAGAATTTTGATTAATAAAGTTGGTTAAATGGAACATGATTTGGCCATGGGATGGCCGAATCTACCAAGGGTTTAGAGTATGAATAATGATGTTTAAAAAGATAGAAAACATGGACCATAGGGTTCGGCCACTTTGAATGGCCGAACCCCATGAAATAATATGGTTATGTTGATGGTTTTTGTAAGTTAAAAACTATGCAAAATGATGGACAGTTTTAGATGTTTTAATTAGACCCAAGATGCAAGTTGAAAGGGGTTTTAAATCATGGATTTGAATGTCATGATTTGGCCATGGAATGGCCGAATTCATCAAGGGTTTAAACCTTGGGTAAAGGTGGTTTAAAATGATAAAAATTGGACCAAAATGGCCAAACCCCATGAAATTATTTGGGTATTTGATGGTTTTTTAAGGTTAAAAACCATGCAATACTATGGAGTTTTTGTAATAGCCCGAATTTTTAAATCAATATATATTTAGCATTTATTGATTTTAATTTGAATTTTGACATGATGGAATACCAAATGGATCAAAAGTTGGGACAAGGGTCCAAGAATGGTCCAATGGGCCATGGATTGGATGAAATCCATTTAATGAGTCAATGAGGACTAATCGGGTCAAGGATGGTCAAATTGGGCCCAATACTCATTTGGGACCCAATGGACCCAATTGAGGTAAGCCTAAGGTAAGGAGGGAATTTAATTGGGCCATGGGCCCAATGTCTACCCAATAAACCATGAATTGGAATTAATACAATTAATGGGTCAATGGTAAGTAATTGGGTCAAGATAGTCAATTTGGGTCAAAGGGCCATATGGGACCCAATGGGCCAAAGTAGGTAAGCCCTAAAATAAATGAGAAAGACAAAATATAATTGGCCATGGACCCAATGGTGATCCAATTAAGATAAATTAAATAGATTAGATAATTATAAAACTATCTAAGTTAAGATGTATCAAGATTAGGTAATATGGCCAAATGGGGCCCACCTCCACCTCACCAACTGAGGTGGCGTGTGGACTAAGGAAAAAGTGGGGCAACCATCATGGTTGACTTGGTCGACCATGGATAAATTTAAGAAGACTAAGGTGGATTAAGGTAAATTAAATTGATTAAAATTATTGTAAAATGCCCTAAGTTAAAATCAATGGAATTAAAATGACATGGCCAAGTGGGGCTCACCCCCACCTCACCAAGTGAGGTGGCGGGTGGGGTAGGTATAGGTGGGGGCCGTCCACCATGGTTGACTTGGTCAACCATGGGTGGATTTATTAGATAGATAATTTAATGGAATTAAATTGGATGGAAATTAATTAACCTAAGTGAGGACTTAACTTAACTTAACTAATTAGGTTGATTAATTAGGGTCAACATAGACAAGTCAAAGAGGACAAGGGAGCCATGCTTGGTGGTTGGGTCTCAACCACCACCACCAAAGTCAAGCTAAGCCCATGCTTGGTTGGTGAGGCCATGATGGAGGGGTATGGTCCAAGTAAGACCAAGGAATGAGATGGGTTTTCCATCTCATCCCTCTCATTTCACTCTATCTTTCCCTCCCACTCTCAAAACCGTCCCATGCATTGGAGAAAAGAAAAAGAGAAGAAAACTTAGAAGAAGAAGAGAAGAAGAGAGAAGGAGAGAGCAAGCCTTGGTCCACCCCTTCAAGATCAAAGGCTAAGATCTTGTCTTCCATCACCTTCCCCTCTCCCTTTTTCAATCTAACCCCATCTACCATAGCCGACCCAAGCATATTTCACCATTGATCGAGCACATCTAGCCGATCAAAAAAGGAGAGGAAGAAGAAAGGAGACCAAGGAAGTCGACGGGAGCGACAAAGACCGGAGGAGTCGTCGGATAGTAAGTATGTTCTAAACAAGAAATTTAATTTTTAGGGTTTTAAGTTTTGGAATCCATTTCCTTGGATTGGATGGTGGCCAAACCATCATAGGCTTTGAATTTAAAAATCCATCCATGGTAGGATAAGGAATGGATAAAATGGAGGAATGGATTAAGTAATGGATTAGGGATGTTAAGTATTTAAAATAATTGTTATGGATTTGTGAGGAAACTTTGGGCCATAGGGTTCGGCCATGTAGCATGGCCGAACCCCGTGGTGGCAAATTAAATGATGGATGATAGAAGTATGGAAAAAAAAATGGAGAAAAGGTTAGGTTTCCTAAATGCTAAGTAATTGATGATTTTATTAGGATTAGAAGGTTTAAAATGGTGGAGAATGATTTATGATAATTGGTTTTCAAGTGATTTAAAATAGGTGATTTTAAATGGGGTTTAAAGGTATAGAATGGAATGGATGGATGACCATAGGGTTCGGCCATGCCATGATAAATAATGGGTAATTTATTAAGATTATAAGGTTTAAAGATAATGGAGAAAAATGATATGTTTAAATGGGATGAAAATGGTGATGTAAATAGATGATTTAATTCAAATGGGGGTATGATGTTTTAGAGAAATCATGAACTATAGGGTTCGGCCATACAAGGTGGCCGAACCCCATGGTTAGTGATCTATGAAGGTTAGGGCTCTTAGATGCTCAATGGTTAATGTTTTCTGAAGTTTGAAAATTATGAGTATGGTAAGTAATTTTAAAATGGATTATTTTTGGGACAAAACATTAGTCTTTGAAAATGGCATCCAAAAAGGTGAACCCTAGGGTGGTGATTAGTGGTTTTAATAAATGGAAAATGATGTAGAAGAATGCTAGATTTTAATGGATTTATGAAAATGATATGTGAGGTTTTAAATGGGATGAGAATGAGGACTTAAATGAATAAATTAAATTCATTGGTTATAGGATTAAATGAGACAAAATGGACCCAAAAGAAGGGAGATAGGGTACCATGGGTTCGGCCATGGTGTATGGCCGAATCCATGATCCCTTTGTGGGCCACCTTTAGGGCCAAATGTGAAAGGACATAGGGGGATTAAATGCTTTTCAAAATTAAACAATAGGTGGCTGATTTTGGATATGTTATGGAATTATAAATGGGTCTAAGTTATGGATGAAATTTAGACTTAAAATAGACATAAGTGGGTGAATGATTAATCATAGAGGAGAGAGTGGCAAAATGGTAATTATTAGCCACTTTGAAGAACCATGGGTTCGGTCATGGTACATGGCCGAACCCTATGTGGATTAGACATGAAATCCAATGCATTATGAATGATTAATTGGAACGGATAGTTGCTGCGTTTAGGTTCGCAAATTAGAGTATTTAAATGGCCAAAGAAATTGGATTTATGTATGTGTTTTAACCAATGGATAATGGGCTAAGTTAAGGACCGATTTTGATAAACTTGTAATAACTTAAGGATCATTGAATGGATCTAGGGTTATGACCAGTTAGGAACTTAATCATGGATAACGTATGGACTAATTCGGTAAATGTAATAAGGTATCGGGACGTCGCAAACGGTACGTGATCGGCGACCGGATTATCGAACGGAAAGCGTAACGGAACGCTACGTGGTATTCGGTAGGATTCCTACCTTTTTGTAATCGATGGATATGTGATGGTATTTTCGATTATTTTGATTTGGTTTATGATGGATTTATGATTATGATTTATCTTATGATGAGTTTTAAGTTACGAATCATATGGATTATATTTTAACATTATGCATTATATGGCTATGTATGGTATATCAAAATTATGGTTTATCTATATACTACATAGCATAATGCACGTACATCTCATGCATGGCATGGGCGGGAAAATAATGAAACCGGAGTCCATGCTCCTGTCGGGGCGACCGAGAATCAGACATGGGGATAGCCTGAGGGCTATAACCGGAGTCCATGCTCCGTTGGGGCGACCGAGAATCAAACATAGGGATAGTTCTATAACCGGAGTCCATGCTCCATCGGGGCGACCGAGAAGCAAACATGGGGATAATACATTGTATGATCATACAGATGATGGGTGGGACACATGACATTGGCACCCATGGCATTGCACTCATTACATGCTTATTTTGTTATATTTTATTGTATCAGGTATGCATGTTATCACCAATCCATATGCTAGCTGTAACGCCCTCCCCTTTTCACCGAAAATCAGAGTCTAATTTTTTTTTTAAAAAAAAGAAAAGTGACAAAGGGCAGCGAACGTCACGACGCGAGTTAAGTCCGAGCTTCTAAAACCCGGCCCTTAACTGGCCAACCCTACGTGTGCGTGGAATGAAGTCCATGGAGAATGGTTCACACGTAGAAGTAAGCATCGGGGAACATTTAAACCAATTACGGAAAATTATAAAAGAGCCTAACCTACAAATTCTTAGATAGCAGGGAAGTTACATTCATTCAATCACCAAACATCCTTAAAACCATAATGTCCAAAATATAGTAAGTAATCTCAATTATTACATTTCCGACAAATTAAACTACATCAAATACACATTTCTCAAAATAACTTAAATAAAATAATTAGTCCGCCTTCCAAAGCTCTTAAGCTTGGCTCCCGTCTCGTCCTTCTGCTCTGGCATTTCCTGCGTCATCAGCTAGGGTAGAAGTAGGGCGTTAGACCACGAGCCCAGTAGGACTCCGAGTAGGGCTAACACATGGATTAGTGATAACAAAGCAGATAGATAATATATAACGAAAAGCCATAGAATGAATGTCATGCCATGGGTGTCTGTGTTATGAATCCCACCCATCATCCTTACTATCCCGATGCCATATCCCCCTTGACGGTAAGGCCTCGTCAAGGCGTAACCACAAATACAATATTCCCCTTGATGGAAGAATCATCATCAAGGTATAACAATAAATACAACATCCCCCTTGATGGTAAGGCCTCGTCAAGGCACAATAATACATATGTGAAATGTCCCCATGCTTGTTTATCGGTTGCCCCGATGGAGCATGGACTCCGGTTTCATTTCATCCTTCCCCTGTCCTATGCCTCCCATGCCATGCATGAGATGTAGATGCCATTTGCCATGTAATATATGAAATTCAATAGTAATAAAACCCATCTTAAAACAATTTCAAGATTACCAACTAAATCCAAGGGAAAACATCCCACAATATTTAATCCAAAACCCATCATAAGCATTCACATAATTTCCAAAATAATTTAGAGTAAAACATCACATGATACATAATCCATCACATATCTTAAAGACAACCACATGATTTCCAAAATAGATTAAAGAAAACATCACCCAAATCCATGGCTTACAAAAAGGTAGGAATCCTACCGAATACCGACCCGCGTCCCTTTACGTTTTCCGTTCGATAAACCCAGTCGCCGATCGCGCACTGCCTGCGATGTCCAGTACCTTATTACACATTTATCATTAGTCCATGTTTTAACCATTTCTAAGCCCATATGAAAAAAAACCGGTCACTATTTAGGTTTTGTGGGTCCCATATCATCTATTAAACCTTTTACTCCCATAAGTCTTAAAATTCAGTCACCCTAGGCTTTATCAATCACTTATAAGGTTATTACATTAGCTCCCCTAAGTCCATGATCAATTTCCATGGAATTCTTGAATTTGGCCACTAATTACGGTTTTGCCACTACCCTTTTTTTTCATGCTTAATCACTCATTTATCCATGCATGATTAAGTCCATAATTGATCATAAACTTAGATCCCCAACTTAGGTCCATTAATTACCCATTGACCCATGTCACAAAGCCATTAAAATTAACCATTTTATTAACCTACCCCTCATTCATTTAAACCCATACAAAATCCCACACTTAACCCTTTAGATGGGTAATGAATCATGGCTTCAAAATACCTCATTCATCAACTCTTCCCATGGGATTTAGCTCATACATTTAAACTACAATGAATCCATTACCCATTCATACTCTTTTGAGACCATGAACATCACTCATCCTCCAATTTAACCCACCAAAATGGATCACAATTGGGCCATGGGTTCGGCCATACACCACGGCCGAACCCATGGTGTCCTTTCCCCATTTTTCTTGGGTCCCATTGTTACACATTTGGGTTTATCACAAATCCCTCCATGAAGGGTTTAATTCATACACTTAAAACCATCATCCTTAGCTACATTAGAGTCCATTACAAATATCAATGCTAAAACCATTTTCGGGTCCATCAACACCACCAACATTCCCATTTACTTTCCATTATTCACAACCCTTCATTCCACCATTTGATCACCATAGGGTTCGGCCATACACCATGGCCGAACCCATGGCTCAAGGTTCACTTCCTCCATGCATTTCAATGCCATAAACCCCTTTGCATTTTCATCATAAAACCATTTTACAACTTACTCCCATTCATTCATCTACAACCCTAATTTTCATTAGATAAGACCCTCATTGTCTTCCATCTTTTTGAAACCCTAATTATTTAAATCCAATACCAAATCACCCACCATGGGGTTCGGCCATACCACATGGCCGAACCCTATGGCCCATAATTTTCTTCCAATCATCCAATTCTATGCTTAATTTCATAAATTACCCAATGCACATAATCCAAGTATTTATTTCTTTTCCCTAACCCTAATTTTTCCACTTAGGGTTTTTGCCCACTTTTCCATTCATTCCATTTGATGGATTTAAAATCCATAGCATAAATTTACTTGACTACCATTAAATTCACAAAATAAAACCCAAATCTTAAACCCTAAAATCCAAAATTTCTTGTTTAAGAAATATTCACTATCCGACGTCTCCTCCGATTTTCCGCCGCTCCCGTCGGTCTCCGTAGCCTCCTCTCTCCTTCCTTTTAATCTTTGGTAGGTTAAGATTTTTGATCAAGGGTGGCAATCCCCAACCCTAGAATCAGCCAAGGTAAGTTTTGTGTGAGAGAGGGAGAGGGGAAAATTATGAGAGAGAAGATGATAACCCTTTACCTTAGAGTGATTTCTCTCAAAATTCCACTTCTTTCTTCTCTCCTTCTCTTCTCTTTTCCTTAATTCTCTTTCTCTCCTTCACTTGGATGTAGGGGACGACCATGGGAGAATGAAAATGGAGAGAGTAGAATGAAAAGAGAATAAGAAATGGTAAAGAAAAAATGGACTTAACTTAACTTGTTTTACCATTTATTACTCCACCAACCCTAAGATATTTTCTTAGATATTTTTAAATATCTCTTATTTGCTTTATGGTGGTGGTTATCTAAACCACCACCATGCCCAACGTGTTTAACATTTTGAGGTGGGGTAGCTTGGTCTCCATTTGACCAATCTAACCCTATTTAGCCACCAAAATTAATTTAAGTATTTAATGAAGTTGGTAATTAACTTAGGTTAATTTATTTTATTTAACCTAATTCCCATTATTCCACCCATGGTTGACCAAGTCAACCATGGTGGCCGGCCCCACCAATCATTGGCCCACACACCACCTCACTTGATGAGGTGGAGGTGGGTCCCACTTGGCCACACCACCTTGGTTTAATTTTTAACTTAACTTAGGTGATTTAATTTCATTGAATACCCTCTAAATGGATCACCATTGGGCCCATGGCCCAATTACATTTCCATCTAACCCATTTACCTTAGAGCTCAACTACTTTGACCCATCGGGTCCCAAATGGCTATGTGACCCAATTTGACCATTCTTGACCCATTTAACCCTCATTGCCCCTTTAAATGAATTTAAATCAACTCCATAGTCCATTGGGCCATACTTGGGCCTTTGTCCAAATTTTTTGGCCCATTTACTCTTTACTTCACCAATTTTCCAATTTCCATCACTAAAATAACTTCTATCCACATTTTTTTATTAATTTAAAAATTCCGGGCCCTTACACTAGCCCTACTAGGAGTCCTACTGGGCGCGTTGACTAACGCCCTACTTCTACCCTAGCTGATGACGCAAGGGATGGCGGAAGCGGTGGACATGACAGGAGCCAAGCTTAGGAGCTTGGAAGCGCAGTCTTAGTTTATTTACGTTTACACTTTGGAGATGTAATTTTAAAGTAACTTAGCTTGTCGGGTTGTATAAATTTACATTTCTTGCGATGGTTTGGACGTTACTTATGGACAATTACATTTGGTGATATAAATATGATCATAGGGGTATTTTGGTAATTTAATGTTGTATCTTCCCTTCTATCTAAAAACCGGTAGGATAGACTCTATTATCATGTTCCACAATGATTATAATCCACGAGCTTACTTCCTACGCGTGAACCATTCTCGTGGACTTCGTTCCGCGCACGCGTAGGGTTGGCCAGTTAAGGGTCGGGCTTTAGAAGCTCGGACTTAACTCGAGTCGTGGCGTCCGTGCCCTCTCTCACTCTTCTATTTCAAAAAAAAAAATAGGCTCTGATTTTCAGAAAGCGGGTGAAAAAGGGGCGGGCGTTACAGTTTTATATGTTTTAATGAGACACAAATTATATGTTAAAGAGATTCAAATCATGGACCAAAGGGTTCGGCCACTTAGGATGGCCGAACCCCATGAAATGATATGATAATTATATGGTAATTTTTTATGTGTTTTGAGAGATAAAAACCATACAATATTATGGGGTTTTTATGTGATGTAAATGGAGATAAGGTTACTGTTTTGGGTCGGCCATGGGATGGCTGAACCATATGGTTATTATGGCTAAAAGTATTGAGCCTACGTTATGTACATATGATGGAATCATTGAACCAAGGGAACCATTGGGTTCCGCCATGTGTATGGCCGAACCCCATGGACAATTGAATGGGTATTTGGATTCAAGTATATGGGTAGAAATTATTATTGGTTTTGTAATATTTTCAAAAGGTCTAAAAATATGATTAAATGGTGAAGTATGAGGAATGGATAAAAGAACCAATGATGATCTATTGGGTTCGGCCATGAGTATGGCCAAACCCCATAGAAAGAGGTATATGTCATGATTGGGGGTTTGAAGGATTGAAATGAGACCTAATTTGGATTGGTCAGGTTCGGCCAAGTAATATGGCCGAACCCCACTAAGGTGGTTTTTATGGAACTTGGTTTTAATATGGTTTAAGTCTAGTGGCAAAGTTGTAAATACAGGTAATAATGCAAATATGGATAGAAAAAGATTAAAGGACTTAAAAGAGGAGTCAAACCAAAGTGGTATAGTTCGGCCATGTTGTATGGCCGAACCCTACCAAGGTATGTTTGTAATATGAGATGTTTTTAATGAGGATTAAAAAAAAAAAGAGATCAAATTAAAGTGGGTGAGGTTCGGCCATGGGTATGGTCGAACCCCACAAGATGGTTTATGGGATCTAGACTTGATTAGAAATCAAGAAGATATGTTATTAACTTGCTGTTGTATAAACAAGGTAACGGGATTTGAACGGCACGCAAATCTTGATCGGTTGAAGCTTAAAAGGAACGGACACTTAAGCAAAGTTTCCGTAGGTTTCCTACCTACTTGTAACCACTTTTATAATTGGTTTTATCATGGTTTTTATGAGTTATATTGTTATTGTTTTAAGTTTCAAATTGGTTTTGAATGATGAGATATATATTTACAAATGACATATATATACATTGACATCTCATGCATGGCATGGGGTGATGATTATGGAATAACTTAATGATGAGAGTCCTATCCAAAGGAAATGAGGAGTACTCTGGTTTACCTTGACAGGAGAGTTCTATTCAGAGGAAATGTGGAGTACTCTGGATTACCTTGACATGAGAGTTCCATTCAGAGGAAATGTGGAGTTCTCTGGATTACCTTGACCTGAGAGTTCTATTCAAAGGAAATGTGGAGTACTCTGGATTACCTTGACGTGAGAATCCCGTCAAGTGATAGTTATGTATACTTGTGATGGGTGGGACTCATTGCATTTGCATTTACATACATAGCATTGATTTCAGATGTTTTTAATGATCATATATTATGATATATGCATGTTATATACTAACCATGTGGTAGCCCTGATCGGAAAACCTACTGGGTGCGTTGATCTAACGCCCTAATTCTATCCTTAGAGGATGATACAGGAAAAGGAAAGGGAAATGGAAAGGTTGAGGATCGCGAAGGAAGCCAAGCATAGGAGCTTGGGTGTTGGAATGGATTATTATTATTTATTGTTATTTGGACAAACTTCATGGATATGTATTAATGTAGATAACTGCTATGGTTTGAATGAAAGTTTAGTTTTAAGTAATTATGACTTGTACTTTGCTATCTGAGAATGGAGCAGTCTGAGGATTGATTATAATTCCGCATATTTGACTTATTTCGTAGTCAGTTTATATTATTCCTCAAGATTTACTTAGTTCCATGTGTAGATCAGCTTTCATGGTCTTAGTCCATGCACACATGGGTGGCTAGTTAAGGGTCGGACTTGGGTAGTCGGGACTTAGCTCGCGTCGTGACGCTCCCCGCTCTCTTCCACTTGTTTATTTATAAAAAAAAAAAATAGACTCTGATTTTTTGAAAGGTTGGAAAAGGGCGGGGCGTTACAACTGGAACCCCTCAATTGATCGAATAAGTCATCGATTCGAGGTAAAGGGCACTTGTTCTGGACCGTTAGCTGATTCAGCTTCCGGTAATCCACACACATTCGGAGTGAACCATCCTTCTTCTTTACAAACAACACTGGAGCTCCCCAAGACGATGTGTTGTTTCGGATGCAACCCAGCCTGAGCAGTTCATCAATCTGCTTATTTAATTCTGACATCTCTGCTGGTGTCATTCGATAGTGTGGTAAAGACACTGGTGAAGTACCAGGATACAGCTTGATTTCAAAGTTGATCTCCCTCATAGGCGGTAAACCAGGGAGTTCCTTTGGAAAAATATCTACAAATTCTTTCACAATTGCCGGAAGTTCAGTGATTGGTGCCTTGTTTATTATGATATTATTCAATACCAAATAGTTCAACCCATCTTGTAGTCTGCTCTGCTTATCTGCATGAACCACATGTTGCTTTCCCTCGGGTGACCAAAATGTCACTCTTCGGTGATAACAATCAATGTTGGCCTGGAATTTAGCCAACCAGTCCATGCCGAAGATTATATCATACTCAGTCATGTCGAGTACCAGATAATTGAACTCAAATCTGAGTCCAGCGAGTTCAGTATTAACTGCCGTGTATATAAGTCCCAATGCCGAGTCTCCGACAGGGGACACAATTGTGAGTGTTGTGGCTAATTTTTGAACTAAGGTACCGGTAGCAGTTATAAATGATGCAGCTATGAAGGAGTGTGAAGCTCCAGAATCAAATAGTGCATATGCATAAGAACTACTCACTACCGCCATACCTTGAATTACTGAATGATCCTCATGCGCTGGAGGTACTAAAGAAAACAATCGTCTAGCTCCAGTAGGGTTAGGCACCCGTCTTGCCTGGTTATACGTCCTGCCTCCCTAGGAGTTAACTAGTCTGGCCGGTGGACGGAATGATCCCCTTGAATATGAAAGCTTGTTGAGCTTTGGGCAGTCTTTCTTAAAGTGACCTGGCTGATCACAGTGGAAACAGCTGTTCACTCCTCTAGAAGCCTGAGTGATTGCTACAGATTGAGAGGGCTGGTTGGGGCGAAAGCCCCCAGTAGATCCAACAGATGGTGAGGGTCTGCTAAAGTTCGGTCTGAACTTCTTGTTAGGCTGATACGTGCCCCTCCCACTCTGTGCTCGACGGTTGTCAACTCGTGTGAACTTAGCCAATTCCTGCTCAACAATGGTGGCTTTGCTGACCACTTCCCGAGCGTAGATGCTTTGAACACGGTCACTCTGGCCTTAATGTTTGGCCGCAACCCACGTTCAAACTTACGAGCCCGCCGGTACTCCGTATCCACTATGTAGAACGCATAGATTGATAGACTGAGGAATTCCTGGTGGTACTCAGCTACTGTCATCGAGCCTTGCACTAATGACATAAAGGCTTGGATCTGGCGTTCCTTTTCTTCTTCCGGGAATAATGATCTAGAAACGTCGCTGAGAATTGCTCCCAGGTCATACCAGTCCTTTCCCTTTCTGGCACAAGTGCCTGTTGTTTCTCCACTACTTCCCACCACTTACTAGCATCATCTGTCAGCTGTGATGTAGCCAATAGAATCTTGTGGGCATGACTCTTGATATTCAGCAAAGTCAATATTTGGGAGATTTTCTTCAACCAGTTCTCCGCTCCAACAGGCCCTTCTCTCCCCTTGAAGTAAGGAGGGCGTTGTTGTTGAAAGTCTTTGACCATGTTCCGGTCATTAGCCTCACTCGTGCTTCCACCTCCATTCATATGTTGTGGAGGACAGAAGTAACTACTGCTTGTACCAAGCTCTGTAGTTCATGCGGCACATGTGGTATAGTTACGTTGTTGTTGTTGTTCCTTTCTTCCTCCTGTCGAAATGAATATTCACTATCCTCCTCATCTCGCCGAGAATACCGATCGTCTTTCTCATTGTACAATTTTTCTTTATCATGTACTGATTTCTCCTTATCATGTACTGATGGTTCCTTGTCATGTACGGATTGCTCCTTCTCATGTTGTGTTACCTTCTTCTCATGTACAACTTTCTCTTTCCCTTAATCGTCTTGTCGAGTCTTTCTTTTTGGAGCCATTTCGCCAGAGCCAATTTGTAATACTTTCTCCTTCCCTTTTTGATTCTGTAAGCTCTTTCTCGTTGGAGCCATTTTTTTTTCCTAATTCGTGGAAACATTATTGGCTTAGTTTTCTTCGCAACATACATTAAATGCTATAAATCCTCATAGAATCATAAAATTGCATATTTTATATATATTCATATTTCATCTTTGTACAAGGGTTGGTAGGGTTAAAACAAACCCTATAAAGAACAAAATGCACCCTTACAAAATATTCCCCTTTCCTCTCACTTTTCTTTCTAACTCTTAGCCTAATCTTTCGTGGAAGATCCTACATCATCAGCGAACATAAATTAATTATCAGGGCATGTCATCGACATGTGACCCAGTACTCCACATGTCAAGTAGGGTATTATCCCCGGTCCTCCAATTTAAGGACAATTAGTCCTTGCCTTTCCGTGCCCATGAAGTCCACAAGCCGGGCAAACTACCTCCAGAGGGTGGGGACAATATGTACAGCTGTGCCCATCCTGATTGCACAACTCGTACATATAGTGGGGATCTATCTCCCCAACCGATTCCATTATCAAAGGAATATCTTCCACAGGATCCTTCGGAAAAAGTGCTAGATCCACTTCATCTTCCTCGGGAGGTCCCTCCTGAAAGTCCATGTTAACTTCCATGTTGGAGTTGTTGGAAGCAGACACTAAATCTACGGGATTGCTAGGGGTTCCTCTGTCCCACAACTCCGTATACTCCACGTTACTCGACATATCTGTATCATAACATAGAACTCATAAATAATCAACAGCAATTCTAATAAAACCAATCTTGGTTTTGGGGAATTTTTTATGTATCATATCATGCATTATGTTTGGGGAAATTGCCAAATCTTCACACTTTGTTTTCTTTTGTTTCTGGGGAAATCTCTAAATTCTTGTTGTTTGTTTCTCAATGTGGGAATATCAGGGGAATGCATCCTACTTTGCTATGTTTGATATGTCCAGTTATGATGACTGTACTTTACTTTGCTATCTTTCATTGTCGTTCTCAGATTGATTGTTCAGTCTGAGTCAATCGAAGTAAATTAATCCGGCCCCTAGTCAGCGGACTCCGAAGAGTCGATCAGTTGGGATTCTTATCTGTCAGTGAGACATGAAACCGTCTTAATCTTATTTGGATGATTCAACTCCCGTTTGGCTCTGATACCAACTGTAACGCCCCGCCCTTTCCGAGATTCAGAGTCTAATTTTTTTTTTTAATAATAATATAATAACACCGGAAGAGGGCGGATGACGTCACAACGCGAGTTAAGTTCGGACTTCCAATGTCCGACCCTTAACTGGCCACCCATGTGTGCATGGACTAAACCGTGAATAACAATCCACACATGGAACTAATCAAGTCATGTGGAATAAAACTAGACCAATTGCAGAATTAAACTGAATAGATAGCAAGTAAAGTCTCCCATTAAAACTGCTTAAACCAAGCATCCAATATCAAACCATAAACAAACCATAGCAAAGTTACTAGTTATTACATATCCATAAAATGTAATTCAAATGACAGTAAAATAGAAGTTCATTCCAACACTCAAGCTCTTAAGCTTGGCTCCCCTCCTGGTCCTCGACCTTCTCTTTCCCTTTTCCTTTTCCTGCATTATCCTCTAAGGATAGAATTAGGGCGTTAGATCAACGCGCCCAGTAAGTTTTCCGATCAAGGCTACCACATGGTTAGTATATAAAACATGCATATATCATAGTATATGACCAACAAAACATCTGAAATCAATGCTTTGTATGTAAGTGCAAATGTAATGAGTCCCATCCATCACAAGTATACATAGCTATCACTTGATGGGATTCTCACGTCAAGGTAATCCAGAGTACTCCACATTTCCTCTGAATAGAACTCTCATGTCTAGGTAATCCAGAATACTCCTCATTTCCTCTGGATAGGACTCTCATCATTAAGTTGTTCCATAATCATCACCCCATGCCATGCATAAGATGTCAATGTATATATATGTCATTTGTAAATATATATCTCATCATTCAAAACCAATTTGAAACATAATAACAATAACAACATATCTCATAAAAACATGATAAAACCAAATATAACAGTGGTTACAAGTAGGTAGGAAACCTACTGAAACTTTGCTTAAGTGTCCGTTCCTTTTTAAGCTTCACCCGATCACGACTCGCACGCCGTTCAACTTCTGTTTCCTTGTTTATACAACAGCAAGTTAATACTTAATCTTCTTGATTTCTAATCAAGTTTAGATCCCATAAACCATCTTGTGGGGTTCGGCCATACTCATGGCCGAACCTCACCCACTATAATTTGATCTCTATTTTTTATTTAATCCTCATTAAAACATCTCATTTTACAAACATACCTTGGTAGGGTTCGGCCATACAACATGGCCGAACCATACCACATTGGTTTGACCCCTCTTTCAAGTCCTTTAATTCTTCTCTATTCATTTTTTGCATTATTACCTGTATTTACAGCTTTTCCACTAGAACCAAGTTCCATAAAAACCACCTTAGTGGGGTTCGGCCATATTACTTGGCCAAACCGCACCAATCCAAATTAGGTCTCAATCCTTCAAACCCCCAATCATGACATATACCTCTTTCTATGGGGTTCGGTCATACTCATGGCCGACCCCAATGGATCATCCTTGGTTCTTTTATCCATTCCTCATACTTCACCATTTAATCATATTTTTAGACCTTTTGAAAATATTACAAAGCCAACAATAATTTCTACCCATATACTTGAATCCAAATACCCATTCAATTGTCCATGGGGTTCGGCCATACACATGGCCGAACCCAATGGTTCCCTTGGTTCAATTATTCCATCATATGTACATAACTTAGGCTCAATGCTTTTAGCCATAATAACCATATGGTTCAGCCATCCCATGGCCGACCCAAAACAGTAACCATACCTCCATTTAAATCACATAAAAGCCCCATAATAGTGTATGGTTTTTATCTCTAAAAAACCATCACAAATTACCATATAATTATCATATCATTTCATGGGGTTCGGCCATCCCTATTGGCCGAACCCTTTGGCCCATGATTTGAATCTCTTTAACATATAATTTGTGTCTCATTAAAACATATAAAACTCCATAGTATTGCATCGTTTTTAGTTTTCAAAAACCATCAAATACCCAACTAACTTCATGGGGTTCGGCCATCCAAAATGGCCGAACCCAATGGTCCATTTTTTATCATTTTAAACCACCTTTACCCAAGGTTTAAACCCTTGATGAACCCGACCATTCCATGGCCAAATCATGACATTCAAATCCGTGATTTAAAACCCTCTCTACTTGCATCTTAGGTCCAATTAAAACATCTAAAACTGTCCATCATTTTGCATGGTTTTTAACTTACAAAAACCATCAACATAACCATATTATTTCATGGGGTTCGGCCATCCAAAGTTGCCGAACCCTATGGTCCATGTTTTCTATCTTTTAAACATCATTATTCATACTCTAAACCCTTGGTAGATTCGGCCATCCCATGGTCAAATCATGTTCCATTTAACCAATTTTATTAAACAAAATTCTATGGAGTACTTACAAATTTTCTAAGCCTCTCCTCTTGCCTTTGATCCTTGCTTTCTTCCCTCTTGCTTCCTTCCTTCTTTGTTCCTTAGTCTCTAGCCGAATATGTGCTTGATCAATGGTGAAAATACCAAGAGCTGGTTCGGCCAAGGGGGTATGTTCTTGAGAGAGAGAGAGAGAGAGAGAGAGATGAGAATTCAAAGGTCTTTGCAATGGAGGATTCGGCCAAAGGATATGGTGTTTTGTTTTTGTTAAACAACCCTTGGACCCTTCATTAGTCCTCATCATCCTTGATCAAACCAAGGAGACATTTGGTGCCAACCAAGGCCCCCCTTGGCACTCCCAACATTGGAGCTTTGGGTTTCCATATGAGATGGAAACCCTCCAAATTCCCCATGAGATTTTTATCTCATTTCATTAACCTTATGCATGGGAAACACTCCATGCCATCAACGTGTTTGTTGGTGTTTGAGACCAAGACAACTCCTTCATCTCCTGACTCAATGTAAATACAATGACCCTTTGGTTTCCAACTCAACTCACCCAACTCATTAGCCCAACTCACCACACTTAATGCCATTCATTTAATGCACTTGAGTCAACTCCATTATTTGATTTAATTCCAACTCACTTCAGTCCCAACTCAACCTGATTTAACTCATATTTGAGCTCACTTGAGGGTCCACGCGGTCAACCATGGTCCACATGGTCAACTCGACCCATTGGGTCCCCATTTAGCCCATGGATCCAATTTGACGCCATGACCCATTTATGGGTGGTTTACCCATTTAAATGTGATTTTCATATTTGCATCAAGCCTACCCATTTATGCTCCATTTAATTTCAAATCAATTCAGCTTAACCATAATAAAATTGAG
Organism: Chimonanthus salicifolius; assembly: GCA_013350335.1. Classification (NCBI taxonomy): domain Eukaryota; kingdom Viridiplantae; phylum Streptophyta; class Magnoliopsida; order Laurales; family Calycanthaceae; genus Chimonanthus; species Chimonanthus salicifolius. The sequence continues at coordinate 27,325,476 of CM023536.1, forward strand.
CTTACCCAATGGTCAAATAAGTCCACCATGACCCATTGGGTCCCAATTGTGTCCTTTGACCCAATTAACCATTTTGACCTAATTTGATGTACATTACCCCTTTACTTAAACTTGATCCTTATAATATGTTCATAGGGTCTTAATTTGAACAATGGGCCCCACCATTTTCTCATTTACAATCACATCTATTAAATTGACCATTCCAGTGGCATTTTCGTAAATATTTATATCATTTGAGAAATTGGGGTGTTACATAACATGGAAGTCCTCACAACCACCAAGCTTATCTCATCATCAATATATATGCACATAAACAAAACCTCCCATACATGCACATAGTATCATGATCACGTATGACAACACAAACATGTTCTGACATGACATCAATATCAACATACATTATCATGCGGTTAACGACACATAACGATACTTAGGCTCATACTTCTATATCCAACATACGATTACATTTACATTTTATGCATAAGCACGCAATAAGTCACAACCTCTTCCAACTTTCGTATCCACATCCATCATAATATCATACATGTGTTATGATTAATCACAAACATATTTTCAACAACCCTCAAGCATCAATAGTCATTCATTCAATCAAATTTTTCCATTATTCACATACAATTAATATGGGTGAACCCGAACGGATTCCTTGCCACAGGTTCATTTCAATGGTTCCCTTACCGAGTGCCTTAATAAACGAAAGGGTCTCATCCAGGGTCACTCACTGCCCAAGGTTATAGGTTAAGAATTGAAATGCATGCTAAAACAGTGATAAGTCCCATCACCGCGTGTGTGGAGTCAAAAGTCCAAAGCGAGCAAGCGACTTATTTGGGTTGAAGGGAGTTCAATCTGTAGAGACATGGAAGAACGAATAAGTAATTAAGACAAAATAGGTCAAGAAAAGAGGCCGAGAGAAAACGGGCCTAAAACTGGGCCGGGCCCAAAACGGGCCAAACTGGGCTGGGTCTAAAACGGGCCGGGCTTGGAAAAGGGCTTTGAAAAAGGGCCGGATCTAGAAACTGGGCCGAGGTGGATTGGCCCGAAAATGTGGGCCTGCCAGACATGGGCCGAACCGAGTTTGGGCCTGGTTAGGATGGATTGGGCCTGGTTCGGGTTGGGCCAAACTGGGTCGGGTCGGGCCGGACCAAGTCTAGGTCGGGTCGGGTCGGGTCTGAGCCGAGTGGCTGAGTTGCCACTCCAGTCCAAGGGCCGGGTTGACTCAGAACCAACTCAACTGAGTCGACTCGGCACTGGGCCGAGCAACTCAGTCACTGATGAGTCGGGGGGGGGGAAAACCAGAGAAATCCAAGAAAGGGGGAAAAGAGGGAATGAAAGGAAATCGGGGAAATACTAAGACGATGAAGAAGGGAAAACCATGAAAATCCAGCAAGGGAAGGAAATCTGAGAAAGAAAAAAAAGAAAAGAAGGGGAAACCGGAAGAAATCCCGAAAAAAAAAATTCGAAGAGAAGGAGAAGAGAAAATTTGGGGAAAAATGGAAATAGCCCGGTCGAAGGTAAAGAAGAGAGAAAGAAGGAAACCGAGAGAGAGAGGGCTGCCGTTGGGGAGCGGCGGCACTGTAGACGGCTATAGTGTCGCAAAGAAAAAGAGAAGTTTAAAAGGGGTAGGGTTTAGGGTTTTGCCTCTTTTTTTTTCAAATGAAAAGAAAAACTCAAAGAAGGAATCCGAAATATCTCGGGCGAGAAAACGTGTGACTTTTAAACAAGTTTTCATGACAATTATGCAATAATCATAAAATTACCAAAATGCCCTTCGAGTTCCCGAATTCAAAAACAGGTAAAATGGGCCCACCATGGAGCCCACACTCTCTTCATTGTTACCAAGGTCCCTAAAACAACTCAGAGATTCGGAAATCTCTTCGAAAATTAGAAAAATTCGGGACGGGTCATTACACTAAGTGCATCAGCAACCTTATTTACCTTGCCCGAATGATAGTGAAGAGCGAAGTCATAATCTTGGAGGTACTTTATCCATCTTCTCTGTCTAACATTAAAGTCCTTCTGATCAAACAAGTATTTCAGACTCTTATGGCCAGAGTATACTTCAAATCTTTCTCCGTAGAGATAGTGTCGCCAACGTTTAAGAGTGAATACCACTTTTGCCAATTCAAGATCATGTATGGGGTAATTCCGCTCGTGGATTTTCAATTGTCGAGAACCGTAAGTCACTACATGTGGACCTTGGGTAAGGGAACACCCAAGTCCTTCACCTGACGCATCACAGTATACTTCATACCCTTTACCTCACTCTGGGAGGATTAAGATAGAAGTTGTTATGAATCTTACTTCCAGCTTTTCAAATCTTCTGTTGCACGGATCTGTCCATTCGAATTTGACTCCTTTTTTAGTCAATCGAGTGAGTGGGGCTGCAATTTTGGAGAAATCTTGAATGAACTTAAGGTAATATCCTGCCAACCCAAGGAAACTTCGAATTTCTGTAACATTCTTTGGAGCTTTCCAATCTCTTACTGCCGCTACCTTTGTTGGGTCCACTGTTATCCCTTCTGCTGTCAAAACATGTCCCAAAAAGTTTACTTCGGGCAACCAAAATTCACACTTGTTTCTCAGTGTGTTCAATACAATTCACAAGTGTTCAGCATGTTCTTCGTCACTTGTGGAATAAATGAGAATCATCAATGAAGACAATTACAAATTTATCCAGATGTGTCCAGAAGATCTGATTCATCAAATCCATGAACACTGCCGATGCATTTGTCAGTCCAAAAGGCATTACCACATACTCGTACAGTCCATATCAAGTTTGAAGGTTGTTTTCTCTATATCCTCGTACTTGACTCTGATATGATGATAGCCTGACATGAGATCTATCTTAGAGAAGTGAGTGGATCCTCTCAGTTGATCAAACAAGTCGTCAATCCGGGGTAGAGGATATTTATTCTTGATGGTGAGTTGGTTTAATTTTCTATAATCTACGCACATTCGTAGAGAGTCATCTTTCTTTTTGACAAATAGTGCTAGCGCTCCCCACGATGAAGTGTTGTGCCAGATAAATCCCAGTTTAAGTAAACCATCAATTTGGCACTGTTCTAAAGTCCAGAACAGAGGGTCAGCTACATGTGTAGATATATTAGGAGGGCACGTGGTGCAGTTGCAAACTAGCGACTATCCACCTGTGGGTGTTTCCAGATTGAATTAAGACAGAACAGAGTGACAACAAGTGGGGTTGTTAAGAGAGCACAAGTAACGACCCATCCCGCTAGCATGATATTGTCCGCTTTGGGCCTCACACACGGCCAACACTGCTTTCAATTGGCTAGCCAACCCAATATTGCTCTAAAAAAGCCTCGTGCTAGAAAGAAGGAAGGCTATCACTTATATACCAGGAAATTTCCAATGCAACTAGCAATGTGGAACTTTTTTTTTCCATAGGCACGAGGTATTACAATCTACCCCCTTAAAATCAGAGTCGTCCCCAGCTCTTCACACACAACAACCAAGCCCACACTCTCAGGCAGAGAGTTGAACCATTCTCTGATACCATTTGTAACGACCCGTCCTGCTAGCATGCTTTAGGCCTTGCACACGGCCTGCACAGCTTTCAATTGGAGGCCCAACCCACTGTTGCTCACAAAAGGCCTCATGCTAGAAAGATGGAAGGCTATCACTTATATACCAAGGAATTTCCAATGCAACTAGCAATGTGGGACTTTTTTTTTCTCCATAGGCACGGGGTATTACAATATACCCCCTTAAAATTAAAGTCGTCCCCGGCTTTGTACACACAACAACCAAACCCACACCCTTAGGCAGAGAGTTGCATTGGAAATTCCCTGGTATATAAGTAGTAGCCTTCCCTCTTTCTAGCACGAGGCCTTTTGGGAGCAACAGTAGGTTGACTCGCCAATTGAAAGTCGTGCAGGCCGTGTGTGAGGCCCAAAGCGGACAATATCATGCTAGCAGGAAGGGTCGTTACAACATAGTGGTGTGAAAATTCTGAGAAGCCAAAGGGAGGAAAAACAGATTGTGATGTGCTAATCTACCAAGTGAGTACAAGAATTGCAACTGCAAGTGGAGCAAAGTTGAGAGCGGCCATGTGCAGAGAGGTGCAGTACAGGATCATGTCTCAAATTATCTCCTAGAATTAATGGAATTCTCGCCAAGGTGGAGATTGTTGAGGGCAGTGGCTCAAATTCCACCGTGTCCTAACAATTAGGAATTTCACATGGCATACAAGAGATATGCATGAAGGAAAATTAAGAAGTATGGCATGTAGATTATGTATGTCTTGTATGCATGAAGGAAAATTAGGAAGGATGGCATGTATTATCTCTCACATACAGGATATATATCTTGAGAGAAAAGATAGGATCTACACGACATTGAAGAGAAAATTAGCCATGGGTAGAGACGTATCTAATGTGACACGGCATAGAGAAGATTGCCAACGTGTATGAGTCTAGATAGAGGGACTTCTATATATGTAGCTGTGGGCTTCATGGAAGCCTTGCCTTGTGCCGCATGTGAAGAGGGCCACATATGGCCGCCTGCAAGAGAGCGTGAAACTCGAAGGAGACATCAAGAGAGGGAAGCAAAAGGACGGCCTTTGGCCTTGGGCCTCTAATGGCCGCATACATGGAGGTATGCATGGTGGCACACTCATGCTAGAGGTGTGCATGGGTGTCTGAATGGTGTCGACAGAGAAGCGCACAGGAGAGCGAGACAAAAGAGGGGTTCTTCTGGCTATGAGAGTGGTAAGATGAAATGGGTGTACAAAGAGCTCGGGACTTTGGGTTTTGACTGTAACCCGGGGGAGTTATTTATCTTGTACATGTATTCTTTCTCTCTTATATAGTGAAGATTTATGTCGCTCCGTAGACGTAGGTCAGGTGGGCCGAACCACGTAAAATATTGTGTCTTGTACTATGATTTTATTCCTTTAGTTATTTCTTTATTTTCGTTAAAATTCCTAACAGTTATTTCTATTTCTATTTTTAACATATGGATTGTTATGATTAATTAATAAATTTTCTTTACTTGGTTCCCCAACTTCTGAATCATAAAATACTACCAATTTGATAGAAGTTGTAAAAAAAAAACCTTCTTCTGAGAATGAAACTCTTTTCTATATATAAATCCATTCGCGGTTCAGTTATGATTGCACCAGAATGACGACAAAAGAAAGAAAATGCAGCTTTCTTCCACATAAGCAAGTACAATTATAAGTTTATTATAGTCTTCAAAGCTAAGTTTGATTAAACTTTTCTGGTTACAAAGTACAAATGAAACCTTAGCCACCGGACATAATCAGTACAACCAAATTCATAAATAATTTAATTAATCCTTAGAGCTGCCATAAAAAATTCATTTAGGTTGTAGCAATTGGGCCCAAATTCACATACGTTTCCATGGTCTTCATGGCTTCGAACCTTGGCTCCTTGGCCAGGAACTTTTGTCCCGCGTAAAGCTTCATGTAGTCCTCAAATACAAACTTGGGATACACCTCCTTCTCCTCTGCCTCTTTTTGAACTAACATGGGCGCCGGAAAGATGACAGCATCGCTCCCAGGGTTGTAGAAGGAAGCGATCGACATGCGGTTCCCATCTGTCTGAGCGACCACACGGTGCATCACACTCTTATATTTACCATTGGTGATCACCTACATAAATGAATATAATTCCATTAGATAATGCATTATAAATAATTTAGAAGCATTTTTTTTAGATAACATAGATATTCCCATCCACATTAAAAGTAAAACTAATTTCACCAGACATGTATAAACCTCAAAATCCACACTTCAGTTAAATCTAAAGAGAGTAGTTCATTAAAATTGAGTGTGAATAGAACTCAAATCTACCCTTTCGTAAAACTAGTATGTTGACACCTTCATTTAAAAGTTATTTTATAATCATCATTGTTGTTTTCTTGCTTAGTGGATCATGGTAGCTATTCGCCCACAGTGGGTTTGTTGTTCTCATCAAGTAGTTCTAGTAGGTGCCTTATTGGATTCCACCGCTGACGACAGCACCATCCCAACTCATTGGCGTGATATAATGGTGTTGGAGGCACGTCCCACTTGTCACTTTATCGCTGATTTGTAGTCTGCCTAAATCCTAATTAACGCAAGGTTTAGTTTGTCTTTATCTAAACTCGTACATCACATATAGTATTAGTTTTCCATTTTCAAGAAAGATCAATTCTTCTTTCCCATCCGATTTTGTAGTAGAATAATCTCCAGCCTTTCTCGTATTGTTGGTTTTCTTCTATTCTTAGTCCCAACTCCCAAGAAGATGGTGAGAGTAGATTTGTTTTGGTTTTGGTCTTATGGCCTTGATTCAGTCTTGATTGGCTTGGGAGGGCTTGCTGCCTGTGAGTATCTTTGATTTTCTAAACTAATTGAAACCCACCCACTTGGAATTATAAAAATTAGCTATCATCGGCCTGGGAATCTATGGATCAAATCTATGTGAAGGTTTATAATAAAGAATTATGAGAATAATAAGAGAGGAAATTGGATTATATTTGTGGTTTTAATAACTATAGCCCATGTATAGAATTTCGAAATGTCAAATGACGATTGCGTCATTGGTTTGAGAAAAAATAAAATGCTCTGACAAGGGGACATCTCCCTGCAGAAGAAGAAATTATTACATGTAAATATCTTCTATCTATTTTGATTGAAATTAAAGTTTTAAAATGTGAAAAATTTAAAATGGGTGAGGAAGGTGTAGTTAGTTCCTCACTCGCATGTCATTACTTCTCTTATTTTAATGAATGAAAGATAGTGCCTCGACTCCACCAAAATGTTGCAACTTGCTCAAGGCTTTTGCAGTGTCTTTTGCAAACTTCTCGTTATACATCATGCCTCACTAATTATTAAATGCTTTTACGTATTGACAAGATAGAAGCAACATGATATATGTATTCTTTTAATGTATAAAAGAGTTCCCCTGTACGAGAAATTAATGGAAAATAGCAAAAGAACATCTGAACTTTAGATATGTAACAGAAGAAAAATGAAAGAGAGGTGTAGCGGAAAGGTGAAGGGAAAGTGATATAGTAGGTGAGGAGAGAGCAGCAGACCTCAAGCTGGTCACCAAGGTTGACGACGATGGAGTGACGCATGGGGGGCACGTCCACCCACTGGCCGTCTTTGAGGAGCTGTAGGCCGCTGACTCGATCGTCCTGGAAGAGCAAGACGATGCCGCCGGCGTCGGTGTGGGCGCGGAGCCCCTTGATCAGCTCCGGGCGCGGGCAGGGTGGGTAGTTGCTTACCTTTGTACCATAGGTGGGTCCCTTGGCCCCACAGAATGCCCGCTTCAGATACCCCTGCTCCAATCCCAGATTCTCGCACAGCAGGTCCAGCAGCTCTTCTGCCAATACTTCCAGCTTCTCCGCAAATTCTTTCATTAGCTTTCTGCACCGCAGCCCAGTTAGCCGGTTAGGTTCCATTAATTTCATCTCATTTCCAGATTCCAATATGTTCCAGATCTAATTACCATTTCTATTTTTATTTTATTTTTGAAAAAAAAAAAAACACTTAGGAATGGAATTTTACATGGGCACGGAAAAGATATTTTAAAAGGGTGTCAACAGCAGGTCCTGTTAGTTTCAAAAGGTCACCTGTAGTCGTCGCTGAGATCTGGGATGTCGGAGATGTTGGAGACAGGGCGGTGACGCAGGTAGAAGGTGCTTTCCCAGTCCATGTCTTTGATGTCGGAGACGGCACCTTCGAGAGCCTTGCTCGCAGTTGACTCCCTAAACCTCTGCTCCATGCATTTCCTGTAGTGTTCCTTCGTCAGTCTCTCCACCTCGTCCATAAACTCCGGCGAGATGCTGTGATTTACGAGCTGCCATGCATCAACATAATGTTAGTATCCCTCACTTGCAATCAATCACACCCACAAAATGTTTGCTCATTCTTAGGGCTGGTTTGGGCGGAATCTAGCTGAAAGGCTTCCATATTGTATCAGATGGTAAGACATACTATAAAATCAAAATAATTGAATATTTGGATAGATAACAATTGACACTATCCAGCCGCCCAAAATTTGACCCATCAAATTTTTCTATCCTTGAATTTTTATTTTTTAAATTAAAATAAAACTACTGAATAAATACAGGACTCAATTCATTCTAACAAATTAATAATAATGAAGATAAATCAAATAGACATTAATTTTGAAATTATCACTGTGGGGATTCGAAGCTAGTCCATCCGGTAGATGCTAGTTTCGCACCCTATGCTAATAGTATACTAGAGAATATGCTTATCATGTTAGTCGAGCAGTAAGTAGAGCAGAGGGAAAGTTTGGTGGTTGGATTTTAGGTACCTCAAAGAAACCCCAGTTCTCACAAGCATCTTTTATGAGCTCCATTGTGGTTGCTCTCTCTTCTCCCTTCAGGTTCTTCATGCTAATGACTGGGAAAAACTCCATTTCTCCTGTGTAAATGGGCCGCTGAGGAAAAGGAAGTAGAAAAGCGTCCTGGTTGGGTACTATTATTATTGTTGATAACTTTGGCAGACACAGAGAGGGAGGGAAGAGAGAGAGAGAGAGAGAGGAAGAAGTTTGTTTATCTTGTTCTTCTGATCCACATTTGGGTGTTCGGATGGCAATTTATAGGCGTTCAGAAAAATTATGGAAAGGAAAGTGGGTAGGGAGACCGTAGACTAAGAGGTGAGAGACGTAAGGAGGAGGAACTTCCCTTTAGAATTGGAATTGGAATTGGAATTGGAATTGAGATGGTGCCCACCAAGTGCGCTATGATCTGAATTAATTCTTCTTTTATTCTTTAATCATTCCTTTTCCCTTTGCTTCACTTGTTGCCGCTCCTCCATCCTGGTCTGGTCTGGTCTGGTCCATGGGTGGAGGAGTGGGGCCACGGCGGCGCCCATTTCGGGTATTTTTCTCTCCTCCCCGCTTTCAAATTTGACTACATGAAAAATGAGGGGAGGCATGTGCTTCATAATTTTTTCGCCTATTTCGGGTATTTTCCTCTCCTCCCCGCTTTCAAATTTGACTACATGAAAAATGAGGGGAGGCATGTGCTTCATAATTTTTTCGCCCAAATAATGGAACGACATGGATTCCGTGTCCGGTCCGTGAGACCTTTTGTGCCCGTTGTCTGTCTTGGCTGCGATGGGCAAGATTCGGATGAAACAGGTTGCACCTCTCGATTTTATTTAAAAAAAAAAAGATTTTCTTAAATATAATATAACTAAAAAATAAATTTCAAAGTGTTAGCACTAAAAAATAATTGAACTTAAAATTCAATTTGTAATCACTTAATTTTAATTGTCGAAGTCATTAAATATTCTTAATTCAAGTATACTTTTGTGTCTTTGACTGTTTATATGAAATAGATAGAAATTGAATTTTGATATGAAATTTAGTTGCATAGTAGTTCTTCAAGTGTATTTCAATTCATGGGGTTAATTTTTCATGCATGTGATAAAAATTTGAGGATGAAATGGACTCAATGTGCCTGCGTGTTTTAGACATTTAATTTTAAATAAAATGAAAATTTAAGTATATTTGTTACATATTTTTGAATTTTTTTGTCTAGTTCAATATATATTTAGTTTTTATTATTATGAAATTTAATTCTTGTTAATTACTATTTAATACTAACACTATTACAAAACGATATTACAAAAATAAATTGTTATTTAATTATAATTTAATTGTATATAAATTAGTGTAAAATTATGAAAATAATTGCTTTAATTATATTTATAAATTTGTATTATTATCTTTATATTTAAATTTTTATATTATATATTGAAAATAGGATATCGAAATGGCCGAAAACGCTAAAACATTTTGTTACGAAAATAAAATCAAAGAAATTCATGAATAGACTTGACAATTATCTTCCAATTGGTTCCTTGTTTGAGAAAAGGCATACGACTGTGTGGACTGGTCCTTCGTAGGGTATTTGTTTGAGAGGATGGGCTTCAGGAGTAAATGGAGGCGATGGATGAAGGCTTGCGTGGAGGATACAAAATACTCTATTTTGGTCAATGGCTCACCCACCTCACTAATCGAAGCTAATAGAGGCTTGAGACAAGGGGATCCACTTTCGCCCTTCATCTTTACAATGGTTGGAGAAAGTCTAAATAGATTAGTGTTGAAAGCTAGGGACATGGGTATAGTCAAAGGTTTTGAGGTTTGCCATAGTGGTCTAGTTTTGACCCACCTATAATTTGCTGATGATACTCTTTTCTTCTGCGATCATAACAAAGAGGAGGTGTTAGAATTTCGAGCGATTTTGAGATGCTTTGAATTGGTTTCTGGACTTTGGATTAACTTAGGTAAGAACACCTTAATAGGAGTGGGATTGGATGGTTCGGAGGTCAGAGAATGGGCTAATGCAGTGGGCTGTGGTGAGGGTAAGTTGCCCTTCATGTATCTTGGGCTTCCGGTGGGGGGAAACTCTAGACTCAAGAAGTTTTGGTCTCCAGTCATAGAAAAAATAGAAAAAAGATTGATGGGGTGGAATAAGAAATACCTTTCATTGGGGGGGGGGGGTAGAATGACTCTTATTAAATCAGTGTTAGTCAATATCCCCACTTATTTCCTATCCCTTTTCAAAATTCCTAAAGGGGTGGCCAATACAGTGGAAAAACTGTTCCGAAGATTTCTTTAGGGGGATAAGGAAGAAAAAAGGAAAGTTCACCTAATTGGCCGGACAGAAGTTACAATGCCTAAGGCCAAAGGTGGATTGGATATGGTTCCCATTTGGTTAAGGAATGAAGCTTTGCTTTGTAAGTGGGTTGGCATTTTGGCAAGGAAGTGAATGCATTGTGGGTAAGATTTTTAAAAGCAAAGTATGGAACATCAAATGTCAATGAGTGGAGTTTAGGGGAAGAAGTAGAAAAATCGGGGTCACAAACTCTTAAAGCGTGGTGGAGGATTTGTCAGGGTAACTCAGAAGTGGGGGATCTATTCAGAAAACATTTGCGCCTCTTAGTTGGCAAAGACAATCGAACATTTTTTTGGGAAGATGTGTGGTTAGGGGATATGCCCTTGAAGGAGAGTTTCCCGAGATTATTTAGGGCCTCTAGGAATAGGCACGCTTTAGTGGGAGATTTGTTTGATCAAGGGGGGTCATGGCTTTTTTATTTTAGGAGAAATCTTAGAGGTTTTGAGATTGATAGCCTGAATGAGCTTAAAATGTTGCTCAAAGATTTTCTGATGGATTTAGATTGTGAAGATGTGCTTGTTTGGACGGGAGATTCTTCTGGTCTCTTCTCAGTTAAATCCTTAATTGAAGCAATTCCCCGAGGTTTGACCAATTTGACAGTTCCTAAGGCTATTTTATGGAAATCCCCGGTGCCCCCAAAGTCCAAATGTTTTTCTAGTGTTGCATGAAGAAGAAGATCCTGACTAGGGTGGAGCTTAGGAGAAGAGGTCTTTTATCGGAAGAGGGTGATGCTAAATGCCCACTTTGTGAGTTGGAGGATAAATCTATCGATCACCTTATAGTTACTTGTCCAGTGACTTGGAGACTCTGGAGTTGCTTCATGGAGCTTTTGGGTGTATTGTGGGTTTATCCTAGTTTGTGGGAGGGGGTTTTGGAGTATTGGTTACTATCTGGATTGAGAAGTAGGAAAAAGATTGTTTGGAACTTGATCCCCTCCGTGTTTTGTGGTCAGTTTGGAAGGAGAGAAATCTTAAGATCTTTGTAAAGAAATAGAAGATATAGAGGAATGAATGAATGGTTCTCCACTGTTAATCAACCTTGGAGACCAATGGTATATTTATATTATTTCATCACCAAAATACAGTATCAATCAAGATAATATTAGATTACAATCAAATCATCATAGAGGGAAATTAGGGATTTCTCTGCTAGAAATCTCTAATTTTGATCAGTCAAGATCTTTGCTGGATTTCCCTGATTTTACTGCTGGAAATCAGCTTCTGATTGTCAATATCCCCCCTCAAATTGAGCCGTGGAGGAGGCCAAAGGCCCAGTTTGGTGGATAACATGTGATGGAGCTTTCGGGGAAGAGCTTTGGTAAAGATGTCAGCAACTTGCGAAGAAGACGGAACAAACTTGGTGACAATAGTGCCAAGAGCCACCTTTTCCCGAACAAAATGTTAATTAATTTCAATATGCTTCGTGCGAGCATGAAAAACAGGATTGATGATGAGATGCAAGGCTGACATATTATCAGAATAAAGAATTGGAGGGGATGAGAGATGGAGACCAAGATCACGAATAAGATAAGTGAGCCATGTGAGTTCAGCGGCAGCAGAGGCGAGAGCCCGATACTCAGCTTCAGTACTAGATCGGACGACAGTAGGCTGTTTCTTGGCAGTCCAAGAGATACAGTTACCGCCAAGATAGGTGCAAAACCCGGTGGTAGAGCGGCGAGTTGTAGGACATCCTGTCCAATCAGCATCTGAGAAGGCATAGAGTTGCATAGGGCAGTGAGCCAGAAGACGAAACCCGTGAGTGATAGGCCCATGAATATAGCGGAGAATACGCTTCACCATCTGAAAATGCAGAATAGTTGGATTGTGCAAGTATTGACACACATAGTTGACGCTGTAGGAGATATCAGGACGGGTAATAGTGAGGAACTGTAAACCGCCAACGATGCAACGATAAAAGGACGGATCCTGAAAAGAATCATTATCTATCGAGCTCGGGCGCAACTTAGTGACCATAGGTGTGGAGACTGGCTTGCAACCTCTCATGTTGGCACGTTCCAAGATATCAAAAGCATATTTCATCTGATTGAGGAATAACCCACCAGAGAATGATATAACGGAGATGCCAAGAAAGTAGTGAAGAGGACCCAGATCTTTCATGGCAAATTCCCGACTCAACTGTCCAAGAAAGTCATGAAGCAAGGAAGGGTTGGACCTTGTGATGATAATGTCATCAACATATAACAATAACAGTAAAGTACACTGTTGACCATGATATATAAATAGGGAATAATCGGCGGTGCTGCAAAAGAAGCCCAAGCCCAAAACAAAAGCACTAAATCGGTCAAACCATGCGCGTGGAGCCTGACGTAGGCCATATAGAGCACGCTTGAGTGAACAAACATGGTGTGGTTGCACGAGATCTTTGAAACCTGGAGGTTGCTCCATAAAGACAGGTTCAGTTAAATGCCCATGAAGAAAGGCATTTTTAACATCCAATTGACGAATCTCCCAGCCATGAGCCAGAACAATAGTGAGAATAAGCCGGATCGTCACAGGCTTGACAACAGGAGAAAAGGTTTCAGAGAAATCAATTCCAGGAATCTGATTGAAACCTTTTGCGACAAGGTGAGCCTTTAATCGGTCTAAAGAACCATCAGACTTGAGTTTGGTTTTGAAGACCCACTTACAATCAAGAACATTCATAGTAGACTGGCGTGGAACCAAATCCCAAGTATCATTGAGAGAGAGAGCTGACAATTCATCTGTCATAGTAGCAGTCTAGCTAGGATGTTTGAGAGCTGAGATAATGGATTTTGGTTCTGAAGGTATTGAATGAGCCAACAAACAATAGTCAGAACTAGAGTACTTTGGATTGGGCTTGAAAATTCCATGACTGCGACGAGTAACTATGGGAGAGCGTGGACCGGCCGGACTTGGAAGAGGATGCTCTGAGAGTGCACTGGATGTAGAAATATCATGAGCAGCAGAAGTCACAGGAGAATTGCGGGGTTGCGGAGAGAGATCTACAGAATCAGGAGGCTCACCAGCAGGCACTTCAGTTGGAGACTCCAATTCGGTCAGATGAGAACTAGCAGTGAGGGCAGGTGCAATATGTTCGTTCGAAACCATCAATGGGCTCATAATGGGAGGGCGAAGATCTGAAGTGAATGGAGTACTTGTGTCATAAAAAGTGGCATTGGAATCCATGGCTATCACTGGAGTATCTGTAAGCCTGTCAGAAAACTCAATGAAATCAGTAGCAATATGTGAAGAATTATATAGTGATCCGGGAGAGTGAAATGGGAATATTGTCTCATCAAAAACAACATGCCGCGAGAGATAACCTCGATTAGTGGGTGGATAGTAACAGTGGTAGCCTTTGTAATGTTCACTGTAGCCGAGAAAGATACATGGAAGAGACCTTGGGTCAAACTTCTTCTTATTGTATTCACGAAGGCATGAAAAACATTTACTACCAAAGATTCTGAGAGTGCCATAATCTGGATGTTTATGAAATAACATCGCATATGGCCTTGTCCAATCCAAGACCCGAGAAGGTTGTCTGTTGATCAACCATACAGCGGTACTGAAAGCCTCTACCCAAAACCGTTGAGGTACAGATGCGTGGAACATCATGGTAAGGCCCAATTCGGTGACAGTACAATGTTTCCGTTCAACTAACCCATTCTGTTCAGGAGTGTGTGGGCACGACATTTGATATTTAATGCCAAGATCTGATAAATAATTTCGAAATCTGGAATCAGCGATTCTCCACCACCATCAGATTGAAATAGTCGAATTTTCCTGTCAAACTGAGTATCTATGTATTTGTGAAACATGACAAAGCACTGGAAGAAGTCTGATTTGTTCTTGAGTGGATAAAACCATGTGTACCGAGTACATTCATCTACAAATATCACATAATAGCGGAATCGTTGAAAGGATGTTACTGGTGATGGGCCCCACAAATCACTATGAATTACACCAAACGGTTCTTTGCAAAGATTATAAGATTGAATAAAAGGAAGGCGACAGACCTTAGCCATCTAACAGCTATTACATAAAGAATCAACCTTATTGTTACTAGTGCTTCTAATAAGCTTATTGTTTTTCAAAAAATCGACTACCCTTGACTACGGGTGACCAAGTCGCTGATACCAAATATCATCTGTGGCTGAACGAAATCTAGTTGAAAACAAAGCTACTTCTTCCTTTGGCTTAAGTGCATATAGTCCTCCAGTCCTACTTCCCGGTGCAATCACTGCTCTTGTTTTTCTGTCCTTAATCACAAAGCCACGAGAATCAAATTCAACGAAATAAGGATCATCGGAGGTAAGCTGATTGATAGATAACAAATTCTTTTGAATGGTAGGAACCACGAGAACATTATCTAGATGCATTTTGGTATGCCCCATATCAATGTTTGTGGAGCCAATATGAGAGATATCTAGTGCAGTGCCATTACCAACTAAGACTCGATCAGTGCCATGATACGGAACAATAGATGTAAGCTTACCAGGATCAGCTCTCATGTGAGACGTTGCACCTGTGTCGGGAAACCAAGTCTTGTCAGGGTTATCATTCAAGGAAGTTGCGGCAAGAGCTTGAGTCACATCATCCAGTTGATAGACTTGATTAAACCGATACCGACACTCGAGAGCCGTATGACGTATTTTGTCACAAATCTGGCACCGTACCTCTACAGTTTCTTTAGATGATTTGGCAGAAGAATGCTCATGGGAAGGACGAGAAGAGCCACCGCGATTGTGTTGAACTGATTGAAAACCTCGATGATTGTCACCACTGGTGGAAGAATATTGAAATCTTCCTTGATTAAAGCCTCGTCCTCGGGAATTAAAACCACCAAAGCCTCGACCTCTCCGAGGACTCCCTCGATTTGAACCACCAGATCGCTCTCCAACAAAAGCCATATTATGGTTAATGGGAGATGAGTTACTTGTGTTGTGAAGATTCTTCATAGTTTCATGACCTTTGAGCAGAGGAACAAGGTCTCGATAAGATGGAATGGGTGGTTTGAGCATTGTAGTAACAAATGACTCATAACCTCTGCCTAGTCCTTTGAGAAGACCAAAGACCTTGGTTCGATCATGAACAGTTTTACCAATTGCAGCCAAATCATCATAATAAGTTTTGAAGATGCGAATATACTCAGATAGAGAGTAATTATCTTTGGAATGAAGTTGGATGCTTTAAAGAAGATAAAATTCTCGTTCCTGCGACTCTTGTGCAAAAGAATCCAAAAGAGCACGCCCAACATCGGCTGAGGTGTCAAGTCCAACAACCAACCCAAGAACTTCTTCAGAAAGAGTGCCAGTAATCCATCCACGGAGGAGCCTGTCAGATCTTCTCCATGCAATATAATCAGGATTAGATTTTGTAGTGGTCTCACCACCACTCTCCTTTGAGGAGACAGTAATCAATGGATCGGGCATTTTAAGATCGCCATCCAAGAAGCCAAGCATGTCTTGACTTTCAACAAGACCCACGATTTGGGTTTTCCAAAGTAGAAAATTGTTTTGGGTAAGTTTAAGTGAAACAAAATTGCCGACGTTGAGAGATGATGGATAAGGATAGATGATTGCTGAAGAAGAAGCCATTTTTTTTTTTGTTTGAATGAGAGATCAGAATCCAAAATTGAGAAGCAAGGTTTAACGGCCCGCCCTCTCCTAGAAATCAGAGTCTAATTTTTTTTTTTTTAATAAAAATAATAGAATAACTCCGGAAGAGAGCAGGCGGCGTCACGACGCGAGCTAAGTCCGGACTACCTAAGTCTGACCCTTAACTGGCCACCCATGTGTGCATGGACTAAACCCATGATAAATAATCCACACATGGAACTAAGTAAAACTTGCGGAATAGACATAACTGATTGTGAAATAAGTCAAATATGCGGAATTATAAACAATACTCAGACTGCTCCATTATCAGATAGCAAAGTACAATTCAAGTTTGCTTTAACATATAACCTCATTAGACTATTCTCAAACTTAGCATTTATCCACAATAACTTAATTCATATATCCAACATCAAGACTATAATTCAAACCATAGCAAAGATACTAGCTTCGGTGTTTGTTCTTTTTCACTTGATCACGACTCGCACGTCGTTCAACTTCCGTCACCTTGTGATGTAACAATAAGTAAATCATACTATCAATTAAATGTCCGTTCACATCTAAGACCCAAAAACCATCTTGTGGGGTTCGACCATACTTATGGCCGAGCCTCACCCATTTTAATTTGATCTCTTTATCCATTCATAATTGTATCATGTTTAAACTTTAGAACCACTAATCATTTCCATGAAATTGATTCATAAAACCCATAGACATGGTCATGGGGTTCGGCCATACATATGGCCGAACCCTATGGATTTCTCATTTGAATCTTTTCGTCATAACTTAGCCATAGAAATCCTATGGTTTTACCATGAAATGGCTGACCCATGACTTGTCCAAATGTTCACTTAACAATTATTTATCAACCATTCAAGATGTTCCATGATCTTTAAATTTGAAACCATTTGATTCAATAAAATAGTCCACATAAAATGATCCATGGGGTTCGGGCATACACATGGCCGAACCCAATGGTTCCCTTGGTTCAATAATTTCCACCTATGTAGTTACTTAGGCTCCACTCTTTTACCAAGTTAGATGCATGGTTCAACCATCCAAAGGCTGACCCAAAACTCCAATTAAATCACATAAACCTCCATAAGATGATCCATGGGGTTCAGCCATTCACATGGCCGAACCTTATGGCCCTTTTGGTGTAATTCTTCCAACAATTTCATATTATTTATCTACTGTTTCTTAGCCATAAAAACAGTAAGGTTTAACCATCCATTGCCGATCCCATACAATTAATTAATTCCATTTTACAATCCTTTAGCAATCTTCACACATGGTATGGGTTTTATCTCCAAAAACCATACCATTTAATCAATTACATTCATGGGGTTCGGCCATCCAAAGTGGCCGAACTCCATGCTCTAAATTTTCATCCTTTAAACCTCATCATAATACTTTACATCAATACTTAATTCGGCCACAAAATGACCCAATTAACGTATGTAAAAATCACCATAGTTGACATGGTTCTTGACTTTCCAAAACATTAAACTAAAACTTCTCTTTTCATGGGGTTCGGCCAATCAAGATGGCCGAACCCAATGATATATTTTTTTTATCCTTTTGAGCCATCTAATCCAAGGTTTAATTCCTTGATAAATTCAGCCAATCCATAACCCAACATATGACACTCAAAACCATGATTTTAAAACTTTTCAAAACATGCACTTAATCTAACTTAGCAACAAAAACAGTCCATGGTTTTGTCTTACAAAAACCATCCAAATTAACCCATTCTTTCATGGGGTTCGGCCATCCCCAATGGCCGAACGCTATGATCAAATTTCCATCTTATTTATGAAATACCATCCAAGGTCTAACCCTTGATGGATTCGGCCAAATGATGGCCAAACCATACTTTTTTTACAACTTATTTAACTAAATACTTAAGAAAATCTTACCAATTTCCTTTGCTCCTTCCCTCTTGCTTCCTTTCTTTCCTTCTTCCTTAATCCTTTGCCGAAATGGTGCTGGATCAAATGGTGAAACACCAGTAGCTGGTTCAGCCAAGAAGAGATGTTCTTGAGAGAGGGAGAGGGAGATGGAACTCCAAATTTTGGAATGTGCAATCGGCCAAATGAGGTGTCTCTTTCCTTTTTTTGTAATTCAGCCACTTAATCCATTCATTCCCCTCATAAGCTCTTGCTCATTTCAATGAGACACCTGCTGCCAGCCAAAGCACCCATTGGCACTAACCAATGTAACCATTCAGCTCCCCATGTAACTCATCCAATTCTCATCCATTTACATTAAAAACCTAGCATGGAAACCACCATAACAAGTCCCCAACGTGTGGGACTTGTTTTGGTTTGTTTGAGACCAAGAAACCTCCTCATATTCCCTTCAACTCTCTGATTTTGCAGACCATTTGATTTCCATTTTGACTCACTCAACTCAATGGCTTAACTCACCACATTAAATACCATACATTAATTACACTTGAGTCAACTCATTTCTTAATTCAAAACCAATTCAATTCAGTCCCACTCAACCTGATTTGACTCACCATTGAGCTCATTTGAGGGCCCACATGGTCAGTCGTGGTCAAACTTGGTCAACCCGACCCATTGGGTCCCCAATTAGCTCCTTGACCCGTTTTGACAACATGACCCATTTATGGGCTGTTTTAGCCATTTGCATTTGGTTTTCACATGTGCATCAAGCCTACCCATTTATGCTCCACTTAATTTCCAATCAATTCAGCTTAACCCCATTAAATTTGGGCTCACCCAATGGTCTAATAAGTCCATTATGTCCCATTGGGTCCAATTGGGTCATTTGACCCAATTAACCCTATTAACCCAAATTGATGTACATTACCCATCCAATAAAATTTGACCTTATAATATGTTCATAGGATCTTAATTTGAACAATGGGCCCCACCATTTTCTCATTTAACATCATAATTATTAAATTTACCAATCTAGGGGCATTTTCGTAAATATTCATATCTTTGAGAAATCGGGGTGTTACACAAGGAGCTCTGACTAGTCCGGAGCAGATCTCTTCAGGACTGCGCTGAAAAAGTTAAGTGAAATCCAAAATCCACCTCAACCCGGTTGTTGTTTCCGTCGGTCGAGATTTCCTCAACCCAAACGAAATGGAGGAAAAGAGGGAGAGAGCTCTGCCTCTTGTACTTCCTCTTCTCCTTTCACTCTCGTCCTTCAAGCGACGAGATCGTCGCCGGACGGGTATTCTGGGCGATTTGCCGGACTGAATTTCTGGGCTTGTACTTCCTCTTCTCCTTCTTTCACTCTCGGCCTTGAAGCCACGAGATCGTCGCCGGACTGGTTTGCTGAGCGAATCGCCGGACTGGTTTTCTGGGCGATTGGCCGGATTGGTTTCTTGAGCGATTACAGAAGGCAAGAAAGTCGATCAGACAAGACTGAAGAGGATCCGCTTCAGTCGACTTGTTGTTCTTGCCTTTTTTTTCTTTTTTTTTCGATGCTTCTTCTTTTCCTTTTCCACCGAGTTTCAAACCTTAGATCTGAATCTCAGATCCGCAGAAAACTTCGGTGAGAATCCAGACGCTGGGCTGCAGCAGCGTGGAATCTGGTCGGGTAGATCTGGGATATGAAAACTGCGGCGACCGCACCTGACGCAGATGATGTGGGTTCCGAAGGTTCAGATCTGAATCTCAGATCCTTAGAAACCGTCGGTGAGATTCCGGACGCTGGTGTGTAGCAGCGTGAAGAATGAATCTGGTCGGACAAATCTGAGTTTGTTCTGGCTGTGATTTCGACAGCAGATCCGAATCTCGGATCGTCTGCGGCATAGTGGTACGCCGAGCAAAGTGAAGGGCAGCGGATGGTGATGACTTGCAGAGGCAGCGGCCGAGACCGAGACCAAACAAACCCAGTTTGGTATACAGGACAGGAGCAAAGATGCGAATCCCTATTGATCCGTAGGGTCCAAGATCGTTCAGAAGAAGGACAACCTAGCTCCTGATGCCATAAAGAAATAGAAGATACAGAGGAATGAATGAATGGTTCTCCACTGTCAATCAACCTTGGAGACCAATGGTATATTTATATTATTTCATCACCAAAATACAGTATCAATCAAGATAATATTAGATCACAATCAAATCATCATAGAGGGAAATTAGGGATTTCTCTACTAGAAATCCCTAATTTTGATCAGTCAAGATCTTTGCTGGATTTCCCTGATTTCACTACTGGAAATCAGCTTCTGATTGTGAATACTTTGAAGGGTTGAGACAAATTTTAATGGACTTTTTCATGACGCTAAGTGGAGATTGTGTTGTTGGATTTGTGCTTATAAGGAATTCAAGGATTGACTTGTTCCAAGCATGGGAGGGTTGCTTGATGAATCGTCTGAGAAGCAAGAGGGTGCATGCCATGTGGTCTCCTCCGGTTTGTAGTGTCTTCAAGTTTAATGTTGATGGTGATTCGAGAGGTAAATCGGGTCCGGCTGGGATCGGGGGTGTTCTTAGGGATCATTTGAACATCATAAGCATTGTCTTTTCAGAATTTGTGGGATCAAAGGAATCTAATGAGGTGGAATTTCTTGGTATATGGAGAGCCTTAATGTTAGGGTCTGAATTAGGGGGGGTTAAATTAGTTATTGAGAGTGACTCCTCCAACGCTATTAAATGGGCCAAAGGGGAGAAGCATCCGCCATGGAGGCTGACTACTTTGATGAGGGAAATTAAGGGGTTGATAGCAAGAATGGAGGTCTCATTCTCCCTTGTCAGCCGCTCTGCTAATGGGGTGGCGGATTTTTTTACAAAAAATGGTGTAGATTGGACTACAAGGGACACTTTTCACCTTCCTGGGGGATAATTTACTTGGGTCTGTGTTTTAATGTTGGGTTCATGGGGTGTAAGTTTTTTTGGCTATTTTGAGGCCTATATCTCTTAGGCCTCATCTGTGTTTTCTTACATTTGTATCTTTGTTTTATTAATGAAATTTTTTCACCGTTCAAAAAAAAAAAATTTGGTTCCTTGTTTGATTCTTTATGCTTGAAATCGTTAAAAGTTAAATATTAAATATTAAATATTAACACGTAGGACGCATGAACTATGCATTGTAAAAACTATTTGTGTAAATTTATGAGTACAAAATCAGTTTGTAATTTTTTATTTCAAAATAAACTTTTTAATTAACAATTTTTAAAAGAAAGTCTAAAAAATTGAAAGTATAGTAAATAATAATATTTGGAAAAAAAAAACCTTTTATAGTTATGCTCAGGGAAAAAAAAATATCAATTGATCGTATCGGGTGATATATATCAGTTTTTAGAAGACTATATTTAACGGCCGATACGTATTATATCGGCTGCACAAGCTCAATATCGGGTGATATTCGATATGTATTGATCGATATCGGTGGTTTTTTTTTAAATAAATTTTTAATTTTGCCAGTGGGCCCGATCGATATCGGCGAATATCGGTTAAGATATTGGCCGATATTTATGTATTAAGATTTTTTTAAAATGTCCTTTTAATTTCTTTTTCATCTTTTAAACTCACAAATTAAAAAAAAAAAATAACAACTGATATTAATAAAAAATGTAAAAAGTGGAGAGAAATTTCGCGGCCAATATATCGGCCCAAGTGAATGTTTTACCCCTGGTTATGCTATTGTAATTATTAAATTCTACTATTTAGTAATTCATGTATGTTTTCATCATTCGAATCAGTTTGGTTCAAAAAATTTAAAGATGAATAAATTAATCACTTTCCTTTTGGTTAAGCAATTAAACACGTCAATTCGATGGAATTCATTAGTCAATAAGTAGGGGTGAAACATGGGCCAGATTTTAATTGGACTCGTATGATTCGAATTGAGAAATCAAGTGGATTGTGTTTTACATTTTTTAAATTAGAGTTGAGTTGGTTGAAGGAAAAAAAATTGAATTGAATTAGAGTAAGGTCAAGCTTTTTTAAAAGATGATCCGATTCAACTCAAATTGATCCGATTTAACCCAGTCAAAAAATTTAATATAACACTTAGATTAAGTCGAGCCAGTAATTCTGACTAACACTCGAATTAAGTTGGGTCAATAATCTAGATCAAATTAGAGAAAGCAATTTAAATACTAACAAGTAATTCAAATCAAATTTAATATTTTATATAAATTAAATTAAATTTATTAAAACTCACTCCCACCCAAAAGACTTTAAACCTTGTAAATAAGTTTTACTCAATTTCTCACAAAAACAAAGTTACGTCAGTGGTACATATTCATTGGAGAGAGAAAATCTCTCGGGTGTGTAGTATGCATTAAATGTGACTGACAATAAACACTGGCCACGGCTTAATGATTGAAAGAAAAGGGGCAGGACCACGCTCAATTTAGCCATGAACTATTTGCATGTTGCAAGAGGAAAGATAATTGTCTGTGGCTATAGAAAATTTGGAATATGTATCTTAGCTTTGATTTCCTAAATCAAAATTTAATCAGTCTGAAATACATAAATTTAGTGGTCAATATTGGCACATAAAATTTCATATACATACAACATTCTCTTAATTAAAGCATTAAGTATCAATACTCTTCCAATGTCTTTTAAATTTTAAATTCATCTATACCAATTTCAGCCACATGTGCTTTCATATCAAATACTAAAAAAAACTATTTATAAATAGTTTAATTTTATAATTTATGAAAATCGAAGATGTTGATAATTTCATTAACCTTTTTTTCATTTTTTTCTCTCTATATTAGGCTCCTTAAATTGAAATTCACTTCCACAAGTAATGCTCATTCAACTCATTTTCATCATTAAATCAAGTCATTTCAAATGTAAATTATTTCTTAATTGTTTTAATTTAAAATCTTAAAAAGTATCATTATAGCTACTTGCCTTATCTAATAAATTTAAGATAAAAGTTATTTAATTGAACCCATTCAACAGAATGTCTCCTTTCTTACCATATGCCAAAGTTTCCACCATCGTGTCTCCATTTAATCTATTGATCAAATATTTAAATAGAAAACAGATGTAAAATTTAAAAGTTAATAGATAAATAAATATTATGATAATTTAATGAGGCTACTATCACTAGATCAATATCCATATGAGTAATCTTACCATTATATCAAACATCTAAAACTGCAAATATTTATCAACCACATAAGTTTAAAATTCAGAAACTAAGACTTAAAGAATGTAATTGAACTTTTTGTATCAGAAAGTTAGAATCACTTTATATTAAAAAGAATGATGATCAATTTGTATAAGATAGAGTTTCTTAATTTATAAAAACTTAAAAAATTTAATACTGAAGTAATTTATTTGAATAAATTTTTTATTTTTCATATTTAATTTATTAATGAGAACTAAAATGATTATTGATCAAAATTAAAGTATATTTATTAAATAAGTTGAATTTATCCACATTCGTTGTAATTTCGCCCCAAATATCGGGAGGACGAGAGCACAACGATTTCGTTTTCTTGCCCGTCTCCCTTTGCAGTCTCCAATATTGAACAATGCCAAGTTGACCATCTGCGTCACACGGGACGCCGGTTTCCTTCCATTTTCTGTTGTGATTTTTGTGTGATCTTATCATGTCATGGCACAACCTTTATTGATTACAGCTTTCTTTCGAAGTCATCCACTCACAAGAACATTGATCGACATTGAAGAAAAACAACTACTCCAACTACTCCTTACCTATACACATCACAATGGTGGCTTCAAAAGTTATTAGAGGCCGTATTAATAAAAGGAGTAGTAACAATCATAAATAATTTTAATTTTGTAACTTCTATCAATTAAAAATTTATTATTAAGATCATTAATTTAACTCATATGGTTAATTCAGTTCATATAGATTTTAGGTTTAGACTAGCTTTCTTATTTTATTTTATATAATAGATGATTTTGTGTATATGTGAGAATAGTTTTACCTTCAATTTAGAGTGAGAATATCCACATTATAAAAAAAATGATCTCTTAAAAAAATTTAACTTAAGTTATTCATGTCATCAATGAAATATCTTCTTTTGTTTATCCATTGCTCTACTCAAAGTCCCTAAAGGTTGTGCTAGCGTGACTTGGCAAACATTTCTCCCAATTTATATGAAAAATATAATATGAATTAGCATACATTCATGAAAATCAATTTGGATATTCAATATTTTAAAAAATTTATATCTAAAAGTAAAGTGCATAAAAATATTTTCAACCTTTAAAGGCTAGCAGTATTGCAACGTAGACACTGTAGATTTAAATCGCAACAATGTTAGATAGATAGTCGACTAATATAAATAGTTTGTTAAATAAAAAATAAAGGTAACCCTAGATTGTTGGGATAAATTATTTAAATGAAAATGATGATGATGAGAAAAGTTAATGAAAACTATTTTAATTAGATTAATTAAATATAATTTGAAAACAATAAAATTTAAAGAAAATTTAAAGGCTGATTCAAATTTTTGAGTTGGCTTGGTTGATCAAACATATATTTCTAATTACTCTATATTTTCAAACGATCTATGACCATCATCTAGATCAAACTTCTATAGGATAAATTGTAAATAAATTCTAGATATCATTTTATTTTATTTTATGTTAAAAATCTACAAAATCTCAAGTCCTAATAAATAAAATGAAACAAGAAAAATAAATAAATCCACTCAACAAAAATTACCATCCCAACCACAATTTAAGGTTTACCAAATGAGTATCGCCAGTTTTGAGTTACTAGTTAAGATCCCTTTCTGAATTATATAGAATATAAAAATCTTGTATTAAGAATAGCTAAAAATACAAAAAAGAAGATTTTTATTTTCCAACTTTAGTGAGTCAAAGATTTTGATCCATTATATCATTACTTAAAAGTAAAGATTGTCCCAAAAAAAAAAAATTAAAAATAGGCAAATTAAATTTAGTGATTTGAAATATCGATCCAACTTTTCATATCATCATCTCAAGAATAGGTAAAGTTTATACATAATTACTGAAAATAGAAAAAAATTAAGATAAGATTTCATCACTTTTCAACAATCTAATAAAAAACTTGTCATATCAGCACCAAAGAAACAAAGGTTAGTCATGCAGAATTCTCTACTTCTACAAAAACAGAAAGGAATGCTTTTCATCCATGTATGCTGATGAAGGACGAATATGATTGGTTTAAATAAGGATGGGTGACTTGATTAAGGTGTTAAATAGACGAGGATTATTGCATCGTCAATAGGGTTTAGTGGAGTGATCAAATGGTCGAAGCAAGGTATGGTCAACTGGTGAGTGGGAAACAATAGGGAATGGGCATTCGCTTTGTTTGGAAACGTCCACCTTCTAAACAGATCTGGGAACAGTGGGATGATGGAGGAACGACTGCAAGGGAAATAGTGGAAATGGGTTAGGGGCAGTTCCGGCATTGGACTAGTAACACTCCGCCTTTTTTAACTCGAAATCAGAGTTTATTTTTTTTTTAAATAATAATAAACAAGTGATTGGGGCGGGATGTCACGACGCGAGTTAAGTTCGGACTTCTAAAATCCGACCCTTAACTGGCCAAGCTCATGTGCGTATAGACTAAGTCCTTAAGAACCGGTCCACACATGGAAATAAAACTTACGGAATATACTTAATCTAACTGGTGGTTTTAATAGATCCTAAGACTACTCCATTTTATAATTTAAGATAGCAAAGTACATAATCATCTAAAATTACCAAAATAACCTTAAAGTAAGCATTCATTCTAAACCATCCAAATCCTACCAAACCATAGCAAATAGTTAACTACATTATCACATGCCAACCTCATCTAATTATCAAATTACATTGTTCATATAAAGAATCCATCCATTAAAAGTCCATTCAAAGCCCAAGCTCCTAGGCTTGGTTTCCTTCAAGATCCTCGTTCTTCCCCTTTCTTGCGTCATCCACTAAGGATAGAGATAGGGCGTTAGATCAACGAGCCCAGTAGGTGTTTCCGATTAAGGCTACCACAAGGTTAGTATCAAATCATGCAAATAGTATAATAATACATGTTCATCAAAATCTCATAAAAACAATGCTATGTATGTAATGCACATGTAATGAGTCCCACCCATCACAAATTTACATAGCCTCCTCTTGACGGGATTCTCATCGTTAAGGTACCCCACAGTGGTCTTTCGGACGCCCCGACGGAGTGTGGCCTCCGGATTCCTCTTGATGGGATTCTCATCATCAAGGTACCCCACAGTGGTCTTTCGGATGCCCTGACGGAGTGTGGACTCCAGTTTCCATAATCACCACCCCATGCCATGCATGAGATGTCCATGATTTCATACCATTTGTAAACACATCTTAACATATAAAACCACTTTGAAACATAATAACTTAGCACATAATTCATTAAAATTACGATAAAACATCAAATATGAGTGTGGTTCAAAAAGGTAGGAAACCTACACAAATGTCACTTAGATTAACCGTTCTTTTGAAACAGTCACCCGTTCACGACTTATATACCGTTCACGAAGTCCCGTGGCCCTATTTATATAACAGCAAATCAAACATTTATCCATATGATTCCAACTTAGTCTAAGTCCCAAAAACCACTTTGTGGGGTTCGGCCATACCCCATGGCCGAACCTCACCCACTTAAATTTTGGTCTCTCTTTTTATTTAACTAAAACCATTCAATTAACTCAAACTTTCAAATTAACCTTTGTAGGGTTCGGCCATACAACATGGCCGAACCTTACCACTTTAGTTTTGGCCCATATTTCAATTCCTTTGGTCATTTCATCTTTGATCATTTCACCTTTGATCATTTCATCCATATTTACAATAATGCCACAATACTAACCTTTGTTTAATTTTTCTTAAAGACCAAAGTCCATATCCAAACCACCTTAGTGGGGTTCGGCCATACAACATGGCCGAACCTCACCACTTAGTTTTTGGTCCCTTAAATCCTTCATTCACCCATCTCCATTTATATTATAAATTAACACTAAGTCCACCAAATGACCATTGGTGGGGTTCGGCCATACTTCATGGCCGAACCTCACCCTATGGATTTTTATCCCATATTCCATCATCTATCATGGTTGGTTATTCACTTATACTAAGTCCAAACGTATGTGATTCTTAAATCAACAACATATCATCATCCATAATTTCCAACCATGATCTTACCCTAATTAATCCATAAAAACAGTCCATGGGGTTCGGCCATACACTTAGCCGAACCCTATGGTTTTCTTGATGTAAACCCTCCAATATTTGTCCATGGTTTTGATCAGCAACTTAGCCATAACATCAACATGGTTCAGCCATGCCATAGCCGCTCCAAAACAGTAAACTTATCTCCATTTTAAACCCTTTAAAACCTTCATTACATAATATGGATTTTATCTCTCAAAAAACCCTAAAAATTCACCAAGTCTTTTCATGGGGTTCGGCCATCCCAAGTGGCCGAACCCTATGATCCATTTCTTATCCTTTTTACACATCATTATCCATTTATTTTCTTCCATGGGGTTCGGCCATACTCATGGCTGAACCCTATGGTTCCTTTACCTCTTCATTTAAACTTCATAGCCATGATTATGCCCTTTAATGGGTTCGGCCATAGATCATGGCCAAACCTAATCACCTCCTTTTCATACTCAATGGTTTTTGTACATCCCTTTTTAAGATTTGGACATACAATGGACTGATCATGTTTCTTTGGTTATCTTACTAAATAAAAGTTATAGAACACCTACCGTTTCCGCGACTCCACCGATTTGATCTTTGTTTGTTCTTCCGTTCCTTTTGCTCCTTTTAGATCCGTAGCCTTCCTCCTTCCTTCCTGTCCTTTACCCAAGCTTAATCTTGCTGGAAACTCCTTGAAGTTGATCAGCCAAAGTATTGATTTGAGAGAGGGAGAGAGATAGGAACTTGACCTTGGATGAAAATGATAAACCTAGAGGTGCAACTCCTTTTCTCGAAGTCTACTTGTCTTGGTGGAAGGATCAACCAAAGTCTGATTGGTATGAGATACAATCAGCCAATGCCTTTGGTTTTGAGAGGTGACAACGTCCAAGAGAGGGAGAGAGAGAGAGAGAGTAAAAATGAATCCTTTTTGGCTAATGAACTTCAGCCCAATGTTGGCACCAAATGTAACTCTCCTCCCATTTACTTCCATAATTTATTTCATGTGTGGGTTTCATCCTTGAGATGAAACCCTCCAACCGTTTTGGCTCTTGGCTGCCCTAGATACAACCCTTCTCCATCACCTCTCCAAGTGTGAACACATATGTAACTCTCATTTGTTTAATACCTCCCTTGGGGTTTCATCCTTGAGATGAAACTCCCAAGGTGTCCAACGGCTTCCCAATGGTCATCTTGCTGTATGCATTCCTCCCATCATCCATCTCTCATTACCATTGCATGTGAGAGTTTCATATGGAAATGAAACTCCCATAGGCTCCAACGGCTAGCCTTTGTTAGCCTAATGTAACCGCCATCCTACATTCAAATCTTCATGTGGGGATTTCATCTTAAAATGAAACTCCCATGTGCTACGCCGTCCCTCCATTGGCTGTCTCTTTGAAGACCCAAGCATGGAATAAACCCTCATGCCATTCCAACGTGCATGTGGACTTGAATTTGAAATACACTTCTCACCTATGTAACTCCCATATAACACCATTATCATTCATCTCTATCTTAGGAGTTACATGCATGGGATGACCATGCAGCCAACGTTTTTTCATTGTTTTAAAATTGGAATTTAGACACTCCACCTTCATTCAAACACTTCACTCATTTACAATTAATTTAACTCTCTCAACTCAACCCATTTAACTCATCAATTTAATGCAACTCAACTTATAAATTCAACTCAACTAAACTCCACCATTTACTTCAATTCAATCCAAATTCAACATTTAATTAAACTTAACCCAATTAAGCTTTGAACTCATCCAATGGTTAATCGTGTCCACACGACCCGTTGGGTCCCATTTGGGACTTTTGACGCAATTAACCACTTTGACCCAAATAAATGTACATTACCCATTTAATTTAATTTAATCCCATAACACCTGCATTGAGTCTTATTTGAACAATGGGTCCCACCATTTTCTCATCTACGATCTTAACCCTTTAATTCGTAACTCCAATGGCATTTTCGTAAATATTGATATATTGAGAAATCTAGGGTATTACAGGACTGGATTTGGGGACAGGGAGACGAGCGACTGAGAAGCGTTGGGAAGAGATAAGCTCATTGATGCAGGCATCGGATACATCAAACTCGATTGAGATCCGATTGAGTCCTGATTCGTCAAAATCGGAGAATTGATCATTCAAATCCAATCGAACTGACAGAGGGAAAAGAGGGCCCATTTCAAGAGCCATGTCAGTGAACACAATCCATGTGGACATGTCTCAAAGGTCCCACATGTTGCCCAGATATTTACCTGAAAGGGAGGTGCACCACTCTTCGAAGTCGAAGTCGAAGGCACCTTTCTTCTTCACTAGAAAGATTACACCTTTGAAGCACATTAACAACTCTTAATGATCTACAAATGAAGTTCTCTAAGAGTTACTTAAATGTAGAACACAAATGGTTAAAAGTTGTAACGACCCGACCCGAGATTTCAGGATTTTAGGGAGATCTGTGGATCTTCGAGATGATTTTCGGGTTTTCACAGCAGTGGTTAGTGCGTGGCCTCTCTAGCGAGCCCAAGGTTGCCCAGTTCCGAGCTCAGAGGCTTGAGAGACATTCTAGTAATTTTTTCATTTTATGTGTTTATTTTGTGAAAATTATTTGAAAAGCAAAGAGAGTTTAGAATTTTTAAGTTATCCTAGGGATCGGTCTATCGAGTCTGGGGCTACTTACTGTAACGCCCCACCCTTTTTCACTTGCATAAATCAGAGTATATATATATATATATATATATATATATATATATATATATATATATATATATATATATATATATATATATATATATATATATAAGTGAGAGAGGACGGGCCGTTACGACGCGAGTCAAGTCCGAGTTTCTAAAACACGACCTTTGACTGGCCACTATTACATGTGCTTGGACTAAGTCCACTAAAACATTTACACATGTTTATCTTATTGCTTGCGGAATAATTTATATGAATAAGATGCTATTCATTTTCTTAACATCATTAGGCAAGAAAAGCCAATCACCATAAAAATTAAATAAAACTAAAGATTATCAAACCATAACAAATAAGTTCTAAAGTGTCCCAAATAGTATAAAATATTACAACCCAAAATGTGAGTCCTCCGAATACATCATTGAAATCAAAACTAAGCAAATTAAACTTCAATCTTCCAAGCTCCTAATAATCCTTTTTCCTTCACACTTGGCTCCCTTCCGGTCCTACGTCATTTTCTTTAGCATTTTTTGTTTCAACATCTATAGGGTAGAAGTAGGACATTAGTCAACATGCGCAGTAGGTATTCCAATTAGGGTTAGGGTACACATAGGAGTAATAATAGAATATCACAAATCAAGGGTTTATACATTATTAATGGCATATTTGTAAAAACATCTTGTAAGTAATAAAACAATGCATGACGTCTATATTATAATCATGCTGACATAAGTGTCATGTCATGGGTGTCAATGCCAAATGAAATCCCACTCAATCTCTATACCCAATCACATCATAAATCAATCAATGGTTTCCTTGGCCAATTATGTCCACAGTGTTAGAGGCGGCAACCACCAGGGCACTGTATACCCATCCACAAATTAACTGGGATTGCCGGTGGAGTGTGGGATCCTCCCTTTGCGCAGGGTTTCGGGACTAACTACCCAGGTCAATTATGCCGTACTTTTCTATCAATCGGACGCGGCCAAATCTCAACGGTTCATATAGCTTCATATAAGCTAATCTCAATCCCAAGTCTTGTCCAGACCGCTCAGGACTTGGCTTGTTGGTCATATGTGTTCCCTCATATGCCATGCATGAGGTAATGTATGCAAGAATGACATTTCATTTAAAATACATCATATAATTGAAAATCAACTTATAATCATATACAATTTATTTAGCCAATGTATTCATCATATTTTGAATAAAACAAATGTTATATTATACTCCATAGTGTTCTCAATGAGGTAGGAATCCTACCAATGCCCGATATACTATAATTTCTTGTCTTGGAAGGATAACGCTAACGATCGCGTGAGAGGAATCGCGGTTTAATTTTCCATTTTAATTTCATCATCCCTATTTCCTTCCATGTCCATTTCTCAGCGCATTTACACATTATAGTCCTTAAACTGATTAAGACCCTCAATGGGGTTCATGTTCACAAAAATCCATCAATGGGGTTCAGCCATACAACATGGCCGAACCTCATTCTTTGGTTTTTGACCCTCTTTTTAATCCTTATATTATTTTAAACAATGCGAGTAAATCATCATTCATTTTTTTTTCCCATTTCTAAATATAATAATCCCAAGTTAGTCATTTAACCTTTAAACATACATAGATCCATAAAATCATCTATGGAGTTCGGCCATACAACATGGCTGAACCCATTGTTCTTCCTTTTCATCTCCTTTCCATCCTATATCACCTTGAGGATGGGTTTTTCTTAAAAAAAAATACATCCAACATGTTTTAGGTCACTTAATGGGGTTCGGCGATATAACATGGCCGGACCTCAACTAGTATCTCTTTTTGTCCTCAAATGATCCCCATAAAAAAATAGGGTTCGGCCATGTAAGAGGCCGAACCTTGTTCTTTGATTATTTTCTCCTTGAAATCCATCCTTAATCATGTTTAAACATGGATTCCATCTTCAATGCTTACTCAATATATTTCATACCCACTAGCCAAGGTTAGGGTTCGGCCATACAACATGACCGAACCATCATGGTTGGTTTTCTTTAAAACCCTTAAAATATTAGACTCATGGATTTGACCATATCTTGGCCGAATCCATGATGATCCAGATTAATCTCATGGTTGTTTTGTTTCAACCCATAACCATCCTTTGGATGGATTTCCAACTTCATGGCCTTATAACACTTTTGGCCGTTCATTCCAACCAACATGGAACCCATGAGTTCGGCCACACCATGGCCGAACTTATGGTTTCCTTAGATTAATCCCCATTGATTTTATTAATTCTAGACATACCTTATCTCTCTAGAACTTTCCTTCAATGAGCTGCTCCTCCTCTTTGGTCTTCAATCTCCTTCTTTTTTTTTGATCTTTCTCTTCTTCCTTAATTCTTCTTCTCCTTTCTATGTTCCTCAAAATCTTTAAGTGTATGGAGGTAGAGGTGGGAGAGAGGAGAGGAGTGGAGAGAAGTTCTTGGTTTGGAATGCCCTTTGGCTTGTGCTTTTATATTAAAACCCTAATCTTATCCCTCCCTCTCATAATGACTTGCCCTAACCAAGGAGGCTCTTGGTTTCCCAAGGGTGGCTTAATTGCTTTTGAGGTGAAGACCCTTGGGTTCCCATTTGTCTAGGTACAATGTACCTAGACAAGATTCCCCAACTCTTAATCTCTAGCCTAGATCTTTCCTTAGATGAAATCCTAGCCTTCCATCTTATCCCTTCATCTTCCCAACTTAAGACCCCTTAAAAACAAAACCCTAATTTAAGATTCAAATTTAAAAGTGGTTGACCACGTCAAACCATGCCATGGTTGATCATGCATGTGGTGACTTGGCCACTTCATGGCACTTGGGTCCTACTTTTGCCATGTCACTTGATGTGTCACCTTCCCTTGTATGCCACCTCAATTTTATTTTCCACCTCACTTGATGACGTGGCATCCTTGCTTAGTTGGCTTCCATGTGGTGACATGGATGTCACATGTCAATGCCACATCACCCACATGCCACTTCACTTGATGAGGTGGATTTTAATGCATTAAATGCACTAACTTATCCAAATTCAACTAACTTAACTAATTTTACCCACTTATTTTCAAACTTCCATATACCATTTTATTTTATTATTTTAATTCCCTTATCCCCTCTTATTATTTAATTTATGTATGATGATCGAATTCATCAATTATTTTTAAATTAAGATCACATATGACCCATTGGGTCTTAATTAGGTAATTGACTCATTTCCTTGCCCATCTAATGTCCATTTCAACTTTTCAATTTTAAATTCAATTAAATTTCTCTGTTAATAAATAAAATTACAATCCAAGTGGGCCCATCCAATAAATTATAAGCTAAGGAAAATCTGGGGTGTTACAATATTACCCTCTTTTGGAATTTTCGTCCCGACAATTGGGTGAAAGTAAGCTTTCAAACAAATCGTACAAATAGCTCAGGATGGGCTGCTCTCATTTTTTACTCCAGTTCCCAAGTGACTTCCTCATTACCTTGTCGGTCCCATACCACTTTGACGAACGGAATCGCTCTGTTCCGTAACACTCTTTGCTCCGTATCAATTACTCGGACAGGCCTCTCGACGTAAGATACGTCGCCTTGCACTTCTAAGTCTTGCACATTCAGCACGTGTGATGGGTCAGGGTTGTACTTCCTCAGCACGGAAACATGGAATAAATCGTGCAGTCCTGACAACTGTTGAGGGAGTATTAGACGATAGACCACTTCCCCCACCTTCTCATGGATTGGGAAGGGTCCCAAAAATCTAGGTGACAGGTTCCCTTTCTTTCCAAACCTCATGTGTCCCTTTCGTGGCGAGACCTTCAACAATACTAGGTCTCCCACTTCAAACTCAATGAGTTTTCTTCTTCTGTCAGCGTAGCTTTTCTGACGACTCTGTGCCATGAGCAGATGCTGTCGTATCACCTTGATCTATTCCGTGGTCTCTGCAACCAGATCAGGTCCAATAAAACGGGCTCATCGGCCTCTGTCCAACACATTTGGGATCTGCAGGGTCTACCGTACAATGCCTCAAATGAAGCAATCTTGAAGCTTGCCTGGTAATTGTTGTTGTATGAGAACTCGACCAGTGGTAGGTGATCTTCCCAACTGCCCTGGAAGTCTAGCATGCAGGCTCTCAACATATCCTCCAATGTTTGTATTGTTCGCTATGACTGACCGTCGGTATGTGGATGGAAAGCTGTGCTGTATAGCAAATTTGTCCCCATAGACGACTGCATGCTCTACCACACCCTGCTAGTGAATCTGCCATCTCTGTCGGATACAATAGACCTGGGCATACTATGTAGCCTGATGATGTCTCTGATATACCGCCGTCCTAGAGTCTCAGACGAGTCTGTCATCTTGATAGGGAGAAAATGTGTAGACTTGGTCAGACGATCCACTATAACCCAGATTGTATCATTACCCTTTGAAGACCCTGATAGCCCTGTCACAAAGTCCATGGCTGTAACACACCGTCCCGCTGTGGGCGCGTTATCTCCAAAACATCTCAAAACACTACTGAAAAAAATAGATACTGGGCTTTTTTTTTTTAAGAGGGGCCACTGCCCTCCCCACTTAACAACCCGGATGAACAAAACTCATTATATTATTAAACATAATGAATAGCATAAGCTATTTGAATACGATTATACAATCATCAAGACCACAACATACGGTAGTACGTCCAAATGGGACAAAAAGCCTCTTAAACTAAGGCATGAACATGAATGTAAAATATCCAACTACAACTACTACTCTTCGGGGGTCTGCTCAAGGGGTCCATCTGGGCCCTCCACAATTCGGGGTACCTGAAAGGTAAGAGGTGAGCTAACCAGAGCAGTGAAGGTAGAAAGCATATCACATGTCAGTAATAAAAAAAAAAATCATATGCATGAATGCGAGAACATCATGATAATAAAGGTGCTCAAGCGCATGTAAAACTTAACCTCATCAATTAGTGATCCGCTAGTCAGATCCGAGACATCATCTCGGTAACCCACACCGGGTCCTCTAGCAAACTCCGGTCTCCCTATTAATGTCATCGGGAGACTACACAATACAACGACCACAGTGAAAAAATAATGCATATCACCTGTCAGCAACATATGTATCTTATGCATGAATGCAAGAACATCATCATAGAATGAATTTCTCTGTACAAGAGTGTTCAACTATATCCCAACCAATTGGTCCCTCTGACCAGTCTGGGGCATCGCCTCCATAACCATGGTCCTCCAACAACTCCACTCTCCCAACCAATCCAACCGGAAGACCATGCCATGCACAATTGCTGGAATGCAACTGGGAAACCCGCATCCCTTATGGGGGTCTCAACTGCTGGAGCATAACGGGGAGGTCAGTCTAAAGGGGCAGGTACCTCAACCGCTGAAATGCAACGGGGAAACTCGCATCTCCTATGGGGGTCTCAACTGCCAGAGCGGAACGGGGAAGTCCTCCCAACAATCAGCTCATCATATAATCATAAACATATACACATATGAATAATACCTCCATTGCATACACACGATGTCGTGATCATATACAACAGCTTAAACTTATGACAAGTCACAATTCCCCATACTCATGATCTCATTCCAGTTATACATAAACGTACCACATGTCATCATTAAATCTCATACATCATATTCGACACCCAACACATATCTTATTTCCATCATAAATTCATTCATGTGAAATAGTTAAATACACCACATGTTGTCACTCAATTTCAAGCATCATGTTCAGTGTTCATTCGTCCGATCAGAAATATTATTATTATTATTTTACTTTCTTTTCTGCATAAAGTTGACCTGAGTGCACTCAAATGGATCCCTCGCCACATATTCATCCAATGGTTCCCTTACCGAGTGGCCCAATAAACGAATGGCCCCATTCAAGTCACTCCAAGTCCAAGGTCAAAGTTTAAGAGATGCAAATGTATGCTGAAACAGTGATAAGTCCCCTCATCGAGTGTGTGGAGTCGAAAATCCGAGGCAAGCAAGCGGCTTGATAGGTTGAAGGGAGCTCAATTGTTAAGAGAAGGAAGAACGAATAAGTGACTAAGACATGACGGACTAAAAATGGGCTTAAAACTGGACTGGACCCAAAACAGGCTTTGAAAACGGGCCGGGCCGAAGAACTAGGCCTGCTAGAACAGGGCCGGACTAGGTCTGGGCCTAGCTGGGCCGAACGAGTGGGCCAGATCCAACACTGGACCGAGTCCGGTCTTGGCCCAACTAGGCCAAATTCGAACCAATCCACTGGGTCGGGTTTGGGCCAGT
This sequence comes from Chimonanthus salicifolius, assembly GCA_013350335.1. NCBI lineage: Eukaryota > Viridiplantae > Streptophyta > Magnoliopsida > Laurales > Calycanthaceae > Chimonanthus > Chimonanthus salicifolius. The sequence goes on from CM023536.1 coordinate 27,361,890, forward strand.
GGGTCGGGTAGATGGGTCGGTCCTGATCCTAATAGAAGGGCTGGGTTAACCCAGAAACCCAACCGAGTCAACACGGAACTTGGTTGAGTCGACTCGGTCACTCAATCGAGTCGAAAACGGGGAAAGGAGGAGGAGCAAAACCAGAATTAACCTAATTATCCAATTGGGACCCAATGGACTAAGATATTGTAATGGCCTGGAATTTGTAAAGTAATATATATGTGTTATTATTTATTTTTTGATAGTGGAAATTGGAAATTGGATGGAATAGATAGTAAATGGATCAAAATGTGGACAAAGGCCCAACTAGGGCTCAATGGATTATTGATTGGATTTAAGTTTACTTAAAGGGTCAATGGTGGTCAATTGGGCCAAGGATGGTCAAATTGGGCCCAATATCCAATTGGGACCCAATGGATCAAGATGATGTAAGCTTTAAGGTAAATGGGTAAGATGAAAATGTAATTGGGCCATGGGCCCAATGGTGATCCAATTGGAATGAATTAAATGGGTTCAAATCACCTAAGTTAATTTGAAGTTGACCAAGGTGATATGGTCCAATGGGACCCACCTCCACCTCACCAAGTGAGGTGGCGTGTGGACCCAAGGTTTGGTGGGGCCGACCACCATGGTTGAATTGGTCAACCATGGGTGGATGTATGAAGGTGATTTAAGTAAATGGAATTAAGTTAAAATGGGAATTAAATTAACCTAATTATCTAATTAATTAAATGTTTAAATTATCCAAAAGGGTGGTCAAATGGTCAAAAGGTAGAAGACCAAAAACCATTTATCTATAACACATAAAACGTTGGGTGGTGGTTTATCTCAACCACCACCATGAATCTTAAAGCATAAAGCATAAACGATTAAAGTATGAAAAATATCTTAGGCTTGGTTGGTGGGAAATTTATGTTAAAGTGTACAGTAATCTACCTTGGGATAAGATGGGTTTTCATCTTATCCCATTCTCATTTTTTACTCACTCCGTCTCTCCCACTCTCCCATTGCTGTCCCACACTAGGAGAAGAAAGAAGAAGAGAAACCATGGAGGAAAAAAGAAAAGAAAACTAAGAAGAGAAGAAAAAAATTCAAGTAAAGGCCCACCACTCCAAGATCAAAGGTTGGGATCTTATTTCTCACCATCTCCTTTTTTCTCTCTCTCAAGCAAATCCTACCTTGGCTGATCCTAAGCTTGGGGGTTTTCACCATTTATCAAACATCTTGGCTGACCAAAGATCAAGAGGAAGGAGAAAGGAGGCTAAGGAAACCGACGGGAACGAAGAAAATCGGAGGAGACGACAGATTGTAAGTATTTTCTAAAACAAGAGATTTGGATTTTTAGGGTTTAAGATTTGGGATTCATTTTTGTTAAAAATTGGTGGTGGCTAAATGATCATAGGCTTTGGATTTTAAATCCATCAAATGGAAGGATGGAAAGTGGACAAAACCCTAATGGAAAATTAGGGTTAAGGAAAAAAAAATGGATAAAGGACATTAAGTATTTCAATTATTTAAGTAATGGAGATATATAAATTATTTTTGGAAATGATGATTGGTAAAGAAATTAAAGGCCATAGGGTTCGGCCATGTAGTATGGCCGAACCCCATGGTAAGTTATGTGTGATTTTTGGGATTTTATAGGAATGGAAGCATGGAGAATGATTTAGGGTTTTTAAATTGGTAAATGATTAAATGTAGTAATTTTGAAAGGATTTTAAATGAGGAAAAAAAAAATCCTAGGAGATGTTGGTGATTTTAATGATCTCAAAAAGAATGGTAGATGGGGATAACCCTCTGGTGATGAATGTGGAATGATGATGGATGTAAAAGAATGGAAAAATAAATGGGGAATGTTGGTGGTGTTGATGGACCAATGTAAACCTAATGTTGATAGTTGTAATGGGAAGGTGGCTAAGTTAATGGACTTAAATGTGATTAAAGAATGATGAATTAAATGTATGGTTTAGGTTCTCTCAATGGAGGGATTTGTGATGAATCTAAAGTGTAACCAAGGACCAAGGAAAAAATGGGGATTTGGTTAAGTTGAAAGGGCTGATTTTTAATGAACCCATGAATCATTGTTATGAGCCACTTAATGGTCTAAGTATGGGGTTATATATTTATGTTTTAAATAAATGGAGGTTAGGTTAATTAAATGGTTAATTGCTAATGTTCTTATGTCATAGTTAATGAGACATCAATGGACCCATTTTTGTGAACCAATGAATAGGCTAAGATTAAAGTCTATGGATATGCTTTAGCTAATGGGGATTAGGTTAAGATATGGTTGTATCTCATGATTGGTGAGTGTATGGATCAATTATGAATAAAGGGAATGAGTGGCTAATGGACTCATTGTGGGTCAAATGCATGATGTAAACCCCATGGAAAGATTTGATGAATTGGGTTTTTTTTGAACCCATGATCCATTAACCATTTAAAGGGTTAAGTATGGGGTTTTGTATGGGTTTAAAGGAATAAGGATTAGGTTAATAAAAGGACTAATTTTATGATCACATGATATGGCTGCTGGGTCATTAATGGACCTAAGTTATGGATCATTAATGGGTCTAAGTTATGGATCCATTGTAGACCATAATGTATATGGAAGAGGGAATGAATTATCCATGGAAGGGTAATGGCAAAACCGTAAATATTGGCCAAAATGAGGAAAACCCACTAAGACATGATGTATGGGCTTAGAAATGGTAAAAACATGGACTAATTGTTAATATGTAATAAGGTACCGGACATCGCAAGCAGTACGCGGATCGGCGACCGGGTCTATCGGGAGGAAACAAAAGAAAGAACGCTAGTCGATATTTAGTAGGATTCCTACCTTTTTGTAAGCCATGGATTGAGTGATGGTTTCTTTGAATTAGTTTGGAAATTATATGGTTTGTTTTAAGATGGGTTTTGGATTTAGTATCATGTGATGTTTTCCTCTAATTTATTTTGGTAATCATGTGGTTGTTTTTAAGATGGGTTTTGAATTTTGGTATTATGTGATGGGTTTCCTTTAATTTATTTTGATAATCATGGCATTGTGTTTAAGATGGGTTTTATGACTATGAGTTACATATATGACATGGCATATGGCATCTACATCTCATGCATGGCATGAAAGGGATATGACAGGGGAAGGATGAAATGAAACTGGAGTCCATGCTCCGTCGGGGCGACCAATAAACAAGCATGGGGATATTTCATATATATATTATTATGCCTTGATGAGGCTTTGCCATCAAGGGGGACCTTTGTAATTATGATACCTTGATGATGGTTTTCCATCAAGGGGGATGTTGTATTTATTGTTATACCTTGATGAGGCTTTGCCATCAAGGGGGACCTTTGTAATTATGATACCTTGATGATGGTTTTCCATCAAGGGGGATGCCTAGTGTGGATCGTATCTTGATGAGGCTTTTCCATCAAGAGGGTCATGGCACAATGATGGTATGGATTTTATTTGGAACACTATGTATGGTTGAAAAAGGGACATTGTACAATGATGATGAGATTGATGGGTGGGATTCATGACATAGAACACCCATTGCATGACATTGCCCAAAGTGCATAGTTTTATTATAATCTTATCTATATGCTTTGTTATCACTAATCCATGTGTTAGCACTACTCGGAGTCCTACTGGGCGCGTTGTCTAACGCCCTATTTCTACCCTAGCTGACGACACAGGAGATGGCGGAGACGAAGGATTAGAGACGGGAGCCAAGCTTAGGAGCTTGGGGGAAACGAGTCTACTCAGTCTATTTAAGCTTTATTTTGGAAATGTATTTTAAGTAATTTAGCTTGTCGGAATGTAATAAGTTAGATTACTTGCTATGTTTTGAAAATTACTTTGGATATTATGATTTTGAGGATGTTTGGTGATGGAATGAATGTAACTTCCCTGCTATCTAAGAATTTGTACGTTAGACTCTATTATAGTTTTCTGCACTTGGTTTAAATGTTCCCCGATGCTTACTTCTACATGTGAACCGTTCTCCTTGGACTTCGTTCCACGTACACGTAGGGTTGGCCAGTTAAGGGCCGGGCTTTAGAAGCTCGGACTTAACTCGCGTCGTGACGTCTGCGCCCTTTGTCACTCTTCAAAAAAAAAAAAAAAATAGACTCTGATTTTGGTGAAAAGGGGCGGGCGTTATAGCTACAGTGTCGAAGGAAAGGAGGGCTTAAAAAAAAATAGGGTTTTGGGGGCTGAGGGTTTGGGTGTTTACTTAATTTTTTTTATTATTATTAGTAATTATTTCATTTTCATTCATTTACCATTTTATTTTAAACTTTTAAGAAAAATCTTGAATCATGTGAAAATAGAGTTTCAAAACTTACTATTTGAAAATAAAATGATTTCAAAACCCGAGAAAATCAAATGTCGAACATCGAGAGAGAAAGACGTGTGATTTTTCAAGCATTTTTCATGACAGAATATACAATAATTCAAAATTATTGAAATGCCCTTCGACTTCCCGAACTCGAAATCAGACAAACTAGGGCCCACCACGGAGTGCACACCCTCCTCACTGCTACCACAGTCCCGAAAGCAACTCAGATATCTGACAATCTCAATTAAATCGAACAAACTTAGAACAGGTCATTACAACACTTCTCCCTTTAAGAAAATTCGCCCTCGAATTTCAAACTAAACTCACACCTCTAATCTTAAATAAGGCTGGAAACTGTTTTTGCATCGCTGCCTCATTCTCTCAAATGGAAGTTTCCCTGACTCTACGTTACAAACCACTAAAACCAAGCGGATATTCTTGCCATAAAGACTCTCCTACCTCGAATCCTCAATCTGAACTGATCCCTCTTCTAACTGTTAGCCAGACCCTCCTACCAACTATGGGCAGTCAGCAGCCTCTACCTGATCGGCCTCACCTGCTTTGTAGTCTCATTGACCATACTTGGTCCTGACATCATTGTACCACTGATATTTGCCCAACATAGGGGTAATCTGCACCGCCTGCCATATAATGTCTCATACGGTGCTATCTTGATGCTGGACTGATAGCTGTCGTTGGAAACGGTCTCAACCAAGTATAAGTGACTCTCCCGACTGCTACCAAAATCCAAAACTTATGTTCGGAGTATATCCTCTAAGATCTGAATAGTCCACTCCGAGTGATTATCTGCATGTGGATGGAACGCTGCATTGAAACACAACTGTGCACCTGAATCTCCGATAAGCTTTGCCAAAAAAAAAATAAAATTGAGGAACAACCCTCAGATCTTAGTCTGAAACAATCGACATGGGCACGCCATGTAATCTAACGACCTCTGCCGACTACCGGCAACTCAAAGTGTTTAGAGAAACCGTCACCTTCCTGCCAACCTAGCCAATCAATCCACTACGACCCATACTGCATGATGTCCTCGAGGTAATTTCGACAAACCAGTAACCATAGCCATAGTAAGGTGGCCTCACTTCCACTGGGGAATAAAAAAGGATGCAACCTACCAGTGGGTCTCAAGTGCTTTATTTTGACGTGTCAGCAAGTCAAACAACAGGTCACAAACTCAACTACTGTCCTCTTCATGCTTCTCCACCAGATTTGTTGATGTAAATTATGTCACATCTCCGTGCGTCCCGGATGTGCAGTAAATTAGAATGATGTGAGTGTCGTAATACCTCCTCGCGTCACTGCCCTGACATAATTACAAATAGTCTATCCTTAAAAAAAAACTAAACCATCATCTCGACTTACAGTCCATCCAAAGGCTCCACTGCCAATGGTCATACTATTTCTCAAAACGGTGCACCTCTCATCCTTCTGCTGAGCTCTCAAAACTCTATCATAAATCCTGGTTGGACAACTGTGCTGCAAAAATATGGATGCTCTAACCTCCGATCAGACTTGACAAGGCTCCGCTCGCCATGCGACTCAAGGCGTTTGCAACTACGTTCTTCTTACCAGAGTAGTAAGACGATATAAAGTGATAGGTCACCAAGGTACTCCATCCACAGTCTCTACATCATGTTCAGCTCCTTCTTGAGTGCAATACCACAGTCACTAACCCCAAATCATAATTTGGATGGTTCGGCCATTGGGTCTTAAAATGTCTCGAACCATAAGCTACCATTCTCCATCCTGCATCAATAAACAACTCAAATCATTACCTGAAGCATCATAGAAAGCCGCATAGTCGTGGCCTCTCTTTGCCACAATCCACAGTGAAGCGAAAGTCAGACTCCCCTTCAGCCTCTGGAAGACTGTCTCGCAAGCTTCGTCCCAAACGAATGGCATACTCTCGTAGGTCAACTTGTCATGGGTGCGGCGACCTTGGAGAATCCTTGATAAACCGCCGGTAGTAACCCGCAAGGCCAAAAAAAAAGGCGGCGAATTTCAAGCACACTTCGTGGTCGCTTCCAACTCAGGATAGCCTCAACCTTAGTCAGATCCACGGCCATCTGCTAGCTGACATCACGTGCCCAAGAAACCGAACCTCTGGTACCCAAAATTCACACTAGATGTACTTCGCACAAAGCTTTTCATCCCTCAAGACATGAAGTATGGTTCTCAAATGTTGCCTATGATCCTCCTCTAATGCTGAATATATCAAGATGTCGTCGATGAACACCACTACAACTGGTCCAGGCATGGTATGAAAGTCCTATTAATTAGGTCCATTTTGGTGAAGCATTCGGATCCTCTCAATTGGTCAATCAGATCATTAATCCTTGGCAATTGATACTTATTCCTCACTGTAACCGTGTTCAACTGTCGATAGTTGATGCATAGCCTCATGGAGCCATCTTTCCTCTTAGCAACCAACACCGGTGCACCCCAAGATGAAGTACCTGGCCGAATGAAGCCAAGGGTGTCTAACTCCCTGAGCTGTTTCTACAACCCCAACATCTCTGACGGTAATCAAAGCATAAACTCTTAGAGCCATCCCTTTCTTAGTCAACAAGGCCGGTGCACTCCAAGGAGGGCGCTAGGTCAATTGTAGCCAGGAGACTCCAGCTCCTCGAGCTAAGTCTTTAGCTCTGAAACCCTACTGGCACCACCCGATGATGAGTAATCGAAACAGGTGTCACAAAGGGGGAGCAGATCCGTAACAAACCTTATCTTCTAAGGTGGCGATAATCCAAGAAACTTCCCTAGAAGACATCCGGAAACCCCCGGACCACGCGAGGCATAACACATGAGGCATATCAACATCTGCTGACCCCAAAATTTCCTTCAAATCAAGTTAGTCACCAAGTTGTACAACTCCTCCACGCTTAGACTGTAAGTTGCAAGCCGCTCGACAATGCACCCAACGCGAGGGACTGACTCATCACTCGCTTGCAGCAATGGTCCAAGGCGACCTGAAGGGAGAACGACCAATCCATCCCTAGATGACGTCGAACTCTAGCATCCTCAAGACTTGTAAACCGACCTCCAAAGTTAACTCCAATTGTTAAAATGAGCGGTCCACAGATCTGGTCCGCAACCAGTGAAAATCAACACAAAAACAGAGGGGAAACACTGGAAACGAGTAATGCACCGGTCAAGAGCTAAGAGACACCCATGTGCACTGCTCAAGCACTGAGCTCCCAACTCACTCATACATCAAAATTGATCTGTGTACCGGGTTCATCTGAGTCCCAACGATCAACCTTACCAGTTTAACCTATAAAATCTTTTAAAAGCCACAACTACCTCTAGCCATAACACTGGACCCATGGGAATCCTAGAGCCAGACGTACAACCACAGGCTTAGCCCTCAGGCACTCCCAGCATTCCTAAGCCCAAAATGGGCCTAACTAGCAACTCAAACACATCAAGTCCATCAACCACTCATGGAATTTCATCAGCCATCTACAGAGTTAGCCGGCCGGACTCACTTGATAGGTGCCCATTGATTTCCAATGAATCTACCTCTATAACAAACAGTTACAAGTGAGGTCAACGAACGGGTCCTCACTCTCTAAACACGAGCCCCCGTGACTCCATCACTGTACTGAAGCCACTTTGAAAATACCACCTGCACGCCTCCAAGGTGAGGACCTCCTCATAATATAGGTCCCACCAAGAAACACCTCTAATTACCGTAGGGAGTATGACCAGTCCAACTCAAAACCTACAGAGTCGTGTCCCACAATTCCCATGACCACGTCATTGTGCACCACACACTCAAACAAGCGAACGACCTCTCCACTGACTAACAGGAGAATCAAACGCTGGTCAACCTTAAATCGAGCGACAATCCACCGCTAGATACGACTCAAGCAAACTAACTGAAGGATGGCGTATTAAGCCTACGACACAAACTTAGGGTATCCACGCACCACCCCAGAACCCAGTTCAATCAACCCTATCACACAGGGGATGAACCTAATATCTAGTTATCATCACATCAATCTCTGTCCCATGCACAGTCCGAGAGTTTAACCGTGCTCTGATACCAACTATAACACCCTGTCCAGCTACGGGTGCGTTATCTTCGAAACATCTCAAAACACTATTGAAAAAAGTAGATACTGGGTTTTTTTTTAAGAGGGGCCATTGCCCTCCCCACTTAACAACCCGGATGAACAAAACTCATTATACTATTAAACATAATGAATAACCATAAGCTATTCGAATATGATTATACAATCATCAAGACCACAACATACGGTAGTACGTCCAAATGGGACAAAAAGCCTCTCAAACTAAGGCATGAACATGAATGTAAAATATCCAACTTCAACTACTAGTACTCGGGGATCTGCTCAAGGGGTCCATCTGGGCCCTCCACAATTCGGGGTACCTGAAAGGTAAGGGGTGAGCTAACCAGAACAGTGAAGGTAGAAAGCATATCACATGTCAGCAATAAAAAAAATAAAAATCATATGCATGAATGCGAGAACATCATGATAATAAAGGTGCTCAAGCACACGTAAAACTCAACCTCATCAATTAGTGATCCGCTAGTCAGATCCGAGACATTATCTAGGTAACCCACACCGGGTCCTCTAGCAAACTCCGGTCTCCCTACTAATGTCATCGGGAGACTACACAATACAACCACCACAGTGAAAAGATAATGCATATCACCTGTGAGTAACATATGTATCTTATGCATGAATGCAAGAACATCATCATAGAATGAATTTCTCTGTACACGATTGTTCAACTATATCCCAACCAATTGGTCCCTATGACCAGTCTGGGGCATCGCCTCCATAACTCACACGGTCCACAAACAACTCCATTCTCCCGACCAATCCAACAGGGAGACCATACCATACACAACCGCCGGAATGCAACTGGGAAACCCACATCCCTTATGGGGGTCTCAACTGCTGGAGCATAATGGGGAGGCCAGTCTAAAGGGGCAGGTACCTCAACCGCTGGAATGCAACGGGGAAACCCGCATCTCCTATGGGGGTCTCGACCGCCGGAGCGTAACGGAGAGTCCTCCCAATAATCAGCTCATCACATAATCATAAACATATACACATATGAATAATCCCTCCAATGCGTACACACGATGTCATGATCATATACAACAGCTTAAACTTATGACAAGTCACAATTCCCCATACTCATGATCTCATTCCAGTTATACGTAAACATACCACATGTCATCATTAAATCTCATACATCATATTCGACACTCAACGCATATCTTATTTCCATCATAAATTCATTTATGTTAAATAGTTAAATACACCACGTGTTGTCACTCAATTTCAACCATCATATTCAGTGTTCATTCATCCAATCAGAAATATTATTATTATTATTTTATTTTCTTTTCTGCATAAAGTTGACCTGAGTGCACTCGAATGGATCCCTCGCCACAGATTCATCCAATGGTTCCTTACTGAGTGGCTCAATAAACGAATGGCCCCATTCAAGTCACTCCAAGTCCAAGGTCAAAGTTTAAGATATGCAAATGTATGCTGAAACAGTGATAAGTCCCCTCACCGAGTGTGTGGAGTCGAAAATCCGAGGCGAGCAAGCAACTTGATGGGTTGAAGGGAGCTCAAGTGTTAAGAAAAGGAAGAACGAATAAGTGACTAAGACATGACAGACTAAAAAGAATTCGGACTAAAAACGGGCCTAAAACTGGGCTGGGCCCAAAACGGGCTCTGAAAACGGGTCGGGCCAAAACTGGGTTCTAAATAGGGTCGGGCTTGAAAATGGCTGGGCCGAAGATTTGGACTTGCTAGAACAGGGCCAGACTAGGTCTGGGCCTAGCTGGGCAGAACGAGGGGGCCAGATCCAGTACTAGACCGAGTCTGGGCCTAGCCCAACTAGGCCAAATCCGAACCAGTCCACTGGGTCGGTTTTGGGCAGCGGGCCAGGTAGATGGGTCGGTCCTGATCCTAATAGAAGGGCTGGGTTAACCCAGAAACCCAATCGAGCAAACACGGAACACGACTGAGCCGACTCGGTCACTCAACTGAGTCAAAAAAGGGGGAAAGGAGGAGGAGGAAAACCAGAAAAAAAATCGATGAAAAAGAAGTAGGAAAACAGGGAAAGGCGAAGAAAATCACGGAAATCAAGGGAGGTTAAGGAAAACATCCAAGTGAGAGGGAGAAAAAAGAGAGGAAACATGAGCACCTGATTTTCGGTCGGATCCAGACGGCGGCAAAGGAGGAGAAGGCAAGGAGAGTACTGTCGAGCACAACAAGGTCAGAGTTGCAACAGGTCGGGCTCCAAAGCGAGGGCTGATTGCAAGGGTGGCTCGAGACGGCTCTAACTGTCTGAGCCGACTGAGGGAGAGAGGAAGGAGAAGGGGAAGAAGAAAGAGGAGGAGGAGAAGCCGGGAGAGGGAGGGGGAAGAGAGCTACCCGAGAGAGGGAGGGGGAGAGAGGCGCTGTCAGCAAGGGCCACTAGGGTTTGGGTGGGCGGCGACATTGTAGCGCAAACTGCTACAGTGTCGAGGGAAAGGAGGGCTTAAAAAAAAAAGGTTTTGGGGGCTGAGGGTTTGAGTGTTTGTTTAAATTTTTTATTATTATTAGTAATTATTTCATTTTCATTCATTTACTATTTTATTTTAAACTTTTAAGAAAAATTCGAATCGCGTGAAAATAGAGTTTCAAAACTCATTATTTTAAAGTAAAATGTTATCAAAACCCGAGAAAATCAAATGTCGAACATCAAGAGAGAAAGATGTTTGAATTTTCAAGCATTTTTCATGACAGAATATGCAGAAATTCAAAATTATTGAAATGCCCTTCGAGTTCCCGAATTCGAAATCAGGCAAACTAGGGCCCACACCCTCCTCACTGCTACCACAGTCCCGAAATTAACTCAGAGATCTGACAATCTTAATTAAATCAAACAAACTCGGAATGGGTCATTACAATGGCAATGTGTTCCCACTTCCATTCGGGCACGAGTAGAGGTTTGAGTAGCCCTGGCGGCCTCTGATGTTCTGCTTGACTTGCTGACAAGTAAGGCAGTGAGAGACAAAGTCAACCACGTCTTTTTTGAGTTCAAGCCACCAATAATGCCTTTTCAGATCATGGTACATTTTGGTGCTACCCGGATGGATGGAGAGCTTTGATTGATGAGCTTCTGTCAACAACTCTCTCCTGCAGCCTTGAGGTACATATGTCCTACCTCAGAATAAGAGACTTTATCCAGGTCGTAATTCCCATTCTGGTATGACCACTCCAGTCGACATCTTGGCCCATATTTCTGCCACTTCAGGATCTGTCCACTTCTCTTGTTCAATCTTCGAAACCATACTGGACTGTACCATCAAATTGTACATGCTCCCACGATTTTTGATGTGCAAATTGAACTCTTGGATGGTCGTAAGCAATTCCCATTCTTTCATAATCAGATTGGCCACAGTTGCATGTGAAATGCGGCCGAGGGCATCCGCCACTTTGTTTGCCTTGCCAGGGTGATATCGCAGTACAAATTCATAGTCTTGCAAGTACTCCATGTAACAACCCTGATTTTCAATTCATGAATATATATGGAAATTGTCCATTTAATTTGTAAATTAATGGAGATGGACCTTAGATGGGTAAGGAGTTGGGTCAATTGCCCAATTAAGACCCAACAGATTGTGGATAAGATTCAATTGAAATAAATAGGTAACATTTATTTAATTGGGTCAAGGTTTTCAATTGGGTCAAATGCCCAATTGGGACCCATGGGTCATGGTTGACTTGGTCGACCACCAAATGAGTTCAAGTTCAATTAAGGTGTGGCTGAATTAAATTGGATTAAATTCAAAATGGAATTAAGGAATTGAGTTAATGAATGAGTACAAATCTTGAGTTTAAAAGAATTAAAAATATGTGAGTTAAGGTGAGTTGAATGGGAAGTTAATGGGACTTCCATCTTAAGTTAGTTAGGAGAGTAGATGGAGAGTTGCATCTCATAAGACCAAACCCAAAGTGTACACACGATGGAGAGGTGGGAGTTTCATCTCATGGGATGAAACTCCAAAGGGATCATTAATGAGGAGGTGAAGGGTTTTTGTTGTTACACAAGGCTTACTCAAGCATACACGTTGGGGACATGGAGGGTTTCCATCTCATGATGGAAACCCAAAGGGTATACGGTTGGGAGTTTCATCTAATGGGATAAAACCCCCAAAGGAAGTATTAATGAGGAGGTAAAGAGTTATAGTTGTTACAAAGGGGCATCACCCAAAAGGCACCACTCAAGGCCGACCCTCATTCAACAAGAAAAGACTAAGGGGTTTTACATTCTCTCCTCCTCTCCCTCTCTCAAACATTCACCAAGGCCGAACCATCTTCTTGGGGTTTCATCTTAGACCCTCACCCTCTCAAGCTCACACTTTGGCCGAAGATCAAGAAGGAAGGAAGAAGAGGCCAAGGAAGGAGAAGATTGGAGGAGCAAGAAGGAGTGAAAGAAATCGGAGGAGTCGCAGAATCGGTAACGGAATCTCACAAGCGGTGTACGATCGGCTTGATGCGATCGGTGAGTAGTTTTTGGACAAAAATGCAAGGACACATTAGTTGGTCATTGGTAGGATTCCTACCTTAATTGAAAACCATGGATTATGTATATATGAATGTTTTACTTGAATTATTTTGGTATCAAATGTTATGTCTTAATGATGGGATTTTAATGCTATGATTTGTAATATTACATAGCATGTCTGCACTTGCATCTCATGCATGGCATGGGAGGGATGAAATGTAACCGGAGACCCACGCTCCATCGGGGCGTCCGTAAGGCATTCGTGAGGGTACCTCGATGTGCATTATCCATCAAGAGGGATGTATGATTGATTTGTAACCGGAGATCCACGGTCCGTCGGGGCGTCCGTAAGGCATTAGTGGGGATACCTTGATGAGGAGTTCCATCAAGAGGATACTATGTGATGGTGATATGGCTGATGGGTGGGACTCATGGCATATGACACCCATAACATGACATTGACTTGCATGTTTTTGATATTGTGATATCTATATGATTTTTGTACTAACCATGTGTTGATCCTACTTGGAGTACCTACTAGGCGCGTTGTCTAACACCCTACTTCTACCTTAGTTGATGACACAGGAAATGGACGAAACGAAGGACTTGATCAGAGCCAAGCTTAGGAGCTTGGATGTTTTAGTCTCATTTTATTTAAGTTACTCATGGACAATGTAATTTGAGTAGCTAGCAATTGAGACTATAATAACTTAGATTATTTGCTATGGTTTGGAATGTTAATTTTGGATATTTTAACTTAAGATAATTATTATTAGGTGATGGACGTCCTTGCTATCTAAAATGAAATAGGATAATTATTCTATTATATTTCCGTATCCACAAATTATTCCGCATGTTTAACTTGAGTACGTGTGAACCGTTTTAGTGGACTTGGTCCGCAGACACGTATGGTTGGCCAGTTAAGGGTCGGGCTTTGGAGGCTCGGACTTAGCTCACGTCGTGATGTTCCCGCTCTCTCTCGCTCTTTATTCAAAAAAAAAAAATACTCTTATTTTCGGCGAGTGAAAAAGGGCGGGGCGTTACAGTTGGTATCAGAGCGAAACTAGAAGAATGAATCTTTCGAAGTAAGATCAAGACGGTATCATGTCTCACTAACATATAAGAATCCCAACTGACCGACTCTTTGGAGTCCGCTGCACGGGGGCCGGATTAATTTACTTCGTTAGACTCAAACTGAAACATTCAATCTGAGAGCAACACTTGACGAAAAAGGAATGATAGCAAAGGAAGGATAGTCACTATAAATTGGATTTATCAAACATAGCAAATTAGGAGATATTACCCCGATATCTCCAAATTGAGAAACAAACACTTGATACTTAGGAAGTTTCCCCAAAAACAAAGAAAATACAAAGAGTGCTTATTTGGCAATTTCCCAAAACATGTGAAAACACAAACTTTACGAAGAAACTAAATCAACGATGTTTTCAATGACTTAGGAAAATGCCTCCGAGAAGAAGAACCCTACAAAACCCTCATGGGGAGGTGTAACAATCTCATCAGGAGGAGGAACAAAATAGCGTGAACATACCCGTGGTGCCTCCCGAACTACAAAACTTGGTCCAAGCGGTGGTCACTTCTGTTCTTCAACAGCACATGAACAGAAATGCGACCACCAGCGAGGCCAATGACCGGAGGATGGTCAGAGATTTCCAACAGCAACGCCCCCCTTACTTCAAAGGGAAAGAAGGGCCTGTCGGATCAGAAAACTAGTTCAGGAAAATTACTCAAATCTTGGCCCTACTAAAGATCTCGAGTCATGAAGACAAGATAGTGCTGGCTACCTCACAACTGATTGATGATGCTGGTAAATGGTGGGAGGTTATAGAGCGACAGTGGGCACTCATTCCGGAAGGGGAAAGGACTACAATGACATGGGAGCAGTTCTCAGTTATGTTTTTGGACCACTACTTCCCCGAGGAGGAGAAGGAGCGCCACACCCAAGCGTTCCTATCTTTGGTGCAAGCCACCATGACGGTGGCGAAGTACCATCAGGAGTTCCTCTGTCTGTCTTATTATGCCCTATACATGGTGGGTACGGAGTACCGAAGGGCTCGCAAGTTTGAGGGGGGCCTTCGACCTAGCATCAGGGCCAAGGTGACCACCATCTTTAAGGCACCTACACTGGCGAATGTGGTCAGCAGAGCCACTATAGCGAAGCATGAGATGGTCGAGATAGTGCGGTTTGTGGACAACCACCGATCTCAGAGTGGGGGAAGTACATTTCGTCCCAACAAGAGGTTCCGACCTAACGTTGGGAGAACCTCACCTTCCACTGGGTCAACGAGGGCTTTCGTCCCAACCAGCCCTCCCCATCA
Organism: Chimonanthus salicifolius; assembly: GCA_013350335.1. Taxonomy (NCBI): domain Eukaryota; kingdom Viridiplantae; phylum Streptophyta; class Magnoliopsida; order Laurales; family Calycanthaceae; genus Chimonanthus; species Chimonanthus salicifolius. The sequence continues at coordinate 27,377,140 of CM023536.1, forward strand.
ACATCAGTCTCTCAGGTTCCCCGAGGTGTGGCCACCTGTTTCCATTGTGACCAGCTGGGTCATTTCAAGAAGGAATGTCCACAACTTAGCAGACCCTCTCACTCCAGGGGTTCTTTTCTCCCTCCAGCCAGACCAGCTCATTCACGAGGAACCAGGGCATACAACCAGGTGGGACGGACGCCTAACCCTGCAGGATCTGGATGGTTGTATACCGTAGCTCCTCCAACAGCAGTGGATCACTCCATGATTCAAGGTATGGCAATAGTCGGTAGTTCCTATGCCCTTGCATTATTTGATTCTGGAGCATCCCACTCCTTTGTATCTGCTGCATTCATATCCGCTACTGGCACATTAGTACAAAAACTATCCACATCACTTACTATTGTATCCCCCATCGGAGACACATCATTGGGGCTTATATGCACAACAATGAACACTGAACTATTTGGATTGAGATTTGAGTTCAACTATTTGGTACTCGATATGACTGAGTACGACATCATCTTTGGCATGGACTGGTTGGCTAGCTTTCAGGCCAATATTGATTGCCATCTCCTCAGAGTGATATTTTGGTCACCCGAGGGAAAGCGATATGAAGTACATGCTGACAGACATAGCATCCCTATAACCAGAAGACTGCATGAAGAGTTGAACCACCTGGTATTGGACAGTATCAGATTAGACAAGGCATCGGTGGCTGAACTTCCGGCGGTAGTGAAAGACTACGAGGAGGTATTTCCAACAGAAATCCCTGGCTTGCCACCCAAAAGGGAGATTAATTTTGAGATCAAGTTGTACCCTGGCACTGCGCCAGTGTCATTGCCACATTACTGGATGGCACCGGCAGAGATGTCCAAGCTAAAGAAGCAGATTGATGAACTGCTCAGACTAGGATGCATCCGGAACAACACATCGTCTTGGGGAGCCCCGGTGTTATTTGTGAAGAAGAAGGACGGTACACTTCGGATGTGAGTGGATTACCGAAATTGAACTAGCTGACTATCAAGAACAAGTACCCTCTACCCATGATCGATGATCTATTCGATCAACTTAAGGGTTCTAGCCACTTCTCAAAGATTGATCTGATGTTCCGCTACCATCAAATCCGGGTTAGGGATGAGGATATAGAGAAGACAACCTTCAGAACACGGTATGGACTATATGAGTTTGTAGTCATGCCGTTTGGACTCACCAATGCACCGGCTGTGTTCATGGATCTAATGAACAGGATCTTCGGTCCTTTCTTGGACAATTTTGTGATTGTTTTTATTGATGACGTCCTGATCTATTCCAAAAGTTAGGAGGAACATGCTGAGCATTTGCAGATAGTCCTGGACACCCTGAGGAAGAACCAGCTGTATGCCAAAGCAAGCAAGTGTGAATTTTGGCTCTCTAAGGTTATCTTCTTGGGGCATGTTGTATCAGCAGAAGGTATAGCCGTGGACCCGGCTAAGGTGGCGGCAGTGAGAGAATGGAAAGCACCGAAGAATGTGACCGAGATCAGTAGCTTCTGGGATTGGCTGGTTACTATAGGAAGTTTATCATGGACTCCTCCAAGATTGCATCTCCATTCACTCGAATCACTCAGAAAGGAGTAAAGTTTGAATGGTCGGATGTATGCAACCGGAGATTCGAGGAACTGAAGGAGAGGCTTACAACTGCTCCTATTCTGATTTTACAGGAAAGAGGCAAGGGTTATGAGGTACATTGCGATGCTTCAGGAGAAGGACTTAGGTGTGCTCTCAGTGAAAGTCATCATGTGGTGGTTTATGGTTCAAGACAGTTGAAAATTCATGAACGCCTCTATCCCACGCATGATCTAGAACTAGCCGCAGTGGTCTTCGCTCTCAAAAGTTGGAGACACTATCTTTATGGTGAGAAGTTTGAAGTGTTTTCAGATCATAAGAGCTTGAAATACTTGTTTGATCAGAAAAAACTCAACATGAGGCAGCACAGATGGATGGAATATCTTGAAGATTATGAGTTCGCGCTTCGATATCATCCTAACAAGGCGAACAAAGTGGCGGATGCCCTCAGCCGTATATCACATGCAACAGTGGTCAGTTTGATCAGGAAAGAATGGGAGATGCTGAATACCATTCGAGAGTTCAATCTATATATCAATAACCATGGGAGTATGTATAATTTGATCAAATGGTCCAACATGGTCTCCAAGATTGATCAGGAGTAGCGGACAGATCCTAAAGTGGAGGAGATATGGGCTAAGATGTCTACTGATGAGGTCATACAGGAATGGGAATTACGACCAGGACAGGGTCTTGTATTCCGAGGTAGGACATATGTGCCTAAGAGCTGCAGAAAAGAGTTATTGATCGAGGCACACCAAACCAAACTCTCTATTCATCCGGGCAGCACCAAGATGTATCACGATCTGAAGAGACACTATTGGTGGCATGGACTCAAGTGGGATGTGGCAGAGTTTGTTGCCCACTGCTTAACTTGTCAGCAGGTTAAGACTGAACATCAGAAGCCACCAGGGTTACTCAAACCCTTACCAGTGCCGGAGTGGAAATGGGAACACATCTCCATGGATTTTGTGACAGGGTTGCCAAGGTCATCAAAGGGAAACGATGCGATATGGGTCGTGGTAGATCGATTGACCAAGGCTGTACACTTTCTTCCCATCAAGATGACAGATTCATATGAGACCTTGGTCGACGGTATATCAGGGATATCATCAGACTACATGGTATTCCTCGAACTATTGTGTCCGACAAAGATGGCCGATTCACCGGCAGAGTGTGGCAGAGCATGCAGTTGGCTATGGGGACAGATCTATTGACTAGCACAACATTCCATCCACAGACTGATGGATAGTCGGAGAGGACGATACAGACATTGGAGGATATGCTGAGAGCATGTATGCTAGACTTCAAGGGTGGATGGGAGGATCACTTGCTGCTAGTGGAGTTCTCTTACAACAAAGTTTACCAGGCAAGCCTCGAGATGACTCCATTCGAGGCCTTATATGGTAGACCATGTAGATCACCAGTGTGCTAGACAGAGGCCGGTGAGCCTGCACTTATTGGACCAGAGTTAGTTGCAGATACTACAGCGCAGATTCAGTTGATACGACATCACCTACTTGCTGCACAGAGTCGTTAGAAGAGCTACGCTGACAAGAGGTGGAGGTTCTTGGAGTTTGAGGTGGAAGACTTAGTGTTCTTGAACGTCTCGCCACGAAAGAGACACATGAGATTTGGAAAGAAGGGGAAACTGTCGCCTAGATTTGTGGGGTCGTTTCCAATCCTAAAGCGGGTGGGGAAGGTAGCTAACCAATTGGCACTTCCTCCACAGTTGTCATCTTTGCACAATGTATTCTATATATCTATGTTGAGGAAGTACAATTCTGATCCCTCGCACGTATTGAATGTATAAGACATAGAGGTGCAAAGCGACGTGACTTACATCGAAAAACCTGTCATAGTGGTGGAGACAGAACAAAGGGTATTAAGGAACCGAACCATTCAGTTCGTCAAGGTGGTATGGGATCGACATGGTAATGAGAAAGCCACTTGGGAACTTGAATCAGAAATGAGAACAGCTCACCCTGAGCTATTTATGTAATCTGCTTGAACCCTACTTCGCTCGATTTTCGGGACGAAAATGTTCAAAAGAGGGCAGTATTGTAATACCCCGGATTTTCAATTCATGAATATATATGGAAATTGTCCATTTAATTTGTAAATTAATGGAGATCGACCTTAGATGGGTAAAGAGTTGGGTCAATTGCCCAATTAAGACCCAACGGATTGTGGATAAAGTTCAATTGAAATAAATGGGTAAGATTTATTTAATTGGGTCAAGGTTTTCAATTGGGTCAAATGCCCAATTGGGACCCATGGGTCATGGTTGACTTGGTCGACCACCAAATGAGTTCAAGTTCAATTAAGGTGTGGCTGAATTAAATTGGATTAAATTCAAAATGGAATTAAGGAATTGAGTTAATGAATGAGTACAAATCTTGAGTTTAAAAGAATTAAAAATATGTGAGTTAAGGTGAGTTGAATGGGAAGTTAATGGGACTTCCATCTTAAGTGAGTTAGGAGAGTAGATGGAGAGTTGCATCTCATAAGACCAAACCCAAAGTGTACACACATTGGAGAGGTGGGAGTTTCAACTCATGGGATGAAACTCCAAAGGGATCATTAATGAGGAGGTGAAGGGTTTTTGTTGTTACACAAGGCTTACTCAAGCATACACATTGGGGACATGGAGGGTTTCCATCTCATGATGGAAACCCAAGGGGCATACGATTGGGAGTTTCATCTAATGGGATGAAACCCCCGAAGTATTAATGAGGAGGTAAAGAGTTATAGTTGTTACAAAGGGGCATCACCCAAAAGGCACCACTCAAGGCCGACCCTCATTCAACAAGAAAAGACTAAGGGGTTTTACATTCTCTCCTCCTCTCCCTCTCTCAAACATTCACCAAGGCCGAACCATCTCCTTGGGGTTTCATCTTAGACCCTCACCCTCTCAAGCTCACACTTTGGCCGAAGATCAAGAAGGAATGAAGAAGAGGCTAAGGAAGAAGAAGATTGGAGGAGCAAAAAATAGTGAAAGAAGGAGAAGATCGGAGGAGCAAGAGGCGTCACGTCGTTCCCACTCTCTCTCATTCTTTATTTAAAAAACAAAATAGACTCTGATTTTCAACGAGTGAAAAGGGTGGGGCGTTACACTCCATCCATCTGCGTTGTCTCAAATTGAGCTCCTTTTGATTGAACAGATATTTTAAGCTCTTATGGTCTAAAAACACCTCAAATTTAGTGTCTCCAGCTTTTGAAAGTGAAGACCACTGCAGTTAGTTCCATATCATGAGTAGGATAGTTGCGTTCATGGATTTTCAGTTGCTTTGAACCATATGCCACCACATGATGACCTTGAGTAGAAAGCACCCAAGTCCTTCTCCTGAAGCATCACAGTATACTTCATATCCCTTGCCTCTCTCTAGTAAAATCAGAATGGGAGAAGTGATAAGCTTCTGTTTCAGATCCTCAAACCTTCGATTGTACACGTCAGACCATTCAAATTTGACTCCTTTATGAGTTAGTCGGGTGAGTGGAGCCGCAATCTTGGAGAATTCCATAATAAATTTCCGATAGTAGCCAGCCAGTCCCAGAAAACTGCGGATTTCAGACATATTCTTCGGAGATTTCCAGTCTCTAACCGCTGCCACTTTAGCCAGGTCCACTTCTATTCCTCCTGCTAATATGACGTGCCCCAAGCAGTTGACCTCAGATAGCCAGAACTCGCACTTGCTTGCTTTGGCTTATAACTGATTCTTCTTCAGTGTGTCCAGAACTATCCTCAGATGTTCAACATGCTCCTCTTGACTGACGGAGTAAACCAGAATATCGTCAATGAAGACAATCACGAACTTATCTAAATAAGTACGGAATATTCTGTTCATCAGATCTATAAACACGGCTGGTGCATTTGTGAGTCCAAAAGGCATGACCACATATTCGTACAGTCCATACCGAGTTCTGAAGGCCGTCTTTTCTATATTCTCATCCCTGACAGGGATTTGATGGTAGCTTGACATAAGATCAATCTTGGAGAAATGGCTGGAGCCTCTAAGTTGATCGAACAAATCATCAATTCTGGGCAGAGGGTACTTGTTCCTGATAGTCAGCTGATTCAACTTCCTGTAATCCACAGACATCCGAAGAGTACCATCTCTCTTCTTTACGAACAATATCGGTGCTCCCCAGGATGAGGTGTTGTGCCGGATGAATCCCAGTCTAAGCAACTCATCAATTTGTTTCTTCAGCTCTCACATTTCTGCAAAGGCCATCCAGTAATGAGGCAATGATACAGGAGTAGTGCCAGGATAGAGCTTAATCTCAAAGTCAATCTCCATTTTTGGAGGCAAACCAGGGAGTTTTGTCAGGAATATCTCTGCGTAGTCTTTCACTACCGTAGGTAGTTCAACCACCGGTGCCTTGTCTAGTTGATATTGTTCAGTACGAGATGGTTAATTTCTTCATGTAATCTCCTGGTCATAGGAATGCTCTGTCTGTTGGCATGTACTATAAACCGTTTCCCCTCGGTGACCAGAATATCACTCTGTAAATGTGACACTCAATGCCTGCCTGAAAGGTAGCCAACCAGTTCATGCCAAATATGAAGTCATATTATGTCATCTCCAGTACCAAATAGTTGAATTTAAATCTGAACTCAACAAGTTCAGTGTCAATGGTGGTGCAGATTAGACCTAGTGATGTGTCTCCAACAGGGGATACAATAGTGAGTGCAATGGATAGTTGTTGTACTAAGATACCAGTAGCAGATATAAAGGAGTGGGATGCTTCTGAATCAAATAACACAATAGCATAAGAACTACCAACTACTGCCATACCTTGAATCACCGAGTGATCCACTGTCTCTGGAGGAGGAACTAAAGTATACATGCGTCCAGATCCTGCCGGAATGGGTGCCCGTCTTATCTGGTTGGGTACCCTAGATGCTTGCGACTGAGCTGGCCGAGCTGGGGGATGGAAAGAACCCATGGAGTAAGAAGGTTTGTTGTTCTGTGGACACTCCCTCTTGATATGGCCCTGCTGGCCACACTGATAATAGGCGATAACACCTTGAGGAGACTGAGAAACTGGTCCTGATGTGGAGAGCTGACTGGGACGAAAACCACCAGTGGAAACAGTGGAGGCTGAGGCTTTTCCAAAGTTTGGTCTGAATTTCTAGCGAGGGCGGAAATAATTTCCCTTGCTCTGGCTTTGTCTGTTCTCCACAAATCTGGTTGTCTCCATCAGCTCTTGTTCGACTATGCTTGCTCGACTGACCACCTTTGCCAAAGTAGCTGATTTGAAAATAATGACTTTGGCCCTGATGCTAGGTCGCAGGCCTCGCTCAAACTTTTAGGCTTTCTTATATTCCATGTCCACCATGTATAGAGCATAGCATGATAAACGGAGGAATTCTTGATAGTACTCTGCGACGGTCATGGGGCCCTGGACCAAAGCTATGAATGCATGTGCCTGGCGCTCCTTCTCCTCCTCTAGATAGTAATGGTCCAGAAACATCCCAGCGAACTGGTCCCAAGTCATCTCTATTCTATTCGCCGCTGGAGTCTGCGTTTGTTGCTGTTCTATGATCTTCCACCATTTGCTTGCATCGTCTAGCAGTTGTGAGGTAGCCAGTAGTATTCGGTCCTGATCATTGGTGATCTTAAGTAGCTTCAAGATCGTCATGATATTCTCAATCCAATTCTCTGCTCCTGCGGGTCCCTTCTTCCCTCTGAAATAAGGGGAACACTGCTATTGGAAATCTCCAACCATTGTTCGGTCATGGGATACATTGGAAGTAGTGCCACCGTTGTCGTTCTGGTGTTGCTGTAGAATGGAGGTGACTACTACCTGTACTAGGCTTTGCAGCTCGGGAGGTACCACATGAATATTCACACTGTCCTTTCCCTCTTTCTGATTCGGGCTCTGTCGGGTATTTCTTCTTCGTTGAGGTATTTTCCTAAGTCATCGAAACATTGGTTGACTTAGTTTTCTCCTAAGGATTTGTGTTTAAATACTTTGAAGTTATACTTGATCAAATAATCATAAGGAGGGGGAAGTTCTGTTTAGTTCTCCTATATATCACTTTGTGTTCCTTACTTGGGGAAATTGCCTAAGTGACATCTTATATTTCTTGTTTTGGGGAAGTTTCCTAGATTTCACATAGTATTTCTCATTTGGGGGAAATTTCCTAAGTATAGTATCTCTTATTTGGGAATTTTCCTAAGTATAGTATTTCTCATTTGGGGAAATTTCCTATAGTATTTCTCATTTTGAGAAATTTCCTAAATACATTATAGTGTTCCTTATTTTGGGGAAATCATGTAATTTTTCTTGTTTGGAAAATCCGATGATGTTTCTTGTTTGGAAAATCTCCTAAGTATCATATATTGTTTCTTGTTCAAGGAGGGGGGGGGGGGGGGGGGGGGTTGAGAATAGTAAATGACCTATTTCGCTATGTTTGACGACCTATTTCGCTATGTTTGATAAATCTACAATTTATAGTGATTGTCCTTCCCTTGCTGTTGTTGTTCTCATCAAAGGTTGTTCTCAGATTGAATGCTTACATTATAATTATCATGAAAGTAAATTATTCCGGCCCCCGTACAGAGGACTCCAAGGAGTTGATCAGTTGAGATTCTCATCTGTAAGTGAGACATGATACTGTATCAATCTTATTTTGCGAGACTCAAAACTTTAGGTTTCGCTCTGATACCAACTGTAACGTCCCGCCCTTTTTCACTTGCATAAATCAGAGTATATATATATATATATATATATATTAAGACACGATTCAAGTCCGAGTTTCTAAAACCCAACCCTTGACTGGCCACTATTACGTGTGCGTGGACTATGTTTCGCTATGTTTGACAGCTTATTTCGCTATGTTTGATAAATCTACAATTTATAGTGATTGTCCTTCCCTTGCTGTTGTTGTTCTCATCAAAGGTTGTTCTCAGATTGAATGCTTACAGTATGATTATCATCAAAGTAAATTATTCCGGCCCCCGTGCAACGAACTCCAAGGAGTCGATCAGTTGGGATTCTCATCTGTAAGTGAGACATGATACTGTATTTATCTTGTTTTGCGAGACTCAAAACTTTAGGTTTCGCTCTGATACCAACTGTAACGTCCCGCCCTTTTTCACTTGCATAAATCAGAGTATATATATATATATATATATATATATATATATATATATATATATTACGACGCGATTCAAGTCCGAGTTTCTAAAACCCAACCCTTGACTGGCCACTATTACGTGTGCGTGGACTAGGTCCACTAAAACATTTACACGCGCTTATCTTATTGTTTGCTGAATAATTTATATGAATAAGATGCTATTTACTTTTCTTAACATCATTAGGCAAGGAAAACCAATCACCATAGAAATAAAATAAAATTAAAGATTATCAAACCATAGCATATAAGTTCTAAAGTATCCCAAATAGTCTAAAATATTACAACCCAAAATGCAAGTCCTCCGAATGCATCATTGAAATCAAAAGTAAGCAAATTAAACTTCAATCTTCCAAGCTTCTGTTAATCCTTTTTTCGTCACGCGCGGCTCCCTTCCAATCCTACGTCCTTTTCCTTAGCATTTCCTAGTTCAACATCTATAAGGTAGAAGTAGGGCATTAGTCAACAGGCCTAGTAGGTATTCCAATTAGATTAGGGTACACATAAGAGTAATAATAGAATATTACAAATTAAGTGTTTATACATCATTAATGGCATATTTGTAAAAACATTTGTAAGTAATAAAAAAATGCATGACGTCCATATCATAATCATGCTAACATAAGTGTTATGTCATGGGTGTCAATGTAAAATGAAATCCAACCCAATGTCCATACCCAATCACATCATAAATCAATCAATGGTTTCCTTGGCCAATTATGTCCACAGTTTTTGAGGCGGCAGTCACTAGGGCACTGTATACCCATCCACAAATTAATCGGGATTGCCGGTGGAGTGTGGACTCCTCCCTCTGCACAGGGTTTCGGGACTGACTACCCATGACCTCTTTGGCCCAATTATGCCGCAGTTTTCTATCAATCGGATGCAGCCAAATCTAAATGGTTCATATAGCTTTATATAAGCTAATCTCAAGCCCAAGTCTTGTCCGGACCGCTCAGGACGTGGCTTGTTGGTCATATATGTTCCCTCACATGCCATGCATGAGGTAATGTATGCAAGAATGACATTTCATTTAAAATACATCATATAATTGAAAATCAACTCATAATCATATACAATTTATTTAGCCAATGTATTCATCATATTTTGAATAAAACAAATGTCATATTATACTCCATAGTGTTCTCAATGAGGTAGGAATCCTACCAATGTCCGATATACTATCATTTCTTGTCTTGGAAGGATAATGCTAACGGTCAAGTGAGACGAATTGCGATCCCTTTGTAAGCCTCTTTACCTCATCAAATTCAAACATACATATTGATTTGATTTTCCATTTTAATTTCATCATCCCTATTTCCATCTAAGTTCCATGTCCATTTCTCAGCGCATTTACGCATTATAGTCCTTAAACCGGTTAAGACCCTCAGTGGGGTTCATGTTCACAAAAACCCATCAATGGGGTTCGGCCATACAACATGGCCGAACCTCATTCTTTGGTTTTTTACCCTCTTTTTAATCCTTATATTATTTTAAACAATGCAAGTCAATCATCATTCATTTTTTTTTTCCATTTCTTTATATAATAATCCCAAGTTAGTCATTTAACCTTTAAACATACATAGATCCATAAAATCATCCATGGGGTTCAGCCATGTTGTTCTTCCTTTTCGTCTCCTTTCCATCCTATATCACCTTGAGGATGGGTTTTTCTTAAAAAAATACATCCAACATGTTTTAGGTCACTTGATGGGGTTCGGCCATATAACATGGCCGAACCTCATCTAGTATCTCTTTTTGTCCTCAAATGATCCCCATAAAAAAATAGACTTCAGCCATGCAAGAGGCCGAACCTTGCTATTTGATTCTTTTCTCATTGAAATCCATCATTAATCATGTTTAAACATGGATTCCATCTTCAATGCTTACTCAATATATTTCCTACCCACTAGCCAAGGTTAGGGTTCAGCCATACAATATGGCCGAACCATTGTGGTTGGTTTTCATCAAAACCCTTAAAATATTAGACTACATGGATTTGACCATATCTTGGCCGAATCCATGATGATCCAGATTAATCTCATTGTTGTTTTGTTTCAACCCATAACCATCCTTTGGATGGATTTCCAACTTCATGGCCTTATAACATTTTTGGCCGTTAATTCCAACCAACATGGAACCCATGGGTTCGGCCCACCATGGCCGAACTTATGGTTTCCTTAGATTAATCTCCATTGATTTTATTAATTCTAGACATACCTTATCTCCCTAGACCTTTCCTTCAATGAGCTGTTCCTCCTCTTTGGCACTTCAATCTCCTTCTTTTCTTTTGATCTTTCTCTTCTTCCTTAGTTCTTCTTCTCCTTTCTTTGTTCTTCAAAATCTTGAAGTGTATGGAGGTAGAGGTGGGAGAGAGGGGAGGAGTGGAGAGAAGTTCTTGCTCAAGAGAGGGGGGGTCGGAGAAGGGGTTTGGGATGCCCTTTGGTTTGTGTTTTTATATTAAAACTATGATCTTATCCCTCCCTCTCATAAAGACTTGCCGTAACCAAGGAGGCTCTTGGTTTCCCAAGGGTGGCTTAATTGCTTTTGAGGTGAAGACCCTTGGGTTCCCAAGTGTCTAGGTATAATGTACCTAGACAAGATTCCCTAACTCTTAATCTCCACCCTAGATCTTTCCTTAGATGAAATCCTAGCCTTCCATCTTATCCTTTCACCTTCCCAAATTAAGACCCCTTAAAAACAAAACCCTAGTTCAAGATTCAAATTTAAAAGTGGTTGAGCAAGTCAAACCATGCCATGGTCGACCATGCATGTGGTGACTTGGCCACCACATGGCACTTGGGTCCCACTTTTGCCATGTCACTTGATGTGTCTCACCTCCACTTGTATGCCACCTCAATTCCACTTTCCACCTCACTTGATGACGTGGCATCCTTGCTCAGTTGGCTTCCATGTGATGACATGGATGGCACATGGCAATGCCACATCACCCACATGCGACCTCACTTGATGAGGTGGACTTTAATGCATTAAATGCACTAACTTATCCAAATTCAATTAACTTAACTAATTTTACCCACTTATTTTCAAACTTTCATATACCATTTTATTTTATTATTTTAATTCCCTTATCCCCTCTTATTATGTAATTTATGTATGATGATCTAATTCATCAATTATTTTTAAATTATGTATGAAGGTATATTTGTCCAAGGAGTTAGGTTGTTCTTGCTTGAACATTATGTCACAAATTTAGATGGAACATGGTCATACAAGGTCCAAACTGTTGATCCAAACCCTAGAGGCGTCGACCGAAAAAGCTGCGGCCCATCTTACAATTAGCATAGGAGACATGAAATACAACCAGTTCCATACAGCTGCAATTCAAAAAGAAAGACAACAAATGCGTCAGCTAGCATTGCACATACAGATAAAAATATGAGAAGAAAATAACAAGCGAAAGGACTGTATTTATTTTACAGCAAGCAGGCATTGAAACCCAATGATGTGTAGCCAACAAATAGTCCAAACAACAGTAAGAAAGAGAGCTTCGTGAGCCTTTCTTTTGTTTCCCTTCTTTATTTATTTTGTGCAGAAGCTGACCCTTATTTGATTACTTACCACGTGTAATCCAAACTGAAGAAAGATAACTAAAAGCAAAGCAAAGGAAAGAGCAAGAACCAGCCAGCAACCAGTTTGTACAACACGTCATACAGCAGGGCATCCAGGCGTTGGATTGACAAAGAAAACAAATACAGCAGCTAAAGTATAGAAGAATAAAAGAGACAGATTAAGGGGCAGCCACCACAAGAAGTATTTACAAGAGACAACATTCCAACATGAAAACTGACAGAAAAATAAGAAGCAGCCAACGTCCCTAAACTGAATGGAATTTTAGTTTCTTAGAACATTCATCATTGAGAAAACATTGCAGCAAAATCAGTTATCAGGGAAGGACTCCACTTGTGCACGAATAAAAAAGAAAGAATAATAGATCAGAGGCAGGGGCGGTGGTAACAGTTGTTCCAAACAGCAATGCTCATGAGCACATGAAAATCAAGAATAACAGAACACATATCGAGCAGCAAGAAGATGAAACAAAGGAAGTGCTGGACTGAAATAAAATCATACAGCAGCGTCGGTGGACACCAAGCTGCAACACCATCAATAACAGATCGCATACAACAAATATGAAAGAAAGAAAAGAAAGAAGGATCAAAGTGGGACAAGCCAGAAGAGAACGAAAAGGCTGAGAAGAGAAAGGAGTGGCCGATCCTATGCATGCGCATGAAGCCCCTTTTGCCTCCTTTCCTCCTTTGTTATTCGTCCATTTAAGATAATTCAATCTTCACCTTCCATATGTCCTTTCCCTAATCATGCAATGCAATTTTAGCCCTTGATTTAGCCTCCTTTCCTCAATGGGACAAAGCTCATCAACGCCATTGCTTGTGCCTCCTTTCTTAATTCATAAAAAGCAATCTAAGCCATACACCTACACCTTTCTATCTAAGCAATTCGATCCTCACCATTGATTTTTCTACCTTTTATCTATAAATAGTGGCCTATACCCATGGGAAAGATTCGAACCTGGCTGAATTAATCAAAAGGTTGTGCGTGGGAGTAGAGGAATAGAAGAATAAAAGAAGACAGTGCAAGGGTCTTAGGTTGGTTATTTATTTTTAGTTTTTATTTTTCTTGCATTGTGTTCTTGTATTTTTATTCCAAAATTTCATTGAGTTGTAATTCAAATTTCATGTTTTAAATAAAGTAAATGTGTGCTGAAATATTAGTCTATGGTTTTTCAATTATTTAATTCATGTATTATGATGATTTGATTTGATTTTAATTTTTTTTATAAAATACATGTTGGATTTAATTTTAGATTTTTCAAATTAGATGCAGTGAAATATTTAGACTAATTAGACTTCCTTCTTCGATCTAAGGCTCTTATTTTTAGGAGTGCACTGAAATATTTAGATTTGGAGAAAATTCAAATTCTACTTAGTCTAAGGTTTAATTTGAGAAATTTTTAATTACTTAATTCATGGGTTCATATTTGGAATTTTAATTGATGAAAATTTTGAATGCATGATTATTAATTTACGTGAGCTTCGTAATCTAGGCATTTGTTTTATTTTCAAACTATGGAAAACAATGCCTCCTTGATTCTTTGATCCAGTTCCATTGTAAATATGTACAGAGGTAATTTAGGTATTTTATTTATCTTTATAAAATTCAAAAATTCTTGAAATTGGTGAACTAGGTTGGTAAATTAATTAATTGCATCTGAGTTTTTTTTTTCTAATTTAGGTTAAGATTATTTATAATTTTTAGATTAAATCCACCTTAATTGAATTATATTAAAATTTGTACTTTCCATGAAAATTAGATTCCTTTAGTGGTTAATTTCTAATTTTAAATGTGGTTCCTATTTTTAGACCATGTTTTCTATATTTAGAATATTTATAAGTTAAAATTAAAATTTCATATATTAGAGAATTACTTCCATGTTTATGATTTATTTGCAAACTATTCTAAATTTCTTAAAATACATAATTCAGTGATATATTTTCACGGATATATTTTCCTAAGTTCCGATGAGGTTCGACCTCACACTCAATCGCTATACTATTTAATGGTTCGTGAGCTTGCAAGTTATAAATTTAAAACACAAACAGTAGTTGAAGTTATGTGTGGTGCATGTCAGGTTATTGTACGGTTACTTGGAATGACTTATGCCACTTGTGGACAAATGTGAGATGGAATTCGGAAACTTCACCTTTGAGTGTATCAAATATAGCATTATGACTATGATAGTAGTATTAAAGGGTCTTATTTAGTAGGGTGGAGTTACTGTATATATTTCAAAGAGATGAAAGTTAGGATGGAGAAGATACAGTTAGCTTATGACTGGTTACGTTGTGAGATGTGACGAATACTACAAGGACTACCGAGACTGGAGGTAGACAACCTTACAATGTCGCGAGTGGTAAATGTACCTGCGTAGGGACTACCGAAAGTGGAGGTTAAGACCTTGTGGTGACATGACATACTCGACGATTGTGAAATCACTGGAATGGGTGTTTGTCGAGTTCAAGATGATAAATTCATGTGTGTGGAGTATTAAGATTTGTGAGATTTTCTTAAGAGCGTGACATTAATTTTAGATGGTTACTTAAATTAGAAAATTTTGGAAATAACAAAAATATGGATATAATCTAAGCTTGGAATTATTGCTAAAATCAGAAACTTGCCATTTTTGGACATTTCTATTTTAGAAATTTTCAAAAATAACTAGTTTCTCTTTTTAGAATTTTCTATTCTTAGAATTTTAGTTTAATTTAGTCATATTCTATTTCTTGAAAATAGATCTAAATTTGGGAATTCTTAATTTTGGAACTTCTGTCTATGGAAAGTCTCAAAATTGTCCCATTTTGGAAATTGCTAATTTTAAAAAGTGTCTAATTTGGATAATATTTAATTTGGACAGTTTCTAAAATTAAAAAATTTCTAATTTAAGACCCTCATCTAAATTTGGAAGGTTTTCAATTACGGTTTCTAATTAAAAAAAAAAAAATCATGGAACAACTTTGGACTTAAATGGAATATTCTTAAACTTAAAAATCAAATCTTAATTAATTTGGTGGATATTAATTAGAATTTTTTATGGTCTTAATTTAATTTTGAGTTCTTAATTAGGTTCTAATCATTTAATTTCCTTCACTAGTTATAACATTAGGAAATCTGCATGTAGTCTGGGAATCATGCATATTTTATGTGATTAAATGCTTCATTATGGTTTTGAGTTTTATTTTGTGCAGGTGTTTTGAATAATCTTTGCGAAAAAATGCTGAAAAATAAAATTGTGCTTGCTAATAAATAAAAATAAAAAACCAAGGTACTTGAATTCAATCTATTTTCTTTAATTTTCAATTTTCATCCATTCATATAGTTTTTAATAGGTTGTCTTGCATTTATTTTGTATAAAAAAAATTGCATATTTAATTTGGTTGTGCATTTAGGTTGATAGTTCATGCCTTAAGTTAAAATGTTTGTTTATTTTTTTCATATTTGCTTGAATCTTGCATTGGTAACTTAGACTTGCATTCATCAAAAAAAAAAAAAAAATAGAAAAAGCCAAAAAGTTTAGTAAAATTGGTTCATACATTGTATGTTAAAATCAATCTGGAACTACCGTTTAGGGTTGTTCATGCTCAATAGGACCATCTTTAATTCAGTTATTTTTAGTTCACTGGTGAATAACTTTGCTTCAAGCACGGTATCTAGGTTAATTTTGTCACCAAGGTGTAAACAACCGAAATGAAAAATGGAAGTTTAAGTAGATTGCCATTGTGCTCCTCCACTTACCTGAAAACTTACCTGCCCGTGCTTGTGGTTAAACTCTTCTCATAGACTAAAATTTTATGGAAAATAGATTATGAGCAGTTTAGAGTCTAGGATCCCTGTGTCAGTCTAGGTTTAGGGCATCTTTTGTGTGGTTTTGTTTGAGCGTGTTTTGTTCGTGTTTGTGTATGAGTAGTTGGGTTCACGACTCTACCAACCATTTGGTTCGAGTTGAATTGTCTGTCAGTCCATCGTTCGTTGCGTCCGGAGCCTATTCAGGATCAGTCAAAGTTAGTCTACTACCATCACCCAAAATGGCCGGAGAACAAGAGAAAACTCTTTGAGATTACTTTTCATCGGTCGTGGCCAACATACCTTCCAGCATAGACATCCCAGCCACCAATGCGACCTAGGAGCTAAAATCAGCCCTCTTGCATCACCTCCCCGCTTTCCATGGCCTTGATCGTGAGGATCCTTACTTACATGTTAAGGAACTTTTAGAGATTTGCGCTATTATCAAAATTCAAAATGTCACTGATCAATCTATTAAACTTCGTCTCTTTCCTTTTTCTCTCAAAGAAAAAATGAAATCATGGCTGAAATCCCTCCCCGCAAATTCCATCAACACGTGGGACTAGTTGGCTAATAAATTCTTGAACAATTTTTTTCCAATATCTAAAATGAATGCCCTCAAAACGGAAATGTCAAATTTTACTCTGAAAGAGGGAGAACAATTCTCGGAATTATGGGAAAGATTCAAGGATGTAATAAGCAACTGTCCCCATCACGGGTTTGAAACTTGGAGACTCGTACAATTTTTCTATTAAGGCTTAACCACATCTAGACGTAGTTTGGTTGAGTCTATGAAGAATGGGGAATTTTTAGAAACAAAGTGAAAACGAAGGATGGAATTTCTTGGAGAACTTGGCGGAGAATTCTCAGCGATGGGCGTTCTCTAAAAGGGAGTGTTTAGGACAAACCTCCAAAAGAGGAGGTTTGTACGAAGTCAATAACGATTTTGATGTTAAAATCGCAATTGTAAATTTGACTAAAAAAGTAAGAGGCCTTAGCTATGCCTCAGAGGGTGAGTTTATTAATGGTGTGCAGTCTGAGGTGTGTGCCTTGTGTACTAACCCAGGATACACAACACAAACCTGTCCTTCCTTAAACGCAAATCCGGAGTGCCTAGTTGAACAGCCTAACACACTAAATAATTATGAGAAGCAGTAGGGGAGCCCATTCTCTGCTACCTATAACCCCAATTGGCGAAATCACCCAAATTTCTCGTGGAGACAGAACCAGTCAATGAATCTGGGATCTCCTCAGTTCCAAGAGCCTAATCAGCCATATCAACTATTAGTGCCCCGGCTTGCCCAGTCCCTAAGTTTGTCAATTCCATGATTCGGGAGGAAACACTTGTTAGAAGCTTGAAAAGACTCTAGATGATCAAGATTGAAGATCGTACTCCACCAGATTAAAGCTCATCATCATGGCAATCACAAAATAGGTATTGGCCATAGATGACTTTAGTTGGTACCCACACCTAAGGAGGACCATCCCAAGCTTAGTTGCATATGTTGGTAATAGACATAATAAGCCTAGAGATGAAGTTTGACAGTGAATTGGAAGCGAACTTGGAAATATGAATTAAGTTCACTATTTGCTCGACCAGTTGTTCTCTCCGACCCCTCGGTGGAGACAGGATCGACCCATCGTGGTCAAAGACTGGTCGGCCAGATTGATAAAGGTACTGGATCATAGAATTGTGAAAGTTCCCTTGGGTGATAGAACAAGGACCAAGATTGTTGCTAGAGAGGGGGGAAGGGAAAAGGAGAGAGGGGGGAGAAGAGGGGGGGGGGGGGGGGGGGGGGGGTAGGGGTGTGTGAATAGAAGAATCTCCAATTTTTATGGTCTTCACAAATTTCTTGATTATTTAACAAATTTCCAGCGGATTAATAATGTTAATCAAGAGAGATGTGTTGTACGATCAAAAGTTTGCACAATTATAAGAACAATCACACAAGTAAAGATCAACGCCCGCAAGACCATTTATAATGGTTTGGTTAAAACAACCTACATCCACTCTAAGGACTCACCCAACGTTGCATTATTTCAAATTCACTATGTGGGGACTTACCCCCTTACAAATGGAGTAGGACTTCCACTGTCCTCAATTGGTTGGGAATTGCACCCACCACATGTGCCAGATACAACGCTCTAGATTTTTTATAGTGGTTCTGGAGCCAACCTCTTTAATCCACTTGTCCTAGATTTTGAAATGTTCCACCAACCCAAGGTCTACTTCATTATCCCTCTATTTTTTATAATGGTTCCGACTTCCTTACCCTAATCCACTTCACGAGATGATTTATAAAATAAAATCATTAAGAAGCACTTGCCTTTGTATGAGCTCACTTGTAGATGTATGCTTCTTGACGATGCTTTCACAATTTGATGCCGACGATGTCGAAGATGTGCCTCGTGTATGCTGAATCACAATCTATGGGAGGTCACTAGGATTTAGATGTGCCAATGGATTCCAGAATGGTTCTCTCTCTCTCTCTCTTGATCTCAATCTATGAATATTTAAAAATTGATTCACCAATGATAAGTGCTTAAAGAGATGTTAGAGAGTTCTAAAATGCCCCTAAATGATTTTCAATTAGGCTCAGGGTTCTATCCACTTGATCTCAAATAGATCAGATCAATTTGTAGGCAATTTAGAATTTTGAAAGTTGAGCAGTGCGATGTATCGACTTTGGTCGGTATGTCGAGTTTTTGAATAAGTTTGTTGTAATCTGCTCATTGCGCAAATGATTGTATTTTTACAGAATTTATTTCAAACTATCCAACACGGATGATACATGTCGAATGTCGATATGTCGAGTTTTGACAAATCTCGATGTATGATTTATGGTCGATGCATATTGACTTAAGATTTTCGTGCACACCTCAAGCCTTTGAACATTTTTCAAGTCACTGTTCACAGATCGATGTATCGAAAAACTCGATATATCTTGACTGTAAGTTTCTGAAAAATATAGAGATTTTCCAAGTAGAACATTCGTAAACCCAGAACATGTATTGAGAAGGGTCGATAAATCGTGGAATGAAAAATTCCACCAACATACATATCGACAAAAGATATGTATAGATGCATATTGACTTAAGATTTCCATGCACAGTTCAAGCCTTTGAACATTTTTCAAGTCACTGTTCACAGATCGATGTATAGAAAAAACTCGATATAGCTTGACTATAAGTTTCTAAAAAATACAGAGCTTTTCCAGGCAGACATTCGCAAACCCAGAACATGTATCAAGATGGGTCGATAAATCGTGGAATGAAAAATTCCACCAACATACATATCAGCAAAAGATATGTATCGGTTGGGTGCTCATCTCTATATATCGACAAAACTTGATGACTGGTCTTAGTTTTAGACAGGAAAACAAAAACAGAACCAACTCCACTTTCTCATACATATCGACCTGGTCGATGTGTCGGGTTGGGTAAATGACAGTTCTGTACATTTTGAATATTTTGGTTCTTTCCCACTATGTAGGGGAACAATATGACTTGACCAACATCTGGTCTAAGTCCAGGTGTAGTCCATCTAAGGTGTGGGTTCCACCTATAGTCATCTATGTCCTTTTACCTTCTAAGGTTGCCATACACACGATGAACTTGAAGCTTGATCTTGCTTGACTTTCGGCAACACTTTGAGTCTTCTTCTTGGTGCCTTCAATATTCGTAGGCAGTGCTTCTCTCGAGTCATGGAACTGACAAACCAGGGACTCGGCGAGCCGGGGTGCAAACAATGTCCCCATTTGTCAATTTCATGACAAAACACCTGGAAGCTCTACGGACTCAAATAAACCCAAAAACCCATCCCTTATTACATCATTTGAATATACAAAATACATCCAATAAATTACAAAGCAAATGAAATAAAGACACTGGCTTTTCATCACTTCTTGCATAACTTGTACTTGATCTTCAATGTATATCTATAAACATACATACACAAGTTGCAAGAACACTTAAACAAACATCATAGCATTAGTAGATCATTAGTCCAAAACATGATAAACATTCTCCAAACTTCATGGACTACATGCTCTTTTCTATTCTCCCCCATAATGTATGATCTGGATACATTCTTCCTCATTGAGTTTGAGTCTCCAAACAGCAATGAAACTCAATGAAACTCCCCCATATATCATGCACTCCCCCATTCTTCAATCTTTATCCCCCATAAACTTAGCTTCTCTAAAAGGTCTCCCCCATTTTGTCATAAATTTGACAAAGGGTCTAAAACACATCAGTGGTGCTCTCCAAACTACAAGGGGTACCTACAAAAGATCTATACAAGCATGCCAATAAACATAATCATCCATGCATTCATACATCTACAAATAGCATAGGAATCTTATATATCAAACCATGGCATCAAAGTATAGGATCAATTAAACATATGCAGCATGCAGCAAAAACATATGTAAACAAACCATAGCATTAAAATATTAATGCTCAAAATAGAGTATGCACACAAGGTGCTTAATGTTTACATAACCAAAATATCAGTTTTTCAAAAACATAAAAAAAACATGAAAAACTAGAGTGTTGCAGCATCAGAAGGGGATGAGGTAGAAGGCTGAGGGTCTGAGCTATGAGAGGGCTGACTGGAAGTGAGAGAGGTAATGGCAGCCAGGAGTTGTTTTAGGAGGTGATCATGCTCATCTTGTTTGTTTGCAATGGCTGCAAGTTGTTCGCTTTGATGACTAAGCTTATCCTTTATAGCTTTCAATCTTGATGACTGTGCTATATCTACTTCTCCTTCCTCTTATTCTTTCTATTCTTCTTCCTCTTCAATGATTGGACGACCAATGGAGGTTGCCGTCTCTTCTCCAAAGATTCTCACAAAGTCAGCTTTGAGACTTTTCTTCATCATCCCTCTATCGAGTATCCTTTTCTCATCATAGACTGCATTCTTGTGAGGCTTGACACCGAAGTGTAGAGCGAGTCTATACATTAAATAGCAAAAAAGGAGGATGGCTATTTCTCTTCGATTTCCAGTACTTGGTAATGGTCTAACAAATCCAAGTAGGAAGACAAAAATTGTTCCAACATAAACCACTCAAACCATAGTAAATTATCTAAATTATTACATGCCCAAATACTAGCTACTCAAATTACATAGTCCATGAGTAACTTTAAATAAATAAAATCAACACATCCAAGCTCCTATGCTTGGCTCCGTTCACGCTCATCATTCCCTTCATTTCCTGTATCATCCACTAGGGTAGAAGTAGGGCATTAGACAACGCGCCCAGTAGGTATTCCAAGTAGGGCTAACACATGGTTAGTACAATTCATATATAATAACATAATATCAAAACCTTATAAAAACAATGCCATGTCATGGTGTCAAATGCAATGAGTCCCACCCATCAAAAATATATGTAACCTCTTGATGGAATTTTCTTCGTCAAGGTATCCCCACAGTTACCTTACAGAGGTCCCGACGGAGTGTGTTCTCTGGATTCTTCTTGATGGATAAAGCACATCAAGATCTTCCTAAGAATGCCTTACGGATGCCCCGACAGAGCGTAGCCTCTGGTTACAAACCTCCCTCCCATGCCATGCATGAGATGTATATGTCCACATGCTATGTAATAGTATAATCATAGCATCAAAACTTCATATTCGAAACATATAATTTTTACAACATAAACCATCAAAATAAGAAGTTAAACCATATTACATAACCATGGTTTCAAAGAGGTAGAATCCTACCAAAGACCACTTAAGTGTCCTTGCGCTTTAATCCGACAACCGTTCACGATCGTATACCACTTGTGAGGTCCCGTCACTTTGTTACATATCAACAAGTCAAACTAAAGTCCCATTTGATTTCCAATCTAAACATAAATCCATAAACACAACTTTGTGGGGTTCGGCCATACACCATGGCCGAACCCTACTCCCTTGATTTTAATCCCTTCTTTGATTATTTACTCAATTACCACTTAGTTAATCACTTAACCCTTAGTCCACAAAATACTCCTTAGTGGGGTTCGGCCATACGCCATGGCCGAACCTCACTCACTTGATTTTTGGTCCCTCTTTGTAATCCTTTGATCTTATAAATTTAAATCCAAGATCATGTCATCTTGATTCATTAATCTAATCACTTATAAATTATTCATCTAACATTGGTAACCACCTAAGTCCATAAAAACATTTCTCATGGGGTTTGGCCATACACCATGACCGAACCCATGATCTTTCATTTTAGCCTATATTTACAACATTGCCATTATTTCCCTTTCCTTACATAGTCATTCATCTAACATGATTGGTCCATGAATGACCCATAAAATGGCTCATGGGGTTCAACCATACACCATCGCCGAACCCTATGATGTCTAAATCCATTTTCTCCATTGAGTTCATTACCATTTTTAAGTCCATAAACAAGTCCCTTCATGGGGGTTTACTCATATCCTTAGGTCATCATTTACTACCCCAAGTCCATCAACATGATTTCCATCTTAAACCTTTTAAAAACATCAACAACCTTCCATGGGGTTTGGCCATACACCATGGCCGAACCTATGGTCCATGGTTCTTTCACCAATTATCATTTTAACACCATTTTAAAATGATTAACATTCCTTCCTTTAAAGCCCTTTAAAATCCTTAACATGCATCTACAATTTCCATGTTTTGAAACCCATTAAAATTATTAATCAATCCACATAAGTTCAACATCTACGAAAACCCTAAGTCCATAAATATTCCTTGGTGGGGTTCGGCCATACAACATGGCCGAACCTCACCCTTTGGTTTTGTGCCCTTCTTTTCAATTCTTTATGGTTCTCATACATACCTCCACTTAAGTCCTTTAAAACCTTTTAAAATCATACACACACATCTATGATTTTCATCCTTAAAAATCCATTCAACATAACTAATATCCTTCTATGGGGTTCGGTGATGCACCATGGCCGAACCCTATGGTTCATCCTTTCCATTAAAACAAAATGATACATCCATTTAAATCTTCTTTCATGAGGTTCGGCCATACACCATGGCCGAACCCTATGGTTCCTCATTTTCTCTTTGAAATCCAATAGCCATGATTCTAACCTTTGATGGGGTCCGGCCACACATCATGGTCGAACCTCATCTACCCCTTTTTATTCATATGAAGGTCCTTAGCCATGACATGACTAGGGTTAAGATAATTATGGTTAAAGACTCGAACTACTTTGCTATCTAAAATGGAATAGAGTTAGGTTCTATTATAATCCGCAGTTTATGTTATATTCCGCATGTATATATATATTTTTACGTGTGAACAGTTTTAGTGGACTTAGTCCATGCACATGAGGGTTGGCCAGTTAAGGGTCGGGCTTTAGAAGCTCAGACTTAGCTCGCGTCGTGACGTCCCGCTCTCGCTCACTCTTCTATTTATAAAAAAAAAATAGACTCTGATTTTCGGAAAGTGAGTGAAAAAGGGCGAGGCATTACAATGGACAGATTCGGAAGTGGAAGAGATATGGGCTAAAATGTCCACTAGTGAGGTTGTACCGGAATGGGAATTGCGGCCTGGACAAGGTCTTTTATTCCGAGGCAGGACATATGTACTCAAAGCTGCAGAAAAGAGTTGTTAATCGAAGCACGCCAAACAAAACTCTCTATTCATCCGGATAGCACCAAGATGTATCATGACCTGAAAAGACACTATTGGTGGCATGGACTTAAAAAAGATGCAGCAGATTTTGTTGCTCATTGCCTGAGTTGTCAGCAAGTCAAGACAGAACATCAGAAGCCACCAGGATTACTCAAACCCTTACTAGTTCCAGAATGGAAATGGGAACATATTTCCATGGATTTTGTGACAGGGTTGCCGATGTCATCAAAGGGCAATGATGTAATATGGGTTGTAGTAGATCGATTGACCAAGTCTGCACACTTTCTCCCATTCAAGATGACAGATTCATCTGAGACTTTGGGACGATGATATATCAAGGATATCATCAGGCTAAAGGGTATCCCCAGGACTATTGTGTCTGACAGAGATGGCCGATTCACCGGCAGGGTGTGGCAGAGCATGCAGTCAGCTATGGGGACCAACTTGTTGATCAGTACAACGTTCCATCCATAGACTGATGGACAATTAGAAAGGACAATAGAGACATTGGAGGACATGCTGAGAGCATGTATGTTAGACTTCAAAGGTGGTTGGGAAGATCATGTACCACTGGTTGAGTTCTCTTACAACAATAGTTACCAGGCAAGCATCTAGATGGCTCCATTCAAGGCGTTGTATGGTAGACCTTGTAGATCACTAGTGTGTTGGACAGAGGCCGGTGAGCCTGCACTTATTGGACCTGATCTAGTTGCAGAGACCACGGAATAGATCAAGGTAATACAACAACATCTGCTCACTGCACAGAGTCGTCCGAAGAGCTATGCGGACAAAAGAAGGAGATTCCTTGAGTTTGAGGTGGGAGAGATAGTATCCTTGAAAGTCTCGCCACGAAAGGGACACATGCGATTCGGAAAGAAAGGGAAACTGTCACCAAGATTTGTAGGGCCCTTTCCAATCCAAAAGAGGGTGGGGAAAGTCGTGTATCAATTGAAACTTCCTCCGCATTTATCATCATTGCACGATGTATTCCATGCATCTATGTTGAGGAAGTACAATCTTGATCCTTTTCACGTGTTGAATGTACAAGACATAGAGGTGCAAAGCGACGTGTCTTACGTCGAAAAGCTTATCGAAGTGGTGGAGACAGAACAAAGGGTGTTATGGAACCAATCAATTCAGTTCGCCAAGGTGGTATGGGATTGACATGGTAATGAGGAAGCCACCTGGGAACTTGAATCAGAAATGAGAGCAGCTCATCCTGAAGTTTTTATATAAGTTGTTTGAAACCCTACTTCACTCGATTTTCGGGACGAAAATTTCAAAAGAGGGTAATATGTAACGCCCCAGATTTTTCAATGCATAAATACATTGGATTTTGTCTATTTTAATTGTAACGCCCCACCCTTTTTCACTGGCCTTTTCCATTAAATCTAGAGTATATATATATATATATATATATATATATATATATATATATATATATATATTTTTTTTTTTTTTATATAACAAAGTAGAGTGATAGAGCGCGCGACGTCACGACGCGAGCTAAGTCCGAACTTCCAAAGTCCGACCCTTCACTGGCCAACCCTATGTGTGCATGGACTCAGTCTACTAAAATGGTTCACACATAGCAATATCAAGATGCGGAATAAAAATCATAATCTACGGAATCATAGCATCAAAAAGCAGAATCACAATAGAACCAAGTTCTATTCCATACAGATAGCAAAGTACGTCAAGTCCTTGTCCATAATTAAAACATCATAATTATCAAATAAATCATTCGACCATCTAAGTTATTACATTCCGAAATCCAAATACTCAAATACAAGTTCATGAGTAACTTTATTCAAAACATGTAAAATAAGTCTTCCAAGCTCCTATGCCTGGTCCGTCTTACGTTCATCATTCCCCTGATTACATGTATCATCAACTAGGGTAGAAATAGGGCGTTAGAACAATGTGCCCAGTAGGTATTCCAGTTACGGCTAACACACGGTTAGTACAAAGCATATATTATAATATAATATATAAAACCGGGTAAAATCCATGCCATGCAATGATGACAAATATGCAATGAGTCCCACCCATCACATGTACATAAATGTTACCACCACATAGGTCTTCCGGACGCCCCGGCGGAGTGTAGACCCTCCGGAATCTTCTTGATGGAAATCACATCAAGGTACCGCACATAGGTTTTTCAGACGCCCCGACGGAGTGTGACCCCTCCGATTATAAATCCTCCACCCCATGCCATGCATGAGATGCCAATGAAACACATGCTATTTTAATAACATAAACATAGCATTTAAAATCACCTTTTGAAACATATCAATCCATGCTATTTAAACAAGTTAAAACATAGCATTTGAAATTCAATAATAATGCATATTCTTTGAAACATATTTTCATCAAACATAGGATAAAAACAAGTACATAAACCATGGTTTCAAAGAGGTAGAATCCTACCAAAGACCGTTCACGAGTCCTTGCATTTCCGTCCAAGATTCGATCACCGATTGCGCACCGTTTGCGAGATTCCGTTATCTTATAATATAATGATAAATTAACACCAAGTCCCACTTGATTACAAGGTTCTAAGTCCATAAACAAAACCCCATGGGATTCGGCCATACACCATGGTCGAACCCATGGTTTACCATTTTCACAACTATTTACGAAAATGCCATTGTTCATAACCATAGACTTCTTTCTTGCTTAGATTTCAAATAATCCAGTCATACTTCCAAAGCACATAGTCCCATAAATAATTCATGGGGTTCGGTCATACACCATGGCCTAACCCAATGTCCAGTATTCTCACATATTTACAAAAATGCCCTCCATGGCTTACATAACCAATAATCCGATCATTGCAACATTAAAATCATAATTGATTAAACATAGACCATAATTTGATTCATGGGGTTCCGCCATACACATGGCCAAACCCATGATGCCTAAGTTTCCATAAATAATATCCACCCTTCCATATTTGGAAGGTTTCCATAATCATCTTCCATGGTCTATAAATAGGTACATTCTTATTCCAATGTCCACTTCCAAGAATAGAAACTTTTCCCCTTGATTCAATTACTCATAACCTAAACCATAGAATTAATTCATGGGGTTCGGCCATGTACATGGCCGAACCCATGATGTCCAATTTTTCTATTCATATTACTTCCCATAATTAAATGTTTCCAAAAATAACCTACTCCTTTCCATAATTGGAGTGCTTTCCAATTTAGCAATTCCTTCCATATTTAGAAGTTTTCCTTCTTAAGTAAACACCTTCCATAATTGGAAACTTTCTGAATTTAGTAAACACCTTCCAAAAATAGAAGGTTTCCAAAAATAATAATCTTCCTTCCATATTTAGATTGTTTTCCAAATTTAGCAACCATTTTCCATACTTGGATGCTTTCTAATTTTTAGTACACTTTCCATATTTGGAACCTTTCCATAATTGTATAGTTCCAAATTTAATCTCCACTCCAAAAACAACCCCATGGGGTTCGGCCAAGCATCATGGCCGAACCCTATGGGTTCATGACCTTCATCAATGGTTTAGATCCATTAAACTCAAACACCAATCCATTAAAATATTTGGTGGGGTTCAGCCATACACCATGGTCGAACCTCACCCCTTTTCTTTCATTACTATTGATCCAATCACTTAGCTATAAAAAAATCATGATTCGGCCCATATTCTTTCATTGTCTTCTTGAATCTAAAACCAACAACCATCAAAGGTTTCTATGATCTAAAATCTAAGAACATAAACCCAATGAAATAAATCAAATCTCTCCATGGTTTTCAATCTTCCACAACCCATGAATTAAACACTTCTTTCCATGGGGTTCGGCCATGCACTATGGCCGAACCCTATGGTTCTTTCTTTTCCATTTAAATCATTAAATCATCACCAGTCTTCCTCCATGGGGTTCGGCCAAACACCATGGCCGAACCCTATGGTTCTTTTTTGTTTCAAAAATAAAACTATTGCATTAAGATACTAATCTCTTTTCAATTCCTTGCTCTTCTAATATTTCTCCCTTCTTCTCCAATATTTTTCCTTCCCTTTGCTGGCCGAGAACACCTCTTGCTGATTGATTTTTCTTCTCCTTTGTGTATGCCGTGAGCAAGACTTGAAAGAGATAGAGGGAGAGATAAAATTCGGCTATGGTGTGTAAACCAAGCCCCCTTGTCCTTCTCTCCTTTATATAACCTTCCGTTGATCCAACATTAGAAAGTTCTTAAGATAATCTCATCCCCTCCTTTGGCCGTGCACCTCATCCTTGCCTTAGAGGGCAATTGCCGACCTCCCTTCCTTATTTAGTGGTTGCCGACCTCCCCTCCTTAATTTAAGACCTTTCCTTAATTCCATTTTTATTTAGATTATATAGTTTCCTTGGTTACCATCTTATGCGCATAACATATAGATTTAATATCTAAAATTCGGCCATGCATAATCTCATTTGATTTTTTGAACATTTTCTTAAGATATGCAAATCCAATTTAATTAGAAAAGTCCTTCGCTAAATATTCTAGCATATCAACTAGATATGCATATCACTTATGAGCATAAACTTGGATTTAATAATTAAAATTCGGCCATGCACTATCCCATTTAATTTTTGATAAAACAAATGCCACAATTTAATTGGCTCCTAATTGGGTCATGGCCCAATTCCTTATCCATATAAGATCCAATCTAAAATTCACAAGAAAAATGGATGATTTTCATATAAAATAACAAATTGAAAATCTAGGGTATTACACTAATTGTTAAATTTAAGATTTATCGATGGAATGGAATTTAGGTGGATAAGAATTGGGTCAATGGCCCAATTATGATCCAATCGATCATGAATAGGGTTTGATTGCAAGTAATTGGGTAAATGTAATTAATTGGGTCAATTACCCAATTGGGACCCAACGGGTCAAGATGAATGGATTTTGAAAATAAATGGGTAAAGGATTAATTTAATTGGGTCATGTACCCAATTAAGATCCAAGGCATGAGATCCACCTCATCAAGTGAGATGGCATGTGTATGAGGTGGCATGTGAGTGACATGGCCAAATGGGACCCAAATCCACCTCATAAGTGAGGTGGCAAGTGGTTAAAGTATCATGCATGGTCGGCTAACCATGGTTGACTTGGTCAACCATGGGTGAGCTCAAAGGTTGAGTTGAATAATGCTTGAGTTGGAAAGTGAGTTCACATGAGTTGAGAATTTATTAATGCTGAGTTCGAGTGCTTGAGTTGGGGAATGAGTTCATTTAAAGTGGGTTGAGTTGAAAGGGAAGTTAGGAGACTCCCATTTGAAGTGAGTCAAGTGGGAGATGGAGGGTTTCCATCTCATGGGAGAGGATACCCATGGCACCAACGTTGGGAACCAAGGAGGTCTCTTGGTTTGAATTATGCCTGTAACACCCCGATTTCTCACACGGAGAGTAGATGAAAGAACATATTGAGCAGGTACGTATGTAAAATACTATGAGAACATGTAAAGTGAAACAGAGTAGATTGATCTATGTGAGATCACAAATGGCTCACGAGAAAAAGATATAACATGAGACAGAACAAAAGGTGTTACGGAACCAAGCGATTCAATTTGTCAAAGTGGTGTGGATCGACATGGTAATGAAGAAGTCACTTGGGAAATTGAAATCGGAAATAAGAATAGCACACTCTGAGATATTTATGGAATCGTTTAGAACCCTACTTCGCTCGATTTTCGGGACGAAAATTTTAAAAAGAGGGTTATATTGTAACACCCCGATTTCTCAATAAGATGAATATTTACGAAAATGCCCCTGGATTGGTAAATTTATTAATTATGATGTTAAATGAGAAAATAGTGGGGCCCATTGTTCAAATTAAGATCCTATGAACATATTATAAGGTTCAAATTATAATGGATGGGTAATGTACATCAAATTAGGTCAAAATGGTTAATTGGGTCAAAGAATTCTCAACGGTTGGAATAATTACAAAAATGCCCCTAGATTGGTGAATTCAATAAATGTGATTGTAAATAAGGAAATAGTGGGACCCATTGCTCAAATTAAGATCATATGAGCACATTATGAATGTCAAGTTTGATTGGATGGGTAATTTCTCAATGAAGTGGATAAATTACGAAAATGCCCCTGATGTATTAAATTAATTATTTTGTGATGTTAAGTAAGGAAATGGTATGGCCCATTGCTCAAATTAAGATCATATGAGCACATTATGAATGTCAAGTTTGATTGGATGGGTAATTTACATCAATTGGGTCGAAAATGGCTAAATGGGTCAAAGGGCCCAAATGGGACCCATCGGGTCTTACTGGATTATTTGACCGCTTTGTGATTTTAAATTAAATGGGGTTAAGCCTATTTGATTGGAAATCAAGTGGAGAAAAATGGGTAGGCTTGATCCATATGTAAAAACCAATTAGAAATGACCAAAATACCATAATTGGGTCATGGAGTCAAAAACGGGTCAAGGAGCTAAAAGTGGACCCAACGGGTCGAGTTGACTATGGTTGACCGTGTGGACCCTCTAGGGAGCTAAAATACGAGTTAAATCAGTTGAGTGGAACTGAAGTGAGTTGGAATTAAATCAAGGGTTGAGTTAACTCATGTGCATTGAATGAAATGCATTAATTATAGTGAGTTGGACATTGAGTTGAGTGAGTCAAAAATGGAAGTCAAATGGGCTGAAAATTCAGTGAGTTAAGTGGAATATGAGGAGGTGTGGTGATCTCAAACAAACCAAAACAAGTCCCACACTTTGGGGACTTGTTATGGAGAGTTTCATGCAAAACATTAAATGGAATATGGGGGGTTTCTATTCCATTTGGAAACCCCAAGCCTTCAATGTTGGAATGCCAATGGGTGCATTTGTTGGCAGCAAGTGTCCCATTGGTTTAGGCAAGAATTGATGAGGAAGTGGAGGGGTTTTGAGGGCTGAATTATTAAAGGAAACAAACACCATCTTGGCCATTTTTCACCATTGAAAAGCCAAGATTCTCCATCTCTCTCTCCCTCTCTCCAATTCATTTGCTTAAGTGGAACAGCAGAGGTTTTTAGCATCAATTATTCAAGCTTAAACCAGCAAGGAATTAAGAAAGAAGGAAGGAAATAAGAAGGAAAGGAAGCAAGGATCAAAAGGCAAGACAAGAGCTTGGAATTTGGTAAGTGTTTCATGGACTTTTGGATTAATAAAGTGGGGTATGTATTGGGCCATGGTCATGGCCGAATACACCAGTGTTTAACCTTGATTATGAAGGATTTAAAATGGTAAAAAAATAACCATTGGGTTCGGCCACCATGGAGGGCCGAACCCCATGAAAGAGATTGATGATTGTTGTGAAATCAAAGAGCTAGAAACCATGCAATACCATGGGGTTTCTATAGGAGTTTAAATAGAATTAGGTTTGCTGTTTTTATGCCTAAGATACAGGATAAATGATGAAAGATTATTAGAAGAATTGAATCCCAAAGAGCCATGAGGTTCGGCCATGTGAATGGCCGAACCCCATGGGTTGCTTTATGGTTTTTATTTTGTTTACTTAGGGTTATGGTTACTGATTTGGGTCAGCCTTTGGATGGCTGAACCATGTATTGATCATGGTTGAATTAGCATGATTAAACCATGAGTGATCATGGTGATAATCAGATCAAGAGAACCATTGGGTTCGGCCATGTGCATGGCCAAACCCCATGGGGCTAGCTTTGGGATGAATGGACCAAGATTTATGGGTTTTCCTATGTATGTTAAATGAAATAAGCTTGCTGTTTTGGGTTGGCCATGGGATAGCTGAACCTTGTAGTTAATATGGCTAAATGGTAGAGCCTAACTTGTAAACAAATGATGGGATCATTGTGTAGGAGGATCATAGGGTTCGGCCATATGAATGGCCGAACCCCATAGATTGTTTTGTTGGAGATTATGACTTGGTTGTATGAGTTGGATTAAGTAAACATATGAATTTATCTTTGGACTTAGTGATAAGTAAATAACCAGCCACTAAGGTAGATTACTTTTATGAACTTTGATTATGAGCAAGATTAGACATTGGTTATACCAATGGCAAATCTGTGAATACAAGTCAAACGAAGGGATTGATCAAAGGACTCACATGATGTAGTTGGGTCTTAGATATGAATGAACAAGTAAGTGATAGTATGATTTATTGATTGTTATATGGATAAGGTACCGGAAGTTGAACGACGTGCGAGTCGTGACCGGGTGACGCGAAAGAAAGATCAAGTACTGAAGTGAATCTTCAGTAGGTTTCCTACCTTTATTGTAACCACTATTTCATATGCTGTTTTATGTTGATTTCGATAACTTATATGATTGTAAAGTTATGTTTCTAAATGACATGTTTGCATAGACATCTCATGCATGGCATGGGATGATGGTGTTGTAACCGGAGGCCACACTCCGTCGGGGCGTCCGAAAGACCACTGTGGGGTACCCTGATGATGAGAATCCCATCAGGAGGAATCCGGAGGCCACACTCCGTCGGGGCGTCCGAAAGACCACTGTGGGTTACCTTGACGATGAGAATCCCGTCAAGTGATGGCTATGTTGAATGGTGATGGGTGGGACTCATTACATGTTCATTTCATACATAGCATGTTTTTATGGAATTTTGTCTCACATGTTTTATTATTATACTATTTGCATGTTTTTGACTAACCATGTGGTAGCCCTATTCGGAAACACTACTGGGCGCGTTGATCTAACGCCCTAATTCTATCCTCAGAGGAGATTGCAGGTACAAGCAAGGGGAAAGGAAAGGTCATTGACCAGGAGGGGAGCTGAGCCTAAGTGCTTTAATGATGGATTTGGATTACGTTATATTACTGTCATTTGAATACTATTGTTGGACATGTAATAATTCGTTATTTGCTATGGTTTGATTAGGATAATAACCTGTGGATGGTTGATCTATGTTATTTAATATTTAAGACTGTTACTTGCTATCTCGTCTTTCTATTCCGCAATTATCTAGATTATTCCGCATGTTGATGTTAGTTCCATGTGTGATTCACTATCATGGTCTATTCCATGTACACATGGGTGGCCAGTTAAGGTTCAGACTTGGGTAGTCTGAACTTAACTCGCGTCGTGATGCCGCCCGCTCTCTTCCGATGTTTATTTTAAAAAAAAAAATTAGACTCTGAAATTCTCGGAAAGGGCGGGGTGTTACAATGCCAAGGGACTCCTTGGTTAGACCAACATTAATGAGGGTTGGTGGCTGATTTTAAAAAAGGAAAACTCCCCCCCTTTGGCCGATTGGATCTCTCTTAGAAAGAAAGAGATTTTCATCTTTTTTTTTCTCTCTCTCTCTCTGTCTCTCTCCCCCTCTCTCAACATCCTTGGCCGATTGCATCCCTAAGAAACATAGAGATTTTCTTCTCTTCTCATCTCTCTCTCCCTCCCATTTCCGGCTCTAGACTTGGAGAAACGGAAAGAAATCGGTGAAGGAACAAGGAAGGAGAAGGACCAAGGAAGAAATTTAGATTAAAAAGAAATGAAAGAGACCCGGGTGAAGGTATGTTCTATGGTTATTTTACATGGGAATGAATGAACTACGGGAATCCATAGATTTGGCCATAGTTTGGCCGAACCTATGGATTCTATTTATTGATTTGAAATCAATGGCCAAAGTATTATGGACCATGGACTTTGAAATTCATTCAAGGGATGGTTAAGTGTTTAGAATAAAAAGGAAAAGACCCTAACCTTGTTTGGAGGGTAAGATAAACGTGTTTAAATGAGATATGATGATAATGACCATGTTTAGACAAGATTAAAGATTGAATCTCATGAAGAAAAGATTTATAGATAATCAAATAAATGAGGATTGATCACGGATGGCACTGTCTGCGGACAGGTTTCAACCATCCGTGGAACGGGTTTCGACCATTTGCGGATGGGTAACAGACAGGGATTGTATGTTGTCTGAGGACGGGTTTCTATCGTCCTCGGGACGGGTTTCTATCATCCGCGGAACAGGATTCGACCGTCGGCAGACGAGTAACAGACATGAATATGATATTGGCTGCGGACGGGTTGCATGTCTGTAGGACGGGTTCCTATCGTCCGCGGGACGGGTTTCTACCTTCCGCGAGACGGGTTTCTACCTTCCGCGGGACGGGTGTTGACTGTCCGCAGGACGGGTGACGGGTACCGGGTAGCAAGTAACGGGTACCGGGTAGCTGATCACGGGTATCGGGTAGTGGGTACCAGGCAGCGGGTGGCTGGTACCGGGTCACGGGTATCGAGTCACGGGTAACAGGTCATAGGTAACGGGTGACGGGTAACAGGTAAGAGATGTGAACCAGGTGTTGTCTGCGGACTGGTTGCATGTTTGCAGACGGGTTTCTACCATCCGTGGGACGGGTTTCGACAGTCCGCGGAAGGGTAACAGACTGAACAGAGTGCTGTCTGCGGACGGGTTGCACTGCGGGTAGGACGGGTTTCTGCCGTCAGAGGGACAGGTTTCTATCGTCCGCGGACGGGTTTCTATCATCTGGAAGATGGACAACGGACTTGTAATTGACTGAATTTTACAATGGAATTTTTTATATAATGTTCCAGATTGTTTAAGTTTAACTGGAAGTATGTAAGGAATGATTTAAATCAATTGGATAATTAATTTGATTATTGTATATGATGGAATTCATCTAAGGTAAAGAGATTTCGCGGACGGGGGTGTGATTGGTTTTGACGAAATCGTTGTGCGTCACGTCACAAAACAACAATGATACAATACTTGGACGTTGGTAGGATTCCTACCTTGTTGACACACTGTGGATTATATTCATGTATTGATTTTTATGTTGGTTATGTTTTTAAGAACTGATTTTCCATGCTATTATGTACTTGACTATGAAATGGCATCATGGCACTCATTACCTCATGCATGGCATGGGAGGGAACACAAGGGGGGAGTCCATTCTCCATTTCGTGTATCCGATAAACAAACGTGGGAAGAATCCACATTGATTCTGATTGACATATAAAGGAATGTGTCCACGCTCCATTCGGTGTTTCCGATAAATAACACGTGGGGGGAGTCCACGCTCCATTCGGTGGGACCAATAAGGCATACGTGGGGAGGCATGACAGTGAATACCTTGATGTGGCTTATTCATTAAGAAGATTAACAATGTGATTTGTGACATGGTTGTTGGGTGGGAAATTATTTGCATATGACACCCATGGCATGGCATTGAATTAACATGATTTTTGTTAAGAGTATCATGAGCTGATTTTAGAACTACAAGTTGTTTACAGTTTTGATATTATGTATCTATCGTGATTTTATACTAATCCTATGTATATAACCCTACTTGGAATTCCTACTGTACGTGTTGACTAACGCCCTACTTCTACCTTTAGATGATGGTACAGGGAATGGAGTGGGCGATGGACGTGAAAGAAACCAAGCTTAGGAGCTTGGATAGTTTATGCTTACTTTATTTAATTTTTATTTTGGACAATGTATTTTGAGATAATTGCATTTTGGGACTATAATACCTTAGACATATTTTGCTATGGTTTGAAGTTGCATTTGGATATTAAGTTCAGTTTATTTAGTGGTGATTGACTTCATTGCTAATTAATGTTATGGATGGTAATTGTAATCATATTATAATTCCGCAATATTCTTAATGCGTGCGAAATGTTTTAGTGGACATGTCCACGCCCACGTATTGGTGGCCAGTTAAGGGTCAGGCTTTCGAAGCTCGGACTTAGCTCGCATCGTGGCATCCTGCTCTCTCTCACTCTCTTTTTAAATAATAAAAAAAAATAGACTTTAATTTTCGGCGAGTGAAAAAGGGTGGGGCGTTACACTCCCGACGTATTGACCCTTCCCCTCCAGCATCACCCCCTCCGGAAGGCTCTACTTAGGACATTGTTTTTCATAATGTATTTTTGAAAAGCTATACTTTTGATATTTTGTACTAAGCATCCATGATGCCCCTTCAAAACCATATGTAATGAATGAACATTTTGATTATCTATGATATGGTTTGCTATGGTTAGATGTGTGTGCTAATTAGTATGTGTGTCTTATATCTCAGTTCTATGGTTAACATGGTATTTATGTAAAAATAGACTAACATGCAGGATCTGATGAGTTGGTTTCATATTGGCATGTTGGGGAGATAGGATTTGGCACATGATGTTGCACACATCCTTGGAGTTTGGGGGAGCACAAAATATGTGTTGTTTCGCATCTATCACTGACCATGACAGTGTAAGGAGGAAGGTTGATGCAAGCTTTAAAGAAAGTTTGGACAAAAATAAACTTAGAAGCAGCTATGTTTATGGAGGAGTTAAGTCAAAGAAGCTAGAAAAGATAGCTTGGAGAAAGGGAAGAAGAAGAACAATAGTAATGCACTGGGAATTTGCATTGTACTATGGGGGAGATCAATGTTTGAATGCATGAGAAACATGTATTGATCAATGAAAAGATTAAATGAGTTGGAATATGTGAGCGGAGTTTATATGTTCAAAACAAATTATTCACATGTGTATTTACAAAAGA
The DNA here is from genome assembly GCA_013350335.1 of Chimonanthus salicifolius. Taxonomy (NCBI): domain Eukaryota; kingdom Viridiplantae; phylum Streptophyta; class Magnoliopsida; order Laurales; family Calycanthaceae; genus Chimonanthus; species Chimonanthus salicifolius. Next base: position 27,413,412 of record CM023536.1, read on the forward strand.
CGGCACAAATCAAAGAAAATATAGATCTCATGAATGGATGCCTCTTTCCTGAGAACGTTGACTCAAACATCATTTTTCCTCCTTTATTCTCTACATGAAACACCCTATTTCGACTTAAGATCAATGAGACTTCCTAATAGGACTAAATGTGGCTTGGGACTGTGTCAAATCAAAGAAGGATAAAAGACTCTAAAATAATACTTTGAATCAGAAAAGGTAGAGGACTTCAAAATTTGAACGGGATATTCTTCCTCTATTTTTCTTTAAGAAATTCTCAAAATATTCTTTTTTTTTTCTCCTTTCACATCCTTCTTTTGTGTCTGTATGTTCCCTTTATTTTATTTTCTTCTTTCCTTTTTGATGCTATAATTGTTTTTTTTCAATTTTTTTTCCTTTTCTTTCCAAGTGCCATTTTTGGAGTACCATCCCAATTTTTTTTCATCTCCAACCTTTTCTGAGCTCTTAGAATAGGTCACAGATATTTTACTGAGGCTCAAACTCCACAACCGGAGTTGGGTACGGTAAATAGGTCTAAACAATAAAACATGCTAATTTTTCAATAAGGCTCAACTGGGAACTTTCAAGACAAGATGATCAAAATTAGGTAGGCATGAAGGCTCAAATGATCCAAAAATGGCCTATACCCTATCCTAACCTTCATACAGTAATTTTGTTGCTTCAAATAAATTCAGAAAAATTTCAAATGTAATAACCCCAAATTTGATGGCGTTCTCAGTAATATGACCAAAATTGAAAATAATGAGATCAACATCGACTTAATGCACTTATCAAAACATAAGAGTAGACTTATAACCCTTAGAAAAATTGAAAGGCGCTAAAGCTCACTGGGTATAAGTCTTCACTAGTATTTCTTCGGTGATCACTCATGAATATTTTTCTTTTTCCAACTAATATTAATGTGGCTGTATAAAAGTTTTTTCGAGTATAAATTCCATAAAATTCTTCCTGAAAAAGTATGATATAATTTTTTTTACTTACCCATTAATGAAAAAAAAAATAACTTTGACTCTTTTTTTTTTTACAAAGGATAGTTTCAGTCTTCACTTACTCTTCCCTTGAAAAAAATTTCCCTTTTTCTTCCTTTTTTTTGGTGAGGGTAGTCTCAATTTTTGTTTTTAAACTTACTATTCCCCTAATTTTTTATAGGGGTCTTAGTTCTTATGAACTTACTCTTTCCTAAATTTTTTAGACACAAAAATTTTATTAGACTCAAGTGTAACCCCTTAATGCCTCTAAACTTAAATTAGATATTATCCTTATTAGTGCCCTGACTTGTTGAGTCACATGTATGTCAAGTTCGTAACTTAGGTGAAGAAATGCCTTGAAGAGAGAAGCTCACGACTCAAGATTTCAAGCGTTGATTGAAGTGTGAATACTCAATAGATCAACGTGTATGGCAATCACTAATGGTAAGTGGCCATAAATGACCTTAGGTAGTACCCATACCTTAGGTGGACCTTGCCTAGGTTTAGAGATAATATCTATATAATTAATCTAGCCTAAGATGTGTTTGACAATGAATTGGAACCCAACTTGGAAATATGAATTCACCGATAGGACAACACATCGTATTGGGCGATCAGTCGCCAAGGACAACATGCAACCAATCTTGGTCATGCGATATGTCGTGTAGAAAGTTAGAGGTTCTGGATGAAAATGTATGTCTAACTCATGTGGTCTCAGGATGATACAATCGGGTGCCCAAGATCGATCGTCTGGAGCCTTGACGAATCAATCGTATGGGTGATGATCGCTGAGACAGAACATAGGCTGTACTTAAAAAAAGCCTGGAAATCTTGGTATCGCACGATCAATCGGGTATGCGATTGATCATTAGTACAGGGCAGGAACAGATCGGCATCACAATCAACCACCTTGGGCCTGGAGGAGACTTGACACTGGAAAATACAGTCAGTCTCAAGCCGATACATTCACTGACATGCGATCAGTCGTAAAAAACACAGATGATTAGTCGTGTGGCACAATCCATCGTGAGGTTACTGTTTTAGAGTCGTTAGTGTACATTAAATGCTCAATAGTTTGGTTGGTGGAAAGGATTTTAAACACGGACAAGCGATCACCTATACACGATCGATTGTGTGTTTCTGCCTTTCGAAATTTTCAGTGTTGCCTATAAATACAAACACTGTTTTAGGAGTTTGAAGAAGAGGGAATAGCAATTAATTAAGCCATCTACTAGTGAGAAGATCTTCCAAGTATCATTGTAACGGCCCTCCCTCTCCCACCCTTATTCAAAGTACTTTATATGAATATTTTGTGGAGAGAAAGACAAAGCACATGACGCGAGTCAAGTCTGAGTCTGAAGATCCGACCCTCGACTGACCCAACTATTGTGTGCATGATAACTTTGCACATACTAACTGATAACCTGTGAAAATTTTAACCATTTGACATTGCATGAATAGCAAACCATAATTCAAAGGTAAATAAAGAAATTCCTAATATTACAAGAGTCAAATACAAAACTGAAATATCAATAATCAAGATCTTAAATATTACATTCCCCAAATTATAACATCCTTACAAATATTACATTGTTCTCATAACTCCAAAACACAAAAAATGAATTAAGCTATCTAAGCTTTATTCTCGCATTCGTCACATTCACATTCAGTCGTCACTTGGTCCAGTCTGATCTGCATCTCTTAAACCTGCATACAAATCTAGACGGAGCTTACGTTCCTAGGTATTCCCTTATAAGTAATTTCGGATGGAATTTCCTTATCTTCGATATTCATTCTCGAGTATGTGCTTGATTGCCACATCATTTCTCAACCATCTCTTCCTATTGTTTACATGGGTTTCCTCTTTATGGATCTCGTTCAGGGGTTTTGTGACAATTTATAGGTTCTCAATGTTAAGTCTATCATTTTGGAACTGACTGCCAAAATCTTGGATTCAAGGTGATGGCGTGTCATCTTAGCTCGCTACTTTATTCATGTGACGTATCACATCAAGTCTTATATTCTCTTTATTGTTACAGATTTTACATCCAAATGGGGAAACCGCAACCATTATTGTGAAAGACGTTTGCCGCCTTCTTCCTTTGTTGTATGATCAAGTTCCATTTCACTTGGTGCCATGATACTCTCAATACATACTCGTACGATAGGCACACTCATCTGCTCTCGATGTGAGATTGGTGACAACCCCATCCCTCCTCAGTAGTTTGCCAGTGAGGTAGCCTGCCAGTGTGAGAGTCTACATTGATCCAACACCCGCCATGCATCACTCGCCCATATAGACTACTGGGTCTATTGGTATCACACCTTCACATCGAGGAAACATGTAAACATCTCATTCTTAATTAAGCTCATACATGGAGTCTTATCTCACAAGCCACATATCACATAATTCTCCTGTCTCCACCCCACCCAATTTTATCGTACTTACTTTATAACTTATGAGTTTCAAACACTACTAAGCCTGTATCGACATACTGCTTCCAAATTCATACGTGTGGATTTACTCGATTTTTACATTGACCTATGCCTTGGTCAAAGTACAAACCTTTATAATCGTGGGATAAGTCACATTACCACAATGCCTTACTTCTACTTTCGGTAATCCTTCTATGGTTACCTTTATCACTAGTCGTAATCACTGATAATTCGTCAGTCGATATCGTCAATTAACAGTCGTCATACTTAGACGACTCAAAGTAGTTTATTACGTCTTATATACATGGCCCATGCCTCGTAATCTCGTACGTGGAGTGTTTACACATACCAAACTAAATTCTCTATTACTACTGCACTCAAATTATTCCAAGGCAAATTTATTAAGCCTAGCATATCAAATCTTTCAAGTTCTCATGGAATTTCATCGGCTATCTACAGAGTCAGCTGTCCGGCCTAACTCGGTAGACGCCCATAGCCTCCCAATTGATCTTATATCCATTGACTAAACTACTAACCAAACATTTTCCAAAATTAAATACTATTCTCTGATGTACTAGTCGTAATACAGATCAACGTGTATGGAAAGCACTAATGGTAAGTGACCGTAGATAACCTTAGGTGGTACCCATACCATAGGTGGACCTTGCCTAGGCTTAGAGATCATATCTTGATAATTAATTAAGCCTAACATGAGTTTGACAATGAATTGGAATCCAACTTGGAAATATGAATTCACTGTTACGACGATACATCGTGTCGGGCTATCAGTCGCCAAGGACAACATACGACCAATCGTGGTCTTGCGATATGTCGTGTGGAAAATTGGAGGTTCTGGTTGAACATGACTGTCAAACTCATGTGGTCTCAGGACGATACAATCGGGTGCCCATGATTGATTGTCTAGAACCTTGACGAATCAATCGTATCGGCGATGTATCGCTGAGAAAGGACATAGGCTAGACTTAAGAAAGCCTGGAATTCTTGGAATCACACGATCAATTGGGTATGCGATCGATCGTGAGTACAGGGCAGGAACAGATCAGTATCACGATCAATCAGCCTGGGCCTGGAGGAGACTTAACACTGGAAAATATAGTCAGTCTCAAGCCGCCACATTCACCGACCCGCGACCAGTCGTAAAAAACACGGACCATTAGTTGTGTGGCACTATCCATCGTGAGGTTACTATTTTAGAGTCGTTAGTGTACATTAAATGCTCAATAGTCGAGTTGGTGGAAAGGATTTTAAACATGGACGATCAATCTCCTGTACACGATCGATCGTGTGTTTCGGTCTTCCGAAATTTTCAGTGTTGCCTATAAATACAAGCACTGTTTTGGGACTTTGAAGAATAGTGAATAACAATTAATTGAGCCATCTACCAGTGAGAAGATCTTCCAAGTATCATGGTAACGCCCCTCCCTCTCCCACCCTTAATCAGAGTAGTTTATATGAACATTTGGCGGAGAAAGGGACGAAGCGTCACGACGCGTGTCAAGTCTGAGTCCGAAGACCCTCGACTGGCCCAACTAGTGTGTGGATGATAATTTTGCACACAGTAACTGATAACCTGTGAAAATTTTAAACATTTGACATTGCATAAATAACGAACCACAATTCAAAGTTAAATAAGGAAATTCCCAATATTACAAGAGTCAAATACAAAACTGAAATATCAATAATCAAGATATTAAATATTACACTCCCCAAATTACAACATCCTTACAAATATTACAATGTTCTCATAACTCCAAAATATAAAAAATGAATAAAGTTATCTAAGTTTTATTCTCGCATTCGTAGCATTCACATTCGATCGTCACTTGGTCCAGAATGAACTGCTGATGAGCACTGTAAAATAACAATTTTACCTCTAAATATTGGATTAGTTAGCTTTTGAAATTTGTTTTTTTTAATATTATTATTGTAATATATTTATATTTAAAATTATTAATGCTAGTATCACAATTTTATTTTATTTGTTTTAATTGTAACACCCCGCCCTTTCCGAGAATTTCAGAGTCTAATTTTTTTTTTTAAAATAAACATCGGAAGAGAGCGGGCGGCGTCACGACGCGAGTTAAGTTCAGACTACCCAAGTCTGAACCTTAACTGGCCACCCATGTGTACATGGAATAGACCATGATAGTGAATCACACATGGAACTAACATCAACATGCGGAATAATCTAGATAATTGCGGAATAGAAATACGAGATAGCAAGTAATAGTCTTAAATATTAAATAACATAGATCAACCATCCACAGGTTATTATCCTAATCAAACCATAGCAAATAACGAATTATTACATGTCCAACAATAGTATTCAAATGACAGTAATATAACGTAATCCAAATCCATCATTAAAGCACTTAGGCTCAGCTCCCCTCCTGGTCAATGACCTTTCCTTTCCCCTTGCTTGTACCTGCAATCTCCTCTGAGGATAGAATTAGGGCGTTAGATCAACGCGCCCAGTAGTGTTTCCGAATAGGGCTACCACATGGTTAGTCAAAAACATGCAAATAGTATAATAATAAAACATGTGAGACAAAATTCCATAAAAACATGCTATGTATGAAATGAACATGTAATGAGTCCCACCCATCACCATTCAACATAGCCATCACTTGACGGGATTCTCATCGTCAAGGTAACCCACAGTGGTCTTTCGGACGCCCCGACGGAGTGTGGCCTCCGGATTCCTCCTGATGGGATTCTCATCATCAGGGTACCCCACAGTGGTCTTTCGGACACCCCGACGGAGTGTGGCCTCCGATTACAACACCATCATCCCATGCCATGCATGAGATGTCTATGCAAACATGTCATTTAGAAACATAACTTTACAATCATATAAGTTATCGAAATCAACATAAAACAGCATATGAAATAGTGGTTACAATAAAGGTAGGAAACCTACTGAAGATTCACTTCAGTACTTGATCTTTCTTTCACGTCACCCGGTCACGACTCGCACGGCGTTCAACTTCCGGTACCTTATCCATATAACAATCAATAATTAATTTCACAACTCAGGGGCATTTTCGTAATTTTCCATTTTATTGAAAAATTGGGGTGTTACAATATAACCCTCTTTTGAAATTTTCGTCCCGAAAATCGAGCGAAGTAGGGTTCTCAAGTAATTACATAAATAGTTTGGGGTGAGCTGTTCTCATCTCCGACTCAAGTTCCCATGTGGCCTCTTCATCACCATGTCAATCCACACCACTTTGACAAATTGAATCGCTTGGTTCCGTAACACCTTTTGTTCTGTCTCATGTTATATCTTTTTCTCGTGAGCCATTTGTGATCTCACATAGATCAATCTACTCTATTTCACTTTTCCTGTTCTCATAGTATTTTCCATACGTACCAGCTCAATACGTTCTTTTATCTACTCTCCGTGTGAGGTAGTCTGTCAACACGAGCCTATGCTCAAAGCTTTTTCTGATTCCATTTTAACTAGGTTCTAGTTACACTCTCCTGGAATTCCATTGGCTAACTACAGAGCCAGGTGATCAGTCTAACTCGGCAGTCGTCCATAGTTTCCCATTCAAGTTTCACCAGACACTTATATTTTCCGTTGAGTACATCTCCCAATTTAAACACATCTTTCTTTGCACATAAGTCTCTATGTGACTAACAACTTTTGTTCCAACTTCCACGATACCAATTCCCAGCATCAATCCAAACCACCATGGGCATAATCACCCATGGTTAAATACATCCATCCCTGGTGTTTCGCTTTCAGTAAATATCATCTATCCCTGTTTTATAATCATCCATGAATATAACCCCTATGAGTATAATCCATTCATGGAAACCATTCATCCTTGGTATCACTCTGTCCAGGAGCATCATCTATACAACAGTTACTAACCATCTATGAATATAACCCACCTATGGGTATAATCCATTCATGGAAACCATCCATCCTTGGTATCACTCTGTCCATGAGTATCATTTATCCATGATTAATATCCGTAGGAACAACATTCAAATGAATCACTATAAGACTGTGGTAACCATATCAAATCACAAATATATCCCGACCCCTTGCAAGACTTAGGGCTCATGACTTACCAAACAGAAGACCCACGTCTAACGTGATCCGGTCTACCTCACCCTGCATCCCTTCACCTCATAGGTGATTCAGTCAAGCTCTAAGGCGGTCGCTCCGCATCTGACGAAGCTGGTACCACCCCCACCGGGTAAAACAGTACCTAGCTCTGCGCATTCCAGCACATCTAGTGTGCTAAACAGCCGTGAGAGCGCCCTCCAGTGCGTAGCATGCGAGGGACCCACTCCTCAACGGTAGCCCTACTGGACCAAGTCTCCGTATTTCGTATCAAGGTTCCCACAGCCTCATAGCTACTCAAAGCCATACTCATGAAGTTTATATTCTTATCTCATCAATACCATGTGAGGGACGCACCCATACCACATCTCAATCATCAACATTACTTGAGGGACGCACCCATACAACGTCTCAATGTAATCAAGTGACCTCGTCACCTATATCTTAGTGCCATAATCCTCTTAGAATCATAACATCGCATAGTTTATATAAATTCATACTTCATCCTTGTACAAAGGTGGGTGTAGGGTGAAACAAAACCCTATAGCGAACAAAATACACCCTTACCAAATAACCCTCTTTTTAATACCCCTTCATATTACTTCCTAATCTAGTCTTCCGTAAAAGACTCCGCATCATCAGTGAACTTGAAACGGTTATCGGGACACGTCATCGCCGTGTGCCCCAATACTTCACATGTTGTGCAGGGTATTAAACCGGGTCCTCCAATATAAGGACAATTAGTCCTCGCCTCTCCTTGCCCGTGCAGTCCACAAACCGGACAGACAACTCCTAATGGATGAGGACAATACAAACTGTTGTGATCGTCCTGATTACACAACTCACAGGTATCGTAGGGATCTACCTCCCCCGCCGATTCCAATATTATAGGAAAGTCTTCTATAGGATCCTCATAAAAGAATCCTAGATCATCCTCTTCTTCCTCAAGAGGTTCCACCATCCCAGGAATATCATCCATCAAATCCTCTGCAACAGGTGCTAAGTCCATCTCATCCAATGGTGCTAGATTCCATTCCTCTTCCTGAAGGTTCACATTAGCCTCCATGTTCGTGTTGTTAGAAGCAGACACCAAGTCTATGGGATTGCTAGGAGTTCCACTGTAACACTCTGAATACTCCACATTACTCGACATATCTGTATCATATCAATAAAACACAAGAATATTCAACAACAATTCTAAATAAACCACTCTTGGTTTTCAGGGGAATCTGATCACGTATTATATCATGTACTTTGTTTGGGGAAAATTACCAAATCATCACTCTTTGTGTTCTTTTGTTTCAGGGGAAATCTCTAATTTCCTATTGTTTGTTTCTCAGTGTGGGGATTCCAGGGGAGTTCATCCTACCTTGCTATGTTTGATTTGTCCAGTTATGATGACTGTTCTTTACTTTGCTATCTTTCATTATCGTTCTCAGATAGATTGTTCAGTCCGAGTCACTCGAAGTAAATTAATCCGGCCCCCAGTCAGCGGACTCCGAAAAGTCGGTCAGTTGGGATTCTTATCCGTTAGTGAGACATGAAACCGTCTTAATCTTACTTCGATGATTCAACTTCCCGTTTCGCTCTGATACCAACTGTAACACCCCGCCCTTTTCGAGAATTTCAGAGTCTAATTTTTTTTTTTAAAATAAACATCGGAAGAGAGCGGGCGGCGTCACGACGCGAGTTAAGTTCAGACTACCCAAGTCTGAACCTTAACTGGCCACCCATGTGTACATGGAATAGACCATGATAGTGAATCACACATGGAACTAACATCAACATGCGGAATAATCTAGATAATTGCGGAATAGAAATACGAGATAGCAAGTAACAGTCTTAAATATTAAATAACATAGATCAACCATCCACAGGTTATTATCCTAATCAAACCATAGCAAATAACGAATTATTACATGTCCAACAATAGTATTCAAATGACAGTAATATAACGTAATCCAAATCCATCATTAAAGCACTTAGGCTCAGCTCCCCTCCTGGTCAATGACCTTTCCTTTCCCCTTGCTTGTACCTGCAATCTCCTCTGAGGATAGAATTAGGGCGTTAGATCAACGCGCCCAGTAGTGTTTCCGAATAGGGCTACCACATGGTTAGTCAAAAACATGCAAATAGTATAATAATAAAACATGTGAGACAAAATTCCATAAAAACATGCTATGTATGAAATGAACATGTAATGAGTCCCACCCATCACCATTCAACATAGCCATCACTTGACGGGATTCTCATCGTCAAGGTAACCCACAGTGGTCTTTCGGACGCCCCGAATTGGGGTGTTACATTAATTAGTGTATTTTTGTGTGTATATAGATTGGTGGATTAAAGATTCGAACTTTGGATCTGATTCTAGCGTGGGAAATGAAGGTTAGACCAAATTGAATGAGAAAGATTTATGTTGGTAGCCTTTTCTAAAGCTGGTGTATGAATGAAAGAAGAAGAAGAACAATAGTATGGAAGAGGACAACAGCAAAACCATTGACAGGGAAGTAAACAATGGGGTAGGATCATGCTTAATTTAATAACCCATGAAGCATAGGACAACAATTTGTTGAGAATATGCAGCAACCCACTTTTAAACAACAAAGGCAGAGAAGTTGGGCAGCAACTCATGGAGATGAAGCCCAAAGTTGAGGCCCATGAAAAGTGGAAGCAAATCAAAAGGACAATTTCATGCATCAATTTTCAAATAACAACCAATCAGCAGACAAAAGGAGTTGGATCGGTGATTGAGAAAATGAGGATCGGTGGTTGAGAAAATGAGAATCAAGAAAAGGCAGCCAAGCATGACAAGAAGCATAAGTTGGAACAAGAAATAGAAAAGAAGGAAAGAAAGAAAATCTGAAAATAGAAGAGGAAGGTGGCTGCTATTCTCGCAAATAGATGGAGTGAAAAAAGAAATCTTCTGAGAATAAAGAATAGAAGCAAAGGATGGTGGAGAAGAAGATAAGAAAAAAAAAAGAAGGAAGGTGGCTGCCGAAGAAGAAAATAAATTACCGTGAAGATGAGAAAGAAATCAAGAGAGGAAGTCGGCCAACATGAGAATCGGCAGACTCAAGGAGGGTCCCACTTAGCTTACTAAATTTCATCATCCCAACCTCTATAAATTGAACCCCTTTTCATCTCAACAAAATCTGAACCTGGCTGAGATTTGTGGAGAGCTTAGCAGCTTGAGACTTTGGAAAATTTAGAGAAGAGTTTTTGGTTTAAATTTTGTTTTTATTCTTGTTATAATTTTATGAATGAAATTATTTTAAGATATTCGAGAGGGTGGGTGAAATATTTAGGATAGGTAAAACTTGATTTTTCCAATTCAAGGCATTTTTTAATGAGTGGATGAAATATTTGGATTCAGAATTACGAGTTGAAATTTTATCTAGATTAAGGCTTGAATTGAATTTTCTTAGTATAATGGATTTCATAATTATTATAATAAGAGTTTTAATGAATGAAAAATTGGAATACATGATTAATAATTTAAGTGAGCTCCATATTCTAGGCCTTGATTTTATTTTTAAAATATGGAAAATAAAGCCACCATAATTCTTTGATCGAGTTCCATTGTAAATATGTACATAGGTAATTTAGGTGTTCTAAATTTTATTTTTGTATTGGAGAACTAGGTAGGTAAATTAATTAATTGCATCTTAATTTCGCGTTCTAAGTTGGATTAAGATTATTTAATATTTTTAGATTAAATCCACCATCTTAATTCAAGTTCATAAATTTTAATTTTCCATTTTGTTTTCTATTATTAGAATGTTTCTAAATTAAAACTAAAATTCATAGATAAAAGAAATAATTCCATGTTCATGATTTATCTCCACATTTTCTAAATTTCTTAAATTACGTAATTCAATGGTGTATTTTCACGAATATATTTTCCTAAGTTCCGAAGGGTTCGACCTTGCACTCAATCACTATACTATCTAATGGATCGTACACATGCGAATTATAGATTTAAAATTTGCACAACAAGTTTTTGGCGCCGTTGCTGGGGAACTTAAAAAAATCGCCTTTGAATTATTTATTTTTGGAAATAATATTAATTTTAGAAATATCTATTTTTAGCAACTCTTTAAAATTAGAAGTTTCTATTTTTCTTAGAAACTCTAATTTTAGAAGGTTACCTTATTTAGAAGTTTCTAAAAATAATAAAAATCAGGAGATTATCTAAATTTATAATCACAGCTAAATTTAGATTTTTTTTTTATTTTTGCATACTTCTATTTTTAAAAACTTTCAAAAATAGGTAGTTTCTCTTTTTAGAATTTTCTTATCTTAGATTTTAATCTAATTTAGTCATATTATATTTTTAGAAAATAGATATAAATTTGGAAGGTTCAAGTTACAGTGTCTAAAAAAACCATCATGGAAGATCTTTGGACTTTAATGGATTATTCTTCAACTTGAAAGTCTAATTTTGACTAATTTGGTGGATATTTATTTAAAAAATTTATGGTCTTAATTTAATTTAGAATTTTTAATGATGTTCCAATTATTTAATTTCCTCAACTAGTTATAACATTAGGAAAATTGCATTAGTTTAGGAATCATGCAACTTTTTATGAGAATCAAAATATTCACCAAAGTTTGTGGTGTTTTATTTTGCAGAGATTTTAATCGCGCACTTTAAAATTTCTGGAAGTAAGCATTATAAGCCAAGGTAAATGTCTAAGCTCATTTTCTTTAATTTTTTATTTTTTCATGCATTCATATAGATTTTCTTAGGGTGTTTTCATTTTATTTTGTATTAAAAAAATTACATATTTAATTTGATCATGCATATTAGGGTATTAGTTTCATGCATTAGTGTAGTTGTTTGGTTGTGTTTGCATATTTGCTTTGAGTACTGCATTATTAGATTATGATGTATAACAAAAAAAAAAAAGAAAAAAAAAAGAGAAGATAATAGTTGTTCTAATTGTGAGTCTGCACAGAGTATGTGTGTGTGTCGATGTCTGACTAGTTTAGGTTTTCATTTTTGTTGAGTCAGTTTTTGTGTTTTTGTGTCAATCGAGAGTCCTTGTTGTCTGTTTGTGTTTATTTGTTTTGTAGGTTTGAAGTAATAAAGCCATCTCAAGTATTTCTCAACTCAAGTTGTTCTATTATGATATTTTCTTCTAATTTGCAGGTGCACATGTAAATCAGGGAAGCATTGAGGACAATATTCAATTTAAGTTTGGAGGTATTGAGGGTTACACTGTGTCAATTTTGTGTGTTTTTTTAGTCCAAAAAAAAAAATTCAGTTGTGTGTTTTGGTTTTGAGTAAAAAAAAAAAACTTTGAAAAATCTTTGATTTTAGCATTAATATGTGGATGAAAATTTTTATATCATGCTTTTCCACTTGACTTTTATGAAATTTATGCTTGGAAACTTTTACACTAGCGATGCTAATGTTAGCTTGAAAAAGAAAAGTATTCATGAATTGAGTAATCACCGAAAGAATACCAATGGAGACTTATACCAAGTGAGCTTTAGAGCCATTCGATTTTTCTGTGGGTTATAAGTAAATTCTTATTTTCTTTGATGTGCACATAATTATTATGTTTCGTAAGATCTCAATATTCTTTGATTTTAGTCAAATACTGAGAACGACATCAAAATTGGATCATTACGCCAGAACTTTTTTAAAATTTATTTGAAGCAAAACAATATTCATTTGCAGCTTAGGAAGTGATATAGGCCATTATTGTTGGATCATTTGAGCATTGAAGCCTACCTATATTGTTCATATCTTATCATGTTAGTTCCCAATTTTTGAACCTTGAGTTAAAGTTAAGCATGTTTTATTGATTAGACATGCTATCCATACCCAACTCTGGTTGTGGAGTTTGAACCTATATTGAAAGTTCTGTGACCAATTATAGGGCCCGGAAAAGGTTAGGGATGATTGTTATTGGGATGGTAATCTAAAGAAAATTATGGCACTTGAAAAAAAAAAAGAATGATGTAGATAAGGAAAAAAAAACATCAATGAAAAAAAATGATGAAGAAAAAGGAGAAAGAGAGAAAAAATAATTAAGAAAGGGAACATCCATACATGAAAAGAAGGATGTGAAAAAAAAAATGCTAAAAGAGATAAAAAAAATGATTTGAAAATTCATTGTTTAGAGAAAAAAAATAGAGGAAGCAATATCCCATCTTTAATTTTGAATACCTCTAAATTTTAGAGTCTCTGAGTGAAAGTCTTTCTGAGAGATATATCTGGTGAGATTTTGAGTCAAAGCGCATTTTCAGCTGTTGGTTACAAAACTGGTGTGTATTTTGAAAAAGAAGGTTGTGTTAATATTGGCTATCACACACTACACTCCAAGTATAAGTTTTGCAAAATAATTTTGAAGTTCTATGATGTTTAAATTTTTGTTAATATATTTTTGCTGAAATCTGAAATTTTGATGTTTGTGGGTATCATCAGTGGATGCCCTCACGAGACTATAACTCATCCACTAGTGGTGAGCTAGGGGTTTAAAGGCTTGTTGCATACGCTAAATGCAATCGAGAGTGCCCACGAAAGTGGTTTAGTTTAGGATTTTTATTTTTGTTTTCAAAGTTTTTAGTTTTTGTTTTGCTCGAGGACTAGCATCTGCATCTCTTAAACCTGCATACCTAAAGGGAGAATTTATGGGCTTAGTTAACGCGCCCAGTTGGAATTCCGATCATAGGTATGAACTAGGTATCATTATAGCAAAATACATGTATTTTCACGTTTGTACATAGAAAATCTTTAAATTATAAACACTATATTTTTCCCAAGACTCATTCATATCATAATACAATACATTTCTAAAAAGTCAAGGTATTTCTCAACTCATCTATATCAAAGTATTAAGTTATATTCTCAAATCATATCTCTTTTCATAAAAGAGGACTCATACTTGAAACCATATCATAAAATTCTTCATATAAGTTTTACATAATAGTTTTCTTCAAATACCATCATTCTAGGAGATCTTATACATTTCTCGTATCTCATATTCTATTAAAGACTCGTCTATACCTTACCCTTGATATCTCATATTTTCTCATTTTATATCCTATTACAGAATACACAATCAATTCATAATTTCTTTCTTATTAAAGGTTTCTTATTCAAAATACATTATAAACATTTCACACTCATTCTCAAATCATAACTATCTCCACATAGAACTATCATGTTCTAAAATCCTTATCAATATCTTTGTTCATTTCAATCCCATCTCATATTATGAATTTACCATTTCATTCTGGGTCATTTGTATGCCTGTCACATGTGTTCCAACATATTAACCAGAATTTCCGGAGGAGTGTGGCCCCCTATGCATTCCAACATATTAACCGGTATTACTGTAACACCCCGTTTTCTTAAAGATATTGATATTTACGAAAATGCCACTGGATTGGTGAATTTAATAAATGTGATTGTAAATGAGAAAAATGGTGGGGCCCATCGTTCAAATTAAAACCCTATGAACATATTATAAGGGTCAATTTATCATGAATGGGTAATGAACATCAAATTGGGTCAAAGGACCCAATTGGGACCAATGGGTCATAATGGACTTGTTTGACCATTGGTTGAGCCCAAATTTAATGGGGTTAAGCTGAAATGATTGGAAATTAAGTGGAGCATAAATGGGTAGGTTTGATGCTCATGTGAAAACCTAATGCAAATGGCTAAAACAACCCATAAATGGGTCATGGCGTCAAAACGGGTCAATAAGCTAAATGGGGACCCAATGGGTCGGGTTGACCATGTTGACCATGGCTGACTGTGTGGGACCTTGAGTGAGCTCAATTGTGAGTCAAATCAGATTGAGTTGGGGCTGGAATGAGTTGCATTTAAATTAAATGGCTGAGTGGACTCAAGTGCATTAAATGAGTGTCATTTAATGTGGTGAGTTGGGCTTGTGAATTGGGTGAGTCAAAATGGAAACCAAAGTGGCTGTAAATTCAGTGAGTTAAAGGGCAAGATGAAGAGTTACTTGGGTCTCAAGCCAAACAAGACAAGTCCCACACGTTGGGGACTTGTGGTGTGAGCTTCCATGCTAAGTTTTAAGTGGAATTGATGGGAATGAGATAAGATTTCATGGGGAGCTGAGTGGATGCATTGGTTGGTGCCAGGGGGTGCCTTGGATGGCAACAAATATCCCATTGGTTTGATCAAGTATTGATGAGGATTAATGAGAAGAATTGGGGCTGTTTAACAAAAGGAATGAACACCTCATTTGGCCGAATTTGTCATTGCAAGTCTTAGAAATTCATCTCCCTCCCTCTCTCTCCAAACTCATTCTCTTGGCCGAATCAACAGTGGTGTTTTTCACCTTTGATCAAGCACCAATTCGGCTAGAAACTAAAGAAGAAGGAAGGAAACAAGAGGGAAGAAGGCAAAGAGCAAAGACAAGAAGAAAAGCTTGGAATTTGGTAAGCATTTCCATGGATTTTTGTTTAATAAAATGGGATAAATGAAACATGATTTGGCCATGGGTTGGCCGAATCTACCAAGGGTATGGAGTAGGTATATTGCTGGTTAAAAGATAGAAAACATGGACCATAGGGTTCGGCCACCTTGGTTGGCCAAACCCCATGAAATGTGATGGTCATGTTGATGGTTTTTATAAAGTGAAAACCATGCAAAGTGATGGACTGATTTGGATGTTTTATTTAGACCTAAGATGCATGTTTTGAAAAGAATTGAGTGTCATGTTTTGGGCCATGGAATGACTGAATGTATCAAGGAATTTAACCTTGGGTAAAGGTGGTATAGATTGATAAAATGCATCATTGGGTTTGGCCACCTTGGATGGCCGAACCCCATGAAATTGGGTTGGTTATTGGATGGTTTTTGAAAGGTAAAAACCCGGTAATATTATACTGATTATTACATGGTTAATGAGATATAAAATATGTTTAAGAGGATCAAGTCATGGACATAGGGTTCGGCCAACTTGGATGGCCGAACCCCATGAAAGTATTTGATGATTGGTAGGGCTTTGGAGAGATAGAAATCATATCAATGGTGGAGAGGTTTACATGTTTTAAATAAGGCTAAGTATTTGACAAAAGGGGTTTAATTCATAGGCCATAAGTTTCGGCCAATTGGGATGGCCGAACCCCATGAAATGGTGTGATAATTTTATGGTGATTTGTAATGGTTTTGAGGGATAGAAACCATGCAATATTATGGGATTTTTATGTGATTTAAATGAAGATAAATTTACTGTTTTTGGTCGGCCAATATATGGCTGAACCATGTATTGATCATGGTTAAATTAGCATGCCAAAACCGTGAATAATCATGGGAAGCATTGAACCAAGAGAACCATTGGGTTCGGCCATGGGTATGGCCGAACCCCATGGACCATTTTATATGGATTTAAAGGATGGAAAGGATGGTGAGTTATATGGACTGTTTTTGTTGAATTAAAGGGTTTCAAACTTGAATATTATGGAACAATATGAAGTATTTAAAAGGGTTCCAAGTGAACATTTGGACAAGTCATGGGTCAGCCATTTCATGGCCGAACCATGAGGGTACTATGGCTAAGTTGTGATATGAAGGTTCAAATGTGGAAACCATTGGTTCGGCCAAATGTATGGCCGAACCCCATGAACCATGACTATGGGTTTTATGAATCCATTTCATGGAAATAATCGGTGGTTTTTAAAGTTAAAAGCATGATATAACTAAGTATTGGTAGCAACGGTAGTTTTGTGAATAAGGTTAACAATCAAGAGATGAAATGAGGGACCAAACTTAGATGATGTGGTTCGGCCATACACCCATCAAAATAAATTCTTGGGATTAAAGTTGATTCATGGTTTATGTGAACAAGGTGACGGATCTCTTGAACGGCGTACGAGTCGTGATCAAGTGAAAAAGAACAAACACCGAAGCTAATCTTCGGTAGGTTTCCTACCTACTTGTAACCACTATGATGATTAGTTTTATCATGATTTTGATAAGATATGTTGTTATTATTATTATGCTTCAATTGGTTTTTGAATCATGAGATTTATGTACATGCTTCATATATTCATTGGCATCTCATGCATGGACATGGGATGATGATTATGGAATGCCTCCTTAGGCGATGAGGGTTCCGCCAGGAGTAGTATCATGATGATGATAATACATTGGTCTCCTTAGGCGATGCAGGTCCCGTCAGGAGAAATATTATAATGATGAGAAATACATTGGTCTCCTTAGGCGATGCAGGTCCCGCTAGGAGAAATGTTATAATGATGAGAATCACATTGGTCTCCTTAGGTGATGAGGGTCCTGCCAGGAGAAATATTATGATGATGAGAGCCACATCGGCCTCCTTAGGCGACGAGGGTCCCGCCAGGAGGAATATCATCCAGAAGAAATGAAAGTGTATTGTGATTTACCTTGACGATGAGAGTCTCGTCAAGTGATGGCTATGTATATGCATGATGGGAAGGGGCTCATTACATGTGCATAATTACATAGCATTGATTTATCTATTTTTGATGACCATATATATTATGATATATGCATGTTTTTATATACTAACCATGTGGTAGCCCTAATCGGAAATCCTACTGGGCGCGTTGATCTATCGCCCTAATTCTATCC
Source organism: Chimonanthus salicifolius (assembly GCA_013350335.1). Classification (NCBI taxonomy): domain Eukaryota; kingdom Viridiplantae; phylum Streptophyta; class Magnoliopsida; order Laurales; family Calycanthaceae; genus Chimonanthus; species Chimonanthus salicifolius. Next base: position 27,431,536 of record CM023536.1, read on the forward strand.
ATAGAGGATAATGCAGGAAATGGAAAAGGGAAAGAGAACGTCGTGGACCTGGAGGGGAGCCAAGCTTAAGCGTTTGATTGATGATTGGGATGTCTTTATTACTGTCTTTTGAGTTATATTTTATGGACATGTAACAGCTAGTAAACTTTGCTATGGTTTGTTTATGGTATTGACAATGGATGTTTGGATTAAGTTACTTAATAATTGAGACTTGTACTTGCTATCTATTCAGTTTAATTCCGCAGTTAGTCTAGTTTATTCCACATAACTTGATTAGTTCCATGTGTGGTTTGTCTTTCATGGGTTTAGTCCATGCACACATGGGTGGCCAGTTAAGGGTCGGACTTGGATGGTCCAGACTTAGCTCGTGTCGTGACGCCGCCCGCTCTCTTCCGGTGTTATTCTATTGTTATTATAAAAAAAATTAGACTCTGATTTCTCGGAGAGGGCGGGGCGTTACAATTACCGGAGGAGTGTGGCCCCCTATCCATTCCAACATATCAACCGATATTACCGGAGGAGTGTGGCCCCTATAAGTCTCGCGCCATGTTTTTCTCGTTCCGTGTCATATATACATTGCACATGGTTGTACATTATTACCAACCTCAATTTCTTAACACATAAACCTATGTTCTCATCATACTCAATTCACATCTCCAAGATATCTTAATTATCACACAAATCATATGAATTCTCCTTACATTCTTTTCATAATACATATTCCCATAGTGTCTCAAGATTTCATATCATACTAACACCATCCCATTGAATGTAACATAATTCAAATATCATGTAATTCATATAATTTCTTTGCATTCCTTTTCACAACACATTCTCAAAATATCACAAAACTTCGTTGAATATAACACAATTCAAAAATACGTTTTCATATATTCATTTTCATTTAAAATTCCATTCATATCACATATATCGTACATCGAAATATACCTTCACACTTCATATTTCAAAATATGTATTCCTATTCTTCAATTCATAATCATATCAATATGAAAATATCATAATTATAAAATGAACCTTAATGACTATTAAGAAAATATAATAGTAAATATAAGATTCCACACAAATGCTACAATAATATAGGAAAACCTACTTGTTCAAAGAGGGATGAATCACGGAATAACACGAACAGTTTCTGAGTTACTCTTGATTCTAAAAGTTTTGTGAAGTACGAATAAGAAGCCCACGCGTCTTTCAAACGGCGGTTAGCCTTGGAGTCTAAGGTTTGCTGCGAATACATTTAAAAGATTCCAAGTGCCATTAATATGGGAATTATAAGTCTCTTTAATAATTCACATTAAATAGAAGTGAGGTATGTTGTCCCAACTACGGTCTACAGGTCATCCTAAGGTTGAAGAATAAGGATAAAGGTTTAGTCCATACACTACATGGCTGAACCATGCCTAACCTAACTTGGTACCAACTAGACAATGAGAATCTTGCTTAAACAATAGGCAAATGCTATTTGGGTCACTTATAAATTTACTCAAAATACAATAAGGAACAATGGCTATAGTTACAAATTCAAGATATTAAATGATTTGTCTTGATAGAAAGGACCAAATATGAGAAGGTTTGATTTATGAAATATTCCTCTTAAAACTCGGACCCTAGTTATAGTCATATCTTTAAACCCTTTGAACCAAAATAAAGTAGTAATATACTGCTAATGATATGAAAATAATGTCTTTAAATTCTATTTGTTTTTCTTTTCTCAAAACAAGTTTAAATGGTTAGGGATCATATTCTCTTGCCTCATTAATTTGACTAAATAGAAAAAAAAATATATAAAAAGTTTTGGGTACCAATATATGAAAAAATTTAGGTGCTTTATCATGTTTTTCTTAAAAACTTTTGTATTCAAAATACATGAAAGTTGTGAACATCTGTTGTGCAAGGTTTTTAAATCACAATCCAATGGTTTTGAAGCAAGAAAAATAGTTCTACTTTCAATGGTTTTGAGGCTGCAAAACAGCCCCACTAACAATGGTTTTGAAACTGAAAACCAGTCCAAAAAACCAGCCAGTTAGGGGCTAATAATGAGTCCTTGTGCTCAACAATTTTTAAGATTGAAAATTGTTGGCCTAAAAGTTAAATCTGCCTCTTCTGAGTCAGATTGAGTTGTCAATTCTGTGACTGTGTTCTCTAAGACCTGAGTTGTCAATTTCTTTGATTGAGTCGTGACCGTCTACGTATCCAAGACCGCATATCTAGAAGACATGTATAGTCAAATCAAGCTTGAAGCTTCAGAACATGCGAAGATTGAAAGGCAACGCACTGAAATCGGAAGATCCTCATGATTGCCACCTATCACAAGTATATGGACCATAGGACTGACCTAGAAGCATTTTAGTCAAAATTGGAATAATACAAACAGGGTTTCTAAATCCACTCTCTACCCTGTGGAGACCTCTTGCTATCTACCAAATATCTCCATATTTTCATGTGTCCATTCAATCTAAAACGTTCATTATAGTTAAATCTAACTGATTGCAGAGAACGCTCATGAGCTCTCCACCATGCCCATGTTTTTCACAAAATCTCAAGTTTCCAACACTTAGTGGAAAATGGTTTTTCTAGGCATCTCGGAACTTCCGAGAACATGATCTCGGAACATCCGAGCATATTCCTTTGGACGATCTGAGATGAGACATTCGGACGTTCAGAACCCCCGAATTCTAGGGTCCTCCGGATGTTTCGAAGCATGTCCCAAACAGTCAAACTATCCGTTGCAAAGTCAAAATAGCTGTCGTAATATGGCTGTTGAGAATCCGACTGTTACAACCTCGGAAGGTCCGAGACCCATCTTCGGAAGGTCCTAAAATAGATCCGTTAGAACTTTTCTATCCTATAAAAGTAAGGCATTTTGGAGAGAAAAAAATTGATGACTTGAGCCCAATTTTTCCATACACTCTTCCAAGCTTCCCAACAACTTCCAAAGCTTATATACTCCATAGTAAAACACTCTAAGCTTTGCATCTTAATCTCAAACACATTCAAAGCTCTCATAGGCATATCTTGAGCATCTTATGCTCTCTCTAAGTTGAACGTATTAAGTGGAGATTCTCTTTAGGGTCTTAAAACTCATAGGAAAATATTTATCTACCCTAGACCTCCTTGCTACCATCTTGGTTGGATTTCGTTGGAGCATCTATATCGAACCAAGAAGAGGAGGACATTCAAGAACAAGCCCAAGCTACTTCAAGTAACTCAAGGCTAAGTTCTTGGTATATTTCAAAGCACAACTTCTTTCTATTACTTTTGAAATATTGTAAAGGGTTGGTATAACCCTATTGGCTTTCAAGAGAGGTGTTCACTTGGTGATTAGGTCGATCTACACCCGTGAAGTAGATCAAGCTTTTTAATAGGTTTCTTCTCCACTCGTGAAGGAGAAGGTTAGTGAAATCCTCAAGTGGCGTACTTGAGGCGTGGATGTAGGCAATGTTGCCGAACCACGTAAAAATCATTGTGTCACTATTCTCCATCTCTTCTCATCTCCTTCACCTTATTTTGTGCACTTGCTTTAACTCACATCTTAGTTTGCCTGAATTTAATCTTGCATGAAAATCATATTGGAAAGATAAATTGAGCAAATTTGTAGTGACCATTCATTAAAGTGCCAAATATTTAAATAGAATTTAAAATTCCCCATAGTCCTATTCACCCCCCCTCCTTCTAGAACTATTCTAGACATTTGGCTAGCTTGGCCAACAAGTGGTATCAGAGCAAGGACTCTTGATATTTGACTTAACCGTCTAAGAGTAGATTTTTCAAGCTAGAAATATCTAAGGGTGATTGCATGGCCGTGATGTGTCCTCCAATCCTTGAGGTCTCCAACTACGGTGTTTGGAAGGCCAAAATGAAAATGCATTTAATGAAAATGAATGAAGCTTTATGGGAAATTATGTTATATGGTTGGACCAAACCATCCAAGAAGTATTTTACATATAATGAAATGGAAAGAAGTATGTATTCCGCCAATGCCAATGCCCTTTGTGACGCCCTGCCCTTTTTCACTAGCCAAAATCAGAGTATATTTTTCTTTTATAAAAGAGTGAGAGAGAACGGGAACGTCACGACACAAGTTAAGTTCGAGTTTCCAAAACCCGACCCTTAACTGGCCACCTTTATGTGTGCGTGGATTAAGTCCACTAAAACATTTCACACGCTCTAAGAATACTTGCGGAATTAACATATGAATAAAATACCATTCATATACATGACATTAATAAGCAAGGAAGCCAATCACCATAAAATTAACTGAAATGTAAATATCATCAAACCATAGTAAAATATTACTAAGTTATTATAATCCAAAATATCAGTCCTCCCAATACATCATTCCAAAATCAAGCTAAGTAATATAAGCATAAATCTGCCCAAGCCCCTACGCTTGGCCCCCTTCATGCCCCATGTCCTTGTCATTTCCTGTTCCATCATCTATAGGGTAGAAGTAGGGCGTTAGTCAATATGCCCAGTAGGAATTCCAAGTAGGGTTATGTACACATAGGATCAATATAAAATCAAGATGAAAAACATCATATCATGTTTGTAAACTATTTCATAAGTAATAAAATACAATGCATGATATCCAAAACATCATCATGCTTACTTATGCATCATGCCATAGGTGTCAATGCTAAATGATCACTCTCCCACTTCCATATCCATCCATATCATATATAAACAGTTTCCTTGATAAATCACCATGTCAAGGTGTTCCCTTGGCCATTTACGTCTGCAGTGTTTTGTGATGACACCACCAAGTCACTGTTATACCTCCCCACATATGTTAATCGGAATTACCGATGGAGTGTGGACTCCTCCCTCTATGCAGGGTTTCGAGACTGTTTACCCAGGAGCTCTTTGGCCCAAACTACGCCGTACCCATTCCTAGCAATCCCGAACAAGGCCAAAATATCAATAGTTCACATAGCTTCATACAAGTTAGTCTCAAGCCCAAAGTCATGTCCGGACAGCTCATAACTTGGCTTGCTGTCCCATGTATTCCGCCCCATGCCATGCATGAGAATATGAATGCCATTTCATATCAATTTACATAATATCATGGAAAACAAGTTCATAAACATAAATAATTTGTTATACAGAAAATAACATCATAGTTGGAACAAAACCAGTATCATATAAAATCCATAGTGTCTCAATAGGGTGGGAATCCAACCAACGTCCAGTATACTATCTTTGTTGTTTTGTGAAGATAGCGATAACGGCCTCGTCGAAACGAATCGCAAATCCTTTTGCAAATCTCTTTACCTTATTCAATGCAATCACATATCTAAATCAATTTGATTTTCCATTTTAATCTAATTACTTCATATAATTCTACCAGATACCCGAACATCTGGAAAAATAAAACAAAAATCAAACTTTTTAATTCAGTCGACTAAATCATGCCCAGTTACTGTTCTCTACCTTACCCGCAGACTTTTAGTCGACTGAATACAATATTCAGTCAGCTGAAACATGACTCGACACTATATAACCTGGGACCCGTAATATTTCAGTCTGCTGAAACATGAGTTCAGTCGACTGACTTTTGGTCAATCCTTTCTATGTTCTTGGTCAACCCATTTTCAGTCGACTGACTTTGGATCTGATTAATGTGTGTTTGGCCAGTATACATTCAGTAGACTGAATCAAAGATTCAGTCGGCTGAATCATCAATCAACGATTACATGTTTGGTAAGTATACCTTCAGTAGACTGAATCATAGATTCAGTTAGCTGAAACTCACCAGATCCCTTTCTTATTTGATACGTCTATGTTCAGTCGGCTGAAACACCAATAAATCTCATATATTTTAATCCAGTCCATGTTCAGTCGACTGAATCATAAGATTAAGTCGACTGAAACTCCCAGAAACTCTTTTCTGTTTTGGCCAACACTAGTTCAGTCGACTGAATCCATGATTCAGTCGACTGACTGTTTTGTCAGTCTTCTTTGTTTGCTTATTTTGCAAAGTCCTTCCATTGAAATTCATTCCTTATCATTTTTAGACATATATATCATCATTCATATAACTCCTAATGAATTTACTCTACCCTCTAGCAAGCTAGAATCTTTTCTTTAATTCATTCAATCTTGTACTATTAAAACATGATTCTGAATTCAATCCTTGGTTGTTGGTTTTCAAACACATATCCATTCCTTAATGGATTTCCAATTCCATGGCCCTATAATAGTTGGCCAACCCTTAGAACCAAATATGGAACCCATAGGTTCGGCCACACCATGGCCAAAACTATGGTTTCCCTCAGTCTTAATTCCATATTGTTTTCCAACTTGAACATACCTTCTTTCCCATTTCCTTCATTTTTTTTTATCTGTATTCTTTCCTTAATCCTTCTTTCCTTCCTTTGTTCTTCAGCAATTCTCCAAGTGTAGTGGTGTAGAGAGAGAGAAGAGGAGAGGGGGAGGAGGAGAACACTTGTGATGCTCAAAGATGGATTCGGCCAAGGGGTGTGAGCAACCCCTTGGTTGTGTCCCTTTGTATACCAGCCCACTCCCTCTTCATTATGATTCATCTAATCCATGTGTCCCCTTGGTTTAACCAAGGAGGACCCTTGGCTAAAATCAAGCCATCCATTTGACTTCCCATCTAGTCACCTTTCATTTCCCTTGAGATGGAAAACTCTCCATCTCCCAACTCAACTCACTTAACTCAACTTAAGTAATTAGTCTTGAGCTCTAGTCTTGAACTCATTCGGTTGACCAAGTCAACCATGACATGGCCGACCATGCACCACATTGTATTCGGGTCCCACCTTGGCCATGTCATTCGATAATGTGGCACCTTTCTAGTTGGCTTCTATGCATGCCACATGGCAATGCAATCACCCACATGCCACCTCACTTGATAAGGTGGATTTATTGTGTCGGGTTTTAATTGGGTAGCTGACCCAATTACTTTGACATTACCCAATTACCTTAAAATTAAGTTCACTATGACCCATTGGGTCCCAATTGGATGATTGACCCATTTAAATAGACTTTACCCAATTAATTTAAAATCAAACTTACCCATGATCCATTGGTCTTAATTGGGTAATTGACCCAATTCTTTACCCATAAGGTCCATTCCAATTAATCTTAAATTCAATCAATTTGTAATTTAAGTAGGCCATTCAATAATTTATACGTAATGAAATCCGGGGTGTTACAATATTACTCTCTTTTGAAATTTTCGTCCCGAAAATCGAGCGAAGTAGGGTTTCAACAAATTACACAAATAACTCAGATGAGCTGCTCTCAGTTTTTACTCAAGTTCCCAAGTGGTTTCCTCATTACATGTCGATCCCATACCACTTGACGAACGAAATTAGTCTGTTCTGCAACACCCTTTGTTCTGTTTCAATCACTCTGACAGGCCTTTCGACGTAAGATACGTCGCTTTGCACCTCGATGTCTTGCACATTCAGCACGTACGAGGGGTCAGGATTGTACTTCTTTAACGTAGGGACATAGAACACATCGTGTAGTGATGACAACTGTGGAGGGAGTATTAGACGATAGGCCATTTCCCCCACCCTCTTTTGGATTGGAAAGGGTCCCACAAATCTGGGTGACAGCTTCCCTTTCTTTCCAAATCTCATGTGTCCCTTTCGTGGTGAGACTTTCAAGAACACTAAGTCCCCCACTTCAAACTCAAGAAATCTTCTCATTTTGTCAGCATAGCTCTTCTGACATCTCTGCGCTGTGAGTAGATGTTGTCGTATCACCTTAATCTGTTACGTGGTCTCTGTAACTAGCTCAGGTCCAATAAGTGTAGGTTCACCAACCTCTGTCCAGCACACTAGTGATCTACAAGGTCTACCATACAATGCCTCAAATGGAGCCATTTAGAGGCTTGCCTGATAACTACTGTTGTATGAAAACTCAACCAGTGGTAAATGATCTTCCCTACCACCCTTGAAATCCAGCATGCAAGCTCTCAACATATCCTCCAATGTTTGTATTGTTCTTTCTGACTGGCCGTCGGTTTGTGGATGGAAAGCTGTGCTGATTAACAAATTCGTCCCCATAGCCAACTGCATGCTTTGCCACACCTTGCCGGTGTATCGACCATCTCTGTTGGACAAAATAGTCCTAGGAATACCATGTAGCCTGATGATATCCTTGATATACCGCCGTCCCGAGTCTCAGAGAGTCTGTCATCTTGATTGGAAGGAAATGTGCAGACTTGGTCAGACGGTCCACCACAACCCAAATTGCATCGTTACCCTTTGATGACTTTGACAATTTCGTCACAAAATCCATGGAAATATGTTCCCATTCCCATTCCGGCACTGGTAAGGGTTTGAGCAATCTGGTGGCTTCTAATGTTCTGTCTTGACTTGTTGATAAGTAAGGCAATGAGAAACAAGTCAGCTACGTCTCTTTTCAATCAATGCGACCAATAATGTCTCTTCAGATCATGATACATTTTGGTGCTATCCGAATGAATAGAGAGTTTTGTTTGATGAGCTTCGATCAACAACTCTCTTCTGCAGCTTTGAGGCACATATGTCCTGCCTTGGAATAAAAGACCGTGTCCAGGTCGTAATTCACTTCTGGAATGACCTAACTAGTAAACATCTTGGCCCATATTTCTTCGACTTCTGGATCTGTCCGCTGCTTTCGCTTAATCTTGGAAACCATGATAGACCGTACCATCAGATATACATACTCCCACGGTCCTTGATGTACAAATTGAATTCCCAGATGGTTGCCACATTTCCCATTTCATAATCAAACTGGCCACTATTGCATGTGACATGCGACTGAGGGCATTCGCCACTGTGTTCGCCTTGCCAGGATGATATCGTAGAGCAAACTCATAATTTTGCAGATATTCCATCCACTGCGGTGCCTCATATTGAGTTCCTTCTGATCAAACAAATACTTTAAACTTATGGTCAGAAAATACTTCAAATTTCTCACCATATAGGTAGTGTCTCCAGCTTTTGAGAGTGAAAACCACTGCAGCTAATTCAAGATCATGAGTGGGATAGTGGCGTTCATGAATTTTCAGTTGCCTTGAACCGTATGCCACTATATGATGACTTTGAGTGAGAGAGCACCCAAATCCTTCTCCTGAAGCATCACAGTATACTTCATATCCCTTGCCTCTTTCCAACGAAATCAGGATAGGAGTGGTGGTGAGCTTCTGTTTCAAATCCTCAAATCTTCGGTTGCATACATCCGACCATTCAAACTTGATTCCTTTCTGGGTTAGTCGGGTGAGTGGAGCCGCAATCTTGGAGAAGTCCATAATAAACTTCCTATAGTATCCAACCAGTCCTAGAAAACTGCAGATTTCGGTCACACTCTTTGGAGCTTTCCAGTCTCTGACTGCTGCCACTTTAGCCGGGTCCATAGCTATTCCTTTTGCTGATATAATATGTCCTAAGAAGTTGACCTCAGATAGCCAAAACTCGCACTTGATTACTATGGCATATAACTGATTCTTCTTCAGAGTGGTCCAGACTATCCTCAGATGCTCAACATGTTCTTCCCGATTGTTGGAATAAATCAGGATATCGTCAATGAAGAAAATTACAAACTTGTCCAATAAGGATGAAAGATTCTGTTCATCAGATCCATGAACACGGCGGTGCATTGGTGAGTCCAAACAGCATGACCACATATTCATACA